>OX451739.1:787504515-788097439 GCA_948472305.1 Vicia faba
ACCGTCTCACTTTCAGATCATGGATATGCTACTGTTACTTCCAACCAATTCACGGTTCGGGTAATTCAAATCTCAGATAATGTCTAAGCGTTGTATCGGATGGGAGAATCAACAGAAAACAAAAACCAAAAATCAAAACCCAGTTATTATGACTAATCTGAAAAAAAAATATTGTTTTTTTTTTTTACTTCTAGAAAGCTTTGATCTTTTTTTGACAGGATTAATCTAAACTTTCATGTTTTTGTTTTAAGTAAAGACTTATTTTAATCTATGGTAAATTCCTTTGTCCTAAAAAAATTATTTTAAAAAATTGAGACAATTTATTTTCTAATTTTTTATTTAGTTGATAAAAGAGATATAGAAAGAAGAAAACAGAAAAATATAATTAGAGAAACTGAATAGAATAATTAATGGTTTGGTATAGGTGAAAATGAAAGTAAGAGAAAAAATAAAATATGTAATGATAAAATAAATTACTCTTAGGGTGTATTTGGCAGGGAGATGAAAAAGAGAAGAGAGAAATATGTGAGAAAAAATATGAGAAGAAAGAAAAATATTAAAAGTAAAGTAGATTTGATGTATTATTTATTATAAGAAAAATATCAGAAAAAATGAAAAGAAAGAAGTGTAATTATTTTTGAAGTGACAAAATTACCTTTAACCAAAAAAATCAATGTACAATTTTATTTAATTATTTTAAATAGTTAAGTCCATAAAAAACTATTGATTATTTAATAAATCTTTTTAGGTAGTCAATATTTCAATTATTTAAATTAATATTATTCTATTATATTTAGTTTTTTATTAATTAAATATTCATTATATATTTGTTTCAATATTTTATTTGATTTTTAAAAAAAAAAGTAGTTTGTTTTAATTGACTTTATATACAACTTTTTATTATTTAAATGCAATTCTTTATCAAAATAAATTTAAATGTTAATATAATTTTAATTGATTAATTAATTTAAATAAATAAAGTGTTTGATATAAACAATTTTTAAATTTTAAATTAATATGATTCATTTCATTTTAATAAGTTAAAATAACAATGCACACTTTGATTGCATATAGTCTGGATTCATAATAGAAACAATCCAAAAGAGGGTAGATGTGCAAGAGAGGATATAATCTCTTCTCTCTCTCCTTGTTTCTTCCCTTATCTATTATATTTATTATAAATATATAAAATCTAAAGTATCTGTAAATACCACTAATACCCTTTTGAGATTGTATTCTAACTATTTGATTGATTTCAAGAACAAAAGTGATTAATTACATCATTGTTTCTATTAATATGTATTTCGTCTTAAATGCGTTTGATGTGTCATGTTATTAGTTTTTTTGAAATATTTTTTAATTATTAATTTTATAAATTATGACAATTGAATCACTATGCACAAAATGGAAAGACATTAGCATTTTCAATGTATCTTTTGAATTGAAAGGTCACACGGGCAATGGAATCACTCTACACATTATTGATTTTCTATTTTTCTTTTATTCTCTCTTTTTTTATCCTCCCCCTTTCTCTCTGAACGCTTGAAAAAACAAACTCTAAATGTGAACATTACATATCAAATCAACAAAATCGAATAGTGACTGATAATATCTGCGGACCTAGACATATCAGCAGGGTCAATAATTTTTGCTCTTCATTTTCTCCACCTCTGTACCAAGTTTCGCCAGTATCATTGCAGAGTCCCACCGATTTTGTAGAGCACGTGAAGAGATTCGCCATCGATCTCACAGAGTGCCGACAAGATTCCAAATAGACTCATAATAGATGGCTCATAAGTTACATTGAAGCTTCTCTCTCTGAAACACGCTTTCAGATCTATCAATAGATCCATTTTCTCGTCGTTTACCGACAAAATGGAATACCGATAATTCGTTTGATCTTTCATTTCATATAAAAATTTCGTTAATCACAATCGTTTTGCTCTGCTCCACGGATTCAATGCAACTGATTCAATACTTTATTCTAGTATTAAGGTCACATGGCTTGGATGCGTTTGAATACACATATCATTAATTCAAGAGTTAAATAAGTTTTTGATCTCTCTAAATATTTCAAATTTCCTTTTTAATTCCTCTAAAATTTTCCCCGGTTTCTGGTCGGATCAGTGGGTCACTGATCAGACCGCATGGCTTTTGACCTGGTTTCTATAAAAAATATATTCATTACCTGAAATTTGTAACTATAATAATATAGAAAATTATAAACTCAAATAATTTAGAATAAACAAAAGTATTAGTAACAATCAAAATAAGTGATAGAAACTTAATGTAGCAAATTATAAATTCAAAGAAGTGATAGAAACTTAACAATTCATAAGTTATAGTATTATAATAAGTCACAAAAATCCATATTCAACGATCCATAATTTTTTATGTCCATGAAGTCAAATTGTCATAATCTTGATATTCATATCCATCTTCAACTTCATTGTCTTCTCCACCAACTTCATCTTCTCTGGTGTTGCTTTTTTCTTGATTCACAGTATCAACAATAGTATCTTGTGCATTACTCATATCTTCATCTTCATCTAAATCTATTTGATCTATAACAATATTTTAAAAAATAATTAACAAAATTTTTTTAGAGATGGTAAATATGAGACATTAAATTGATTCACAACCACAAACTATATTATGCTCATATTAGAACATACCAATATCACTTGAAATTGATTGGATGGTCATATTTGCAAGGTCATTCCGCAATACTTCCAACTCTTTCATTGGTTAAGAGAGGTGGTGAATCCTCTAATACCCAACTAGAATGGTCGGCAATTGTTTCAATATTGATAGGATCATAACTCCCATTTCTTATTTTCCTAAGCACACTGAATTAAATCTAAGTATATGTATTTAAATATAAAAATATAATGATGAGAGAAAAATAACCATAATAATACCTATTTTGAAGTCTCAAGTTGTAACGAACAAACACTAAATCATTAAGCTTTTGGTGCTCCAATCTATTTCTTTTTTTGGAATGAATATGCTCAAATATACTCCAATTGCGTTCACAACCCGAAGCACTACAAGTTTGGCTTAAAATACGAATAGCTAACATTTGCAAAGTTGGTGTACAAGTGCCATAAGTTTCCCACTATTGATCTGTTTATACCATGTGATTAAATAAATTTATAAACATATTGAAATATAAAATAAAATATATATCAAGAGTTAGAAGTTATGAAATTACCTGCCCTCACAATACATCGTTCATCCACGGCTGATTTCTTTCCAAAATCTAATTCACCATCTTTGAATATTCTCATCTCATCTGTTAACTTCAATCGAAGTTCAGAAATTCCATTAGCATGCTTTTCAATGACATCTAAAAGTCCTGATGTTGTGGATGCATGTTTTTTAAATTCTACATCATTATATCTACAAGCTGGATTCAACCAATAACCGACAGCATGAAGATTTTTGTGGAGCTGTGAATCCCAATGTTTATCTAAGATTTTCAAGTAAGGATCCACTTTCTTCTTATTTCTTTGAAACCTCCTCACCATCTCCTCTCTAGCTTTGACTATAAATTTGTATAGAATGCCCATAGCAGGTTTATCTTCACTATCAACAATACGCAACACACGCACAAGTGGTTCAGTGAGTTTAACTACATCAACACATTTACTCCAAAATCCAGAATCTAAAACTTGATCCACAAACTGTTTTGCCTTTGCTTCTTTGGCATATGCTGAGCTTGTCCATTCTTTAGATGTTACCATGGCTCTTAGTGAATTTTTGTGAGACAAAATACTTTACAAAGTAATGAAATTAGTGGCAAACTGAGTTGGAGCAGGACGAAGGATTTCTCTTCCACCTGTTTGCTTTCTCATTAAATACAATGCATAACAATGGTTATAAATATATTTGGTAACATTAGAAGCATGTGACACTGTCTCACTTACTTCCTCTAATTTTCCCATGTCTTGCAACATCAAGTTAATGCAATGTGCCGCACAAGGAGACCAAAATAAAGTAGGAAACTCATTTTCTAATAACCTTCTAGCAGCAACATAATTTGAAGCATTATATGTCACTATGTGAACTACATTTTCAGGCCCAACAAATAAAACCACCTCTCTAAAAAGCTTATACAACATATCTGTAGTTTTTGAAGCATGAGAAGCATCAACGGATTTTAGAAAAATAGTACCTTTGGGACAATAAACTAGAAAGTTTATAAGAGTTCTTCTTTTTTGATCAGTCCATCCATCGGCCATTAGAGTACAACCAGTTTTCTTCCAAATCTCACGATACTCCTCTATCAATTTGTTCACATCTTCAACCCATTTATTTAACAAATAGCCACGAAGACTATGCATAGTTGGAACTTTATACCCCAGACTCATGATGCAAAGTGCATCAGCCATAGATTGAAAATACGCAGAATTAGTTGCATTGAATGGCACAGAAGAATCAATGAACCATCTTGCAATAGCTAGATCACACTTCTCCACCAATTCCTTACTTTGTAACACACTTTTTAAAGAAGGTTGAGCTCCAGGAGTTGTTCTAGGCATAAAATAATTACCAATACGACTAGTATTCTTTCTCTTTTGAGACACAATCACCGCATTTGATCTTGATTGTTCTACATCCATTTCTACTACACCACCCTCTTGAGTAGTAAGATCAACATCAAAATTTTGTGCTTGAGTCTTTCTTCTCTTATTTGCACCTTCATCAAGATTTTATTTCATTTGATATTGAACATCTGGAGGCACCTTTTTACATGTTTCAACTTGACCTTTTATTCCAGTCAAATGGAATTTGAACCTATTAATCCCCCCTCCTCTAATAATTTTATCACAGTAAATACACAAATTAATAAGTTTTCCTTTCTCTTCAATTTGTTTACAATGACCCCAAGCTATATCAGTTTTCCCCTACTGCTCTGGAGTTGGGTTGGATTTTGAGATGTAACTTCTTCCGAAGTTATTACTTCAGCGGGTGATGCCATATCTAATATCAATCAAAATTTAAAAATACAAAACTATATTACAAAAATATTAACAAAACACAATTCTAAATAAAAATTATTGAATTTATAAAAACATTATAAGAAACATTAAATATGTAGCATATCTAAATCCAAAATATATGAATATGTTGTTGTATATTACATATAGGCTACCAAGCATCGTGCATCACCATATATAATAAAAAAATAGAAACTTTGCTTTCCAGACTTTGCTATATATTTTAGATTAATAAAATCCTGAAACTTTTCTTTGTTATATAATTTAAATTAATAAAAAATAGAAAATTTTGTCTTACTATATAATTTAGATTACATAGTTTTAAACCAAATTTCTATCTCCATAATATATACAACGACTATTACAGTAATATATATATATATATATATATATATATATATATATATATATATATATATATATATATATATATATATATATATATATATATCCCAATTTCTATCTCCAATATACAATAACTTCATTATCAGTCTATAATAAGTTAATTCATAAAAGTATAAAACTGCTTTATTCATACAAATTCTATCTCAATTTGTTAAACTAAAAGACCCAATTTTATAAAAAATGATCAAATTTAATCATTTATTTTCTATATCAATTAATCAACAAAATGAAACAATAATATTCATATTGAAAAACATCAATGCAAATTAGACCAAGTAAAAAAGAAATAACCTGTTTTTGATGTTTTGATGAAATTTTTGACGGCAATCAAGGAATATCAAATAACAGCAGCAAGTGGGAGTTTTTGTTGGTAGAGAAAATTGAGAATATGACTTCAATTAGAAAAAGAAAAGACATAATAAAAAAGAAAACATTTCAAATGCCTAGGTTTGGGAAACAAGAAGGCAAAACGTTTATGTTAATTTTTTTTCAAAAGCCTTAAAAAATAAAATAAATAGTCAAACCCGCCGGTTCAGTAAAAACCACCGGTTCACTGGTTTAACCAGTGATCCGGCCGGTTTACACCGGTTTAATCCGATCTAAATATAATTTCGGTCTTATCCCTTAATCGGACCGCCAGACTCACCGATTCTCGATCAGACCGATCCGACTGACCGGGTTAGACTGGGTTTTAAAACACTGATTTTTCTACTTCATTTTTTTTATTGTGATTGTTTTTTACGATTTATTTTTGTTGAATATGAAATAACTGTGTAATTGATAGGTTTGATGATGTTGTAAGTGATTTTTTTTCTTTTGAAATTGGTGATTCAACTAGTTTTTTTAATAGTAATAATCAATAATCAATATTTGTGTATATCAAATTACAGAAAAAATTATTGTGAGAAAAGAGAAGTATTTGGATGAAGAAGAGTTTGATGAAGATGAAGAAATTATCTGCAAAATTGAAATTCCTGCTAACATGTAATTCCTCTGCAAATAAGTAGGTCCTTTGATTAAAATGTAAAATAGAGATGAAGTTAAAAGGATTTGGATGAAATATAAATGAGGGTCTAAACAATAGTATTTGCCTTTTGATTTTTTTTGTTAGACATTTGATAAAATTTCTTGCTTGCTGCGGTTATAGTACTACAACTAGAAAAAGATCTAAAAAAATTGTACTTGACTTTTGTTTTTATTTATCTTTCAATGTATTTTAAGGGCATTTGGATCTAAAAGTGTTTTTAGATTTTTGGGTATTCTTTTATTAATTAGGATTTGGAATCTGTTTAAATTTTTTTGTACTACTCACTAGTTTGGATTCTACTAATTTTTGTTGTTATTCACAAGACTTTTCAAATTGACTTTACAGAAAGTTGGAATTTATTTCATGACAGAAATGACATAAAAAGTTAAATAATAGAAAAGATCAAATCATGGATGATAGGGATATGGAAAAAAAATGTTGAAAATATTAGTCTGCAATTAGTTTGATGCAGTCCTTAAAAATTGAAGTCCTTTAAAATTATTTTTTTTTAAAGCATTTGAAAATTACAGGAAATATAAAATGAGAGAGTTAATAGTTATTTTCTATAATTTTTTATCTGTGTTATTTATTTAAATATTTTATTTTAATTTTGTTAATAGTTATAATTTATTAAAAAATTAAAAACATATTAATTAATTCTCTTGATATATGAAATGGTATATATAAAGATTTGCGTAAAAATAAATAGATTCTCTAGGAATATGAAAAAATACGTTTGAGTTTGAAATTTGAATTATTGTAATTAAATAAAAAGATATCTCTAAAATAAAAAATGGAAAGATATAACGTGGAATAGGTCCATTTTCATAACTATTACATTTAATATTTGAATATTTTCAATTATTGTGTTTATTAATTAAAATCTTACAATAAATAATATATTAGAGACCTAAATAATGGAATTAACTTAATTTAAATTTGTGTTTAATTGTAAAAGTATTGTTAGTGAATTTTGGAATTTATTTCTTAAATTGGAAAATAAGGAGAGATCAAATTACCTCAATAAGTTACACTAAAAATTATACTCTTTATTAACTTTTGATTTTATTTTGATCTGATGGTTATTATTGTCTTTTTAATGCTTATATCATATTTATTAAAATAGCACTATCTTATTTTGGTAATAAATAAATTCTATTTTATCGAATCATAATATTCTAATTTTATAAAATAAAATAGTTTTCTCTTTTTTTTTTTTAACAACTCACATAAGTCTTCATATGTTTTATTAAAAAAAATATGTTTCTAAACATTATTTTAAAAAATTAATGATTCTAAATAAAAAATAGTTCTTTTTATTTCTAAACAATTGTTACTTTTTTAAATAGAGTAATATTCTATTCACTTAAAGTGAATAATGAAATTGATACATTTTTATACAGTATATAATAACACTATAATAAAAAATTAAATAATAAATAATGAGTACATATGAATATAGTTGTGAATTGAAAATAACTTCTAAATATATTAAACAATATTTTCTTAATAATATTTTAAAATGAGAGAAAATTTATCAATTTCATTATTTTTTTTAATTTACAAATTAATTATTATAAACCCATTACACATAGTTTTACTTTTTTTATTTAACATATAAGTTTTTAATATAATTTCTTACTCTATCTAAAATCATATAAAAAAAATTATGATTTAATTTAAGCAATAGAAAATGATTTATTGAAATAAAATATAATATCAAATAGTAAAATTTATTCAAAATAGAGAGGAAACAAAGGTTTATAAAAAACAATTCGTTTATTAAGAAATGTTTAAAAATTTTAATCTTTTAAGCAATATTAATAATAGTCACATTAGTTAAGAAAGTTTTTAACAAAAATTAGAGAAAGATATTTTGATTTAATAAAAATACCTGTCACTTTTTAGTAATAAAAAAAGTATTTTAATTTAAGCGAATAGATCATTTTATTATATTTTATTTCAACAGTTCATTTTTTATTCGGTTAAATTAAAGCATACAATTTTTATAGGATTTTTGATAGAGTCAAAAATTATATTAAAAATCTACATAAAAAATAAAAATAAAATAAAAAATCTGAGTAATGAGTTTATAATAATTAACTTGTGAAAAATAATAAAATTGATAAATTTCCTCTCATTTTAAAATATTTTTAAACAAATTTCATTTAATATTTTTAAAATTATTTTCAATTCACAACTATATTCTTATATATTGATTATTTAATTTTTATACATATTTTTAGTGCTATTTCATACATTAAAAAATATACAAGTTTTATTATTTACTTTAAGTGAATTGAATATATTTCAATTTAAAAAAGTGGAATTTGTTGAAAAATAAAAACTATTTTTATTTAGAATCATGAATTTTTTAAAATAATATTTTAAATCACATTTTTTTAATAAAAAATATATAAAATTACCTGAGTTGTTAAAATAAATGAGAGAAAACTATTTTATTTTATAAAAGTAAAATATTATGATTTGATAAAATAAAATTTATTTATTGTCAAAGTAAGATGAAACTATTTTAATAAATATGATATGATAATTAAAATGGTAATAATAACCATTAAAACAAAATCAAGGGTTAATAATGGATGTAATTGTTGGTGTAACTTATTAGTATAATTTGATCCATCCTCTTGGAAAATATATGAAATATTTAATTTGAAAGAATATTATCTAATAAAAAATATTACAAAATTCCAATTATGATTAATTTAGTTTAATTATCATTATTATTAATTTGACAAAACAAAATCTGAAACATTTAAAGATGGATAAGAATACCTTTTTATTGGATAATACTCTTTCTAATTAAATATTCCATATATTTTTAAGAGGAGGGATCAAATTTTTATATTCATATTCATACTCTTTCTAATTCTTATTTATATTCATATTCATATTCTTTCTAATTTTTATATGAATCGATGAATAAAAATTAACATAAATAAAATTTGAATGTTTTTTTAGTATGCATGTGATGATTTTTTATTAATTGATTAAAAATCACTCAATTATAACATTTTTGGTTACAAATCTAAAAATTAAACCCATAGAATTTTTAAAATAAAAAAGTTTCAATATCTAATCTGATAATTATAATTGTATATTAATAAACACTTTATTAACTTATAATAAAAAATTAATAATATAATTGTTTATAATATGTTTTTAATTTTAATAATATGAATATATATATATATATATATATATATATATATATATATATATATATATATATATATATATATATATATATATATATATATATATATATATATATATATATATATATATATATATATATATATATATATATATATATATATATATATATATATATATATATATATATATTGTTAAATTACTAATTCTTAATATAATTGTAATTACTAATTCTTAAATTTTTTAATCCCGTATTTTTTATAAAAAAAAATCTAAATCTTCATTCATTTTGTTTGAAAAAATCAAATGAAACTAAAGTGAATTGTTGGATTTGATTATGATAGGTCTTGGCCCTTAAAAGAGATTATTCGCAGAGTTATTTGTCTGCATCTAATCGTGTTGTCTTCGAAACACTTAGAGTGGTTTAAGAGGTTCATTCCAAAAACATTGGTAAATCGGAGTTTATTTTAGTCATTTGATCTATTAGAGTTTTGGTATCTTTTTTCTTAATTTTGAGATAGAATTTATTAAAGTCAAGTGAATATGATTGTCTACTCAGTAGCGAAGACACTCAATTCTTGGTCTAGACATAATTCCTTTCATCTTATTTCTCCTTGTATTGATTTATTAATTACTAATGAAATGAGTTAGTTTTATGTTATAAAAAAAAGGAGGAATCAAATCTATTTATAATTATGTTTTTTTTTCTCTTTAATCATTTTTTTTAATATTAAACCAATTTGTAGTCATGATGTAATTTTTTTTAAGTTATAAAATTACTGAAATAAAACAAAATTATTTTAAAAAAATGATAAATGGTAGTCATGAAAAAATAGTGATAAATAGTAATCATGAAAATAAATAATGTTAAGTGATAAAAATTTATTGATATTGTTCTAGGTTGGGCTGATAGTTGGTCCACCGTTGAACAGACCCAATCCAGCGCCTCTAAGGTCCAATGGCATCCAGCCCACATTGACAACCGTTGGGGATTTCTCCACGTACCTCTTAGGAAAACATGGCCAACAACTGTCCTTAACCACCACTATTCTGCCCACCGAGAATAACAGATCCAACTTACCTATTATCTCGGAGAAGTTGACCAGGGAGGAGGCCACATGCTGGACTCCATAAACATGTAACCCTGATAGTCTATGTTATTGGGCCTAACTGCTTGGCCCAGTGTGTAGATCTTGGCTCAGCGTTGGGAGCTATAAATACCCTCTCACATGTGAGGGTCAGGTATTCATTTTTCCCATACTTTCATTATTTGCACTTGCTCTGAATCTTACTTTGACATCAGAGTGCATTGTAGGTACCCCCCCCCCCCTCCACTTCACTTCAACAATTATCTAACTTCAACTTACGGGTCATAGACGATCCATTCTGGTCAGGTACGATCAGTGGTGTCGTCTGTGGGAAACTACTTCCTCATCTTTTACTCACTAAAGATCAAAGCAAACTTTCAACCTCACGATCATCATGATCGCTCAAGCAAACAACGATGACCAGAACGCCCACTTCGCCGACCTATGTAACAACAACAACATGGACATCCACGAGCACAACCTCATAGATGGAAGAACTGCTTACTCTTGCACTCGACCGTATCCACTAGATAACCCTCACCAGCATGTCGAGCAACTTGCGGTGTATCAGGAAATCTTAGTGCCCGCCAATATTCACCCATCAACCCAGGCCCTGATTGCAGCGCTCAATCAGACTAACTATATGCTCTTCGAGCATGGTGAACGTCTTACGATGCTAGAAACCCGCAGGTCCCCAAAAAGACATGGGAGGCCTGGCTCGCGCACCCCATCTCCTCGACGACAGGAGCCCCGTTCGCGATCTTCTTCGCAGAGACACCAACAGGGAGATTCTCGCAGTCCTTCTCCCCTTCGTACCGGACGACGCCACCGTCTAGAGAGGACCCAACAGGAAATCATCAAGAAGCGCGACCACACCCATCCGCGCAAAGAGCGACATTCCCCAGCTCCTAAAAGGGATAAGGGGATGGAAGAGAAGAAAACTAAGCTGAGGAGTCCTCCTCGACATAGAAGACACCGCTACACTTCCTCATCTTGATCCCCCGAATGAAGTGAAGAAGAAGAGTGTTGTACCCCAAAATTTTCCCTCCCATATTCTTCAAAGTTTTAACAAGCATCATCTCAATTTGCTCAAGTCTACTCAAGGGTTGCACAGTCAAACCATCCTCATAAGCCAGTCAAAATTAGGGTTTTGTTTCTTGCAAGGAAGTTGAGGTTTTCAAGGGCTCAATCAAGTCCTATATGCCTATACACATTGTCAAGCATCCACATGTCAAGTTTCAAGGCTCACAAGGTCAAGTTGCACAATCAAAAGCCCTAATTGCTTCACAATCAACTGCAGGGGCAAAATGGTCATTTGGCAGTCAAAAGTCAAAAATTTTGGTCAACATCTTATTTTGAAGCCACAATCATCATTTGATCAAGTCTTGATCATGATTCCACAAGCATGGCTCAAAAATCATCAAGATGCAAAAGTTTCCATTTTTGGACAGTTGAAAAAGTCAACTGTCACTTGACCAAGGCATACCTTTTTCATGGTTCATCAGAAAAATCCCATCCAATGCTCATTTTGAAGGGGATGTCATTTCCTACAACTCATCTTCACATTCCAAGTCCAAGAAATGCTCTCACAAAAAGTTATCAATTTCAACATTATAGGTCATTTTTAAAAGTCAACAAAAAGGCATTTTAAGTCAAAGACCATAACTTGATATTGGTAAATCAAAATGACATGGGACCAAAGGCACTGGTTAGAGGACTTCAAGACCTTTCCAAAATGTCCAAGAACATGTTCATATGATCAAAATTGAGCAAGATATGCATTGGAGAAGTTGGGAAATTTTTGTGAAATGGCAAAAGTCAATTATCCTTGAAACTTCAATTTTTTGACAAAAGGGCCCACTTTTTCCACTTGATTCAGCCTTGTCATGCCACCCACGTGTCCCATGATCAATTTCAAGACCAAATAATTATTTTTCTATTTTTATTTAATTTTTATGGATTTAATTCATTTTAATCCATAATAATTCAAGTAAATCTAAAAAAATTAATTAAATGGTATCTTATGGTTTGAATAGCCTTCATGAAGCATTTTCAACCTACCAATTTCGTGCTAAGCTCATTTAGGCATGAAAATTCAAATTTTGAACAAGCTTTGAAAGGCCTTTAATGGTGGTTAAGACAAAATCTAAAGCTTAATTGCAATGGTTAAAGGCTCCTAAATGTGACTTATTCTCACTCATTACTACATATGCAAGCCTTGCAAGCCTCATTCACAACCTGAACATTACACAAACGGCTAGAGCAAAATCGAAAAAATTTGTCAAAAAAGTGTGAGATCAAAAGGAGTTTTGCAAGCATTTTCAGGCTAAAAGGAGAACGTGACTCTCTTCTTTGCCATATCCTGAAGCTAAAGCAACCCTTGCCACGTCCTAAGGTCCATTATCAAGCACTGTAAGTATTCCCAGGTCCCCCAAAACTCAATATTATTTTGTCTAACAAATTCCTATGCAGGCTAGTCATTGTGCTCCACCATACGCCTCACCAATCCACATGCCATATGTCCACAATCAGCCATCCAAAGGCCATGAGAGGAGGAGTACCATGTTCTTCAGTCAAAGCGCATGCAGGCAATTGCAAAAGTCAAACGTGTCTGAGCTTAGTGGGCCAAAAAGCTGCAATCAACACCTCCAAAAAAGGCCCAAACCCCCCATGGTTTTGTTACTTTTTTTTTTTTTCTTTCCCTTATAATTTCTTTTTTTTTTAATTATTATCATTATTGTTAATTAACCTAACAAACTAATTTTTTCCATAAAATTCAGAAAAACAAAAAAAACATTTTCTTATTAACTTATTTTGTGAATAAGTTCTAATATTAATTAATTAGTTGTGTAATTAGAACAATTTTAACATTTTTTAATAAGTAAAATTAATTTAGAATTAGGTCTTTCACTTCCAATTTTTAATTTCTTTTTATTTCATTTCATTAAAAACATAAAAAACAAAAAAAAACATTTTCTTAATTAATTAATTAATTAGTTATTAATTTTAATTTCATTAATTACAAAAAAAAGGACAAAAATTCAATTCTTTTCTAAAAAGGGTCAAAACCCTTAGGACGTTCCCGATTAAATTTCCATTCACGCATATTTATTTATTCTGATTATATTTATGTATCTGTACAGAGGATGTAATAGTAATTAGGATTTTATTACTTTCTTTTAATTTCTTGCATTTTTATTTTTCAAAACGGGTTTTGTTTTTGGCGATGTATAGACCCGCGCCTTGTAATAGTTAGATTTACATTTTCGCAATTTATTTTCCGCACCCCTAACTGTTAAATGCATGAAAGAATGTATGTAAATAAAATTAATCCGTAGCTCACAAATAACATGTACAAAGACAATTAACTGAAAAACAACACACAAAGCACATGCCACTTCTAGGGTACGCCTCACTGGTTGCCTCGAAACGTGGTCATCAAATATAGGACGTCTTAGAGGTCGCTCTTTGTCTAAAGATCCAGTTGCCTCGAAACGGTTGCCTCGGATAAAAGGATCTAGGACATTAGGGTTACTTCTAAGGTGTCCTACCATTGCTTCGGTGACCACACATGTCCCTTAATCGAATTGACCCGAACGCCTCCAACGATGGTGCTACCTACCTCTCAATGGTGGGATAGCACTATCTAAAGGACTCTTACACAGCCTAATTCCTTAGAGTAGGTAGATTCTCTTAAGTACTTGCTCTCTTCAAACAAAACAAAACAACTTTTCACACCTCACACTTTCTAAAAGATTTCAAACAAATTTTTCACACACTCTTGAGGACTGATACAAGAGTTACTTAGAAATTTTTCAAACGAAACATTTTTCAAAACCCACACACACTTGAAAAGCAAACAAATATTTTTTGAAAACATAAGAGCAAGTACCTAAGAGCCCGTGGATAACCACGGATAGAAAGGGTGCTAACACCTTCCCTTTCTATAAATCTACCTCCCGAACCGAGAGACATCTCGAATAAGGAATTTTGCTGTGCTTTTGTCCTTTCCATGTTGGAGAACATAAAAGACGGTGGCGACTCTTGCTTACCGTGACATTTCGCGAACCAGCTTACAAAAACAGTTAGTTCTATTTCCACCGATCACAGAACTGGCGACTCTGCTGGGGAATATTGATAAGTGGGGTGTACCTTAGGAATAGTTCATCATCATGTTTTCAATTGCTTTCTTTGATTGCTTTAAAATTGTGGGCCTGCCTTGGGAGTTTCATAGATCCTAACCCGGATCTGGGGGATACCTTTTAGAAAGTAGCAATAAACTTTGAGGGAACTGTGCGGGGTATACCGACACGGTTGAAGCAGTTTGCTACGTTGATGTGGCACTTTGGTGAGTACCGATAACCCTTGAGTCAAGTCAAGGAGAGTACGGGGCCGCCGCGTGGTGTCGTGAAGCATCAACTGACCTTAGGAACCTTACTTGACCATCCTTGCCTCTTTAGGGGTAATGAGATGACCGACTTTGGTGCAGTCCGAAGTTGGTAGATACTCGATACTACACTCATTGAGGGTTGTTTTCTTGGAATATTTTGATCGCCAGTTCAGTGGCTAAATCAAAACAATGAACATAGAAAACAACCCAATGATATTGAGATCCTTAGAACCCGGTTACTTTTGATAGGACAGGTTTTTGAGCCCACCAACTTCAAGAGGGTAGTACCCAAACTTCATGCTGGCCTGAACTCTAAGGGCTGTCTTGTGTGACTTGTGTGCTTTCAAACTTGACTACTTGCATGCTTGTTATCTAACAACATGAGTTCCTTGCAGGTTTTGTTTACAGTCCTTAACAGGGACTCATAACAGGGTTTACTTACATCACTCCATGCATAAGATAACATCATACCATCATACCATTGCATACATCCTGCATAAGGACTAATCCATTTCAAGGATCTCAAGGGTTTGTGATGCAGGTCATGATGAATCAAAATATCAAACAAGGGGCAAAAGGGGATTTATTTCCCTCTAGCCAAGGTTAATGACTTGAGTCAAGGGCTATGACCCACTGGATATGGTGAGCCTTGACTCTTGAAGAAGGACTCTCAACAACATGAAGTTCCCTCAATCAAGCTACCAAATTCTAACAAGTTTCTCTGTTTACCCCGCGAGATCCTTGAAAACATCGCATGCATACATACATATCATTGCATTACAGGTACTCTTTTCTACAGGTTGCTTAATCTTCTTCGCTGTTTATTTCAGCCATCATCATGAATCCTGAATCATCCAATGAACAAGCTATCAAGGCCCTCCAGGCCCAGAACGCCCAGTTCCAGGAGCTGGTCATGAGCTTAGCCCAAGGACAACAGGAATTGAAGACTCTTGTTGTACCCCAAAATTTGCCCTCCCATATTTCTCAAAACATTTCAAGAAAAATTCACAAGTTCAACCCGGCGCGTCATATTCAGGTATTCTTTCGCCAAGATATCTCTGATAACGTATTCTCAAATTCAGGTTTGGCTCAAGAGTCAATTCTTTAAAGAAGGTATCCGAATGTGTGAGTTTTCTCGAAGAAATATGGTGAAAAAGTGTGCTGAAAGTGCAGTTTTTACGCGCTAAAAAATTCATAACTTGAAGATCGTGGCTCGTTTTGAACCCGTTCCGGTGGCCAAAATTCCGTCTTGACATTATCTACGTTTTCATCTCTCACGGCTGGAAGCCAATTTCGATCATAAGGTCTTCAAAAATGTGGATTTACCAAGTATTTTCATACAGAAAATTTGTGACAGAAGTTTATTTGCGTCATGTTCAGAAAATCATAACTTGGTCGATTTTCATCGTATCAAGCTGGTTTCGGTGCCAAAATTTCACAAATTGAGTTGGCTACATTTTCACAGAAGGTATTGAGTTCAAACGGTATTCAAAAGGCCTTCGTTTTTTGCTCAGAGTGCGTGACACGCTGAAAATCCTGAATGCTGAATATTATTTCATCTGGGCCGAAACTTCGAAAATTCATAACTCGGTCAATTTTTATCGGATTAGACTCATATTTTTACACAAGGTCACTGACTCATAGATCTACAACTTTGCTTCAAAAGTCGAGACCAAATTATGCACCGATCAATACCAGTTTTTTATTGAAGAACGTGTCAGAGTCGACACTGGAGCCCAAAATAAGTTTGTCTGAGCTGAAACTTCAAAAATTCATAACTAATTCACCGTTTATCCGATTGAGTCGATTTTCGGACAGGAGTTAGTTCTCGATGCCGGCTACATTTTTTTTTCACATTTCAACTTCAAAAATTGCACTTAAGTCCCTGCGATTTAGCCTAGAAAGTGACGAACTCAAGTGAACATTGCAGGCCCAATTGCACATTCAAAGCCCATTTTCTTTACCCTAATTTCCATTATATAATCACCTTCTTTTCACACAAACCAAAAGAGAGGAAAAGAGAGAAAAAACCTTGTCACAATACTGTTAGAATATCAAATTCTTTCAAGAACCATAAAACCTTGAAATCCTTATTACAAATCCCTCTCTCACTACAAACAAGCCATCACAGTTACAAACCAACACCTCACTACTTCTTCAGTAAGGATAAGGCTGGCCTGATCTCCATGATCCTAATTTTCCTGTAAGGCATAAAAGCATTCCGGTCACTAATTTTCCAGTAAGGGTAAGATTGATTTGATCTCCATGATCAAAAGGGTATAATCATTCATACATGCCATATTGTGCCTAAACATTAAATTTCTTCATATATTGGCTTTATTTGCATTTTATGATTTTATTTAATGTGTTCATGAGATTCAACACTGCAGATTTAGACAGGATCTCATGCAGGTTCATTAAGGAACGTTGAGGCCAAAACACAAATGGCCAAAAGCCAAAAGCCAAATGGCCAAAAGAACAACTTATGCATGACACCAATACATGGCGAGACAGACATCCTGAGAAGATTAAGGAACGTTGAGGCCAGAACACAAATGGCCAAAAGCCAAAAGCCAAAAGCCAAATGGCCAAAGTAGAACAACTTATGCATGAAACTCAATCCAATGACCAAAGAATGCAGACCACGGTACTCAGGAGTCAATACTTCAAAAAAACCTCCCCTTGGGCCAGACACCCCCTATGGTTTGCTCAATTTTTAATTTTTATTTGTTTTTCCTTTTTATTCTTTTAATTGTTTTTTAATTGTTTTCTTTTAATTCCATAAAATAATTTTCATAATAAATATAAAATACAGAAAAATCAAAAAAATGTTTATTTTATTAATATTAATTTCACTATTATTATTTTTGTAAATAAACTTTAAACAATTAATTAGATTAATTTAGGTTTTAAAACTTTAATCTTTTTCTCAATAAATTAAATATGTAGAAATTAGGGTTTTTAACTTTTTCATCATTTTTTTAATAAATAATTTTTTCATCATTATTATTATTATTAATTACTAATTTATTTTGTAAATAAACATGTACATAAATTCTTTAGTAAATTAAGTTAAACTTTAACATTTTTCTCAAATAATTAAAAATAACTTAGAATTAGGGTTTCTTTTAATTTTAATTTTAATTTTCTTATTTCATAAATATAAAAAACCTAAAAAACACTTCTTTTATTTCAATAAATAATTAATTAATTTTTAATTTCAATTTAACTTCAAAAGGGTCCAACGCCCTCGTTTTCAATTTTAATTCAATTCGCGCATTTTATTTATTCCTTCTTTTAAATATTGATGTAATTCTCCCAAAGCCGTGTAAATATTTATCTTTCGCACTTTACTTTATTTCTTTATTTTATGTCAAATCGGGTCCTGGATATAATTTGGCGATGTGGACCCGCGCCTTTGTAATAGCTTAGGAACTTTACATTTCTCGCTCTTTTTTTTTAACTGTTAATAATTGCATGCAAGAATGAATGGCCTAAAATAAAAACAAACGCATAGATCACTTCGACATGACAAGACAAAATATCTGAATCTGACACACAAATCACACACCACCCCTAGGGTACGCCTCACTGTTGCCTTGCCTCGAAAGGTGATCGTCGAGTAGAGGATGTCTTAGTAAGTCCTCATGATCCGGGAACCTGGCATGAGGGTAGCTTCTAAGGTGTCTTCCCATTGCTCTGGTGATCACCATGTCCCGAACCTCGAATTGACCCGAACACCTCCAATGGTGGTGCTACCTACCTCTCAATGGTGGGATGACATTACTTTAAAGGACATTTACACAGACGAATTCCTTAGGGTAGGTAGACGACTCTAGATACTTGCTCTAAATTCAAAACAAATTCAAAAATACTTTTCACACCAACACATTTTCAAAAAGCTTTCGAAAGCAATTTTTCAAACACTCTTGAGGACCGATACAAGAGTCGAACTGGAATTTTCAAAGAAACTTTTTAAAACCCACATCGAAAAGCAAACAAACCATTTTTGAAAACACAAGTGAGCAAGTATCTAAGAGCCCATGGATAACCATGGATATAAAGGGTGCTAACACCTTCCCTTTCTATAACCTACCTCCCGAACCGAGAGCAATCTCTTTAAGGAATTTTTCTGTGCTTTTGTCCTTTCCATTTGGAGAAAATAAAAGACGGTGGCGACTCTTGCTTCCGCGACATTTCGCGAACCAGCTTTAAACAGTCAGTTCCAGATCCACCGATCACAGAACTGGCGACTCTGCTGGGGATTCTTAAAGTGAGGTGTACCTTAGGGATAGTCCATAACTGTGTTTTTAATTGTCTTCTTTGCTGGCTTTAAATTATGGGACTGTCTTGGGAGTTCTATAGATCCTAAACCCGGATCTAGGGGATACCTTCTTAGAAAGTAGCAACAAGGCTGTGAGGGAACTGTGCGGGGTATACCGACATGGTTGAAACAGTCTGCTACGTTGATGTGGCACTTTGGTGTGTGCCGGTAACCCTTGAGTTCAGTCAAGGAGAGTACGGGGCCTCCGCGTGGTATCGTGAAGCATCAACAGACCTTAGGAACCTTAATTGAACTATCTTGGCCTCTTTAGGGTAGTGAGATAACTGACTTTGGTGCAGTCCGAGGTTGGTTGATACTCGATGCTACACTCAATTGAGGGTTGCTTTCCTGGAATATTTCGGTCGCCAGTTCAGTGGCTAAATCGAAACGATGAACAATGAAAGCAATCCCGTGATATTGGGACCCTTAGAACCCGGTTACTTCTAATAGGACAGGTTGAGCCCACCAACTTCAAGAGGGTAATACCCAGACCCCATGCTGGTCTGAACTCTAAGGGTTTCTCTTGTGTGACTTGTGTGCCTTCCAACTTGACTACTTGCATGTTTTATCTGACACATGAACTACTTGCAGGTTTTGTTTTAGTCCTTAATTGGGACCCATGACAGGGCTTACTAACTTTCTTGCAGGTTTTGGTTTGCAGTCCTTAATTAGGACTCATAACAAGGTTTACTAAGTTTCTTGCAGGATTTGTTTATAGTCCTTAATTGGGACTCATAACAAAGTGTACTGAGTTTCTTGCAGGCTTTTGTTCACAGTCCTTAATAAGGGCTCATAACAGGGTTTATCCATGTTACCCCATGCATCATGACATCATACCATTGCATACATCCTAACCCATTTCAAGGATCTCAAGGGCTTGTGATGCAGGTCATGATGAATCAAACATCTAGCAAGAGACAAAGGGGATTTATTTTCCCCGAGCCAAAGTTGTCAGGGGCTATGACCCACTCGATATGGTGAGCCTTGACCCTTGAAGAAGGATTCTCAGCAACATGGAGTTCCTTCAATCAAGCTACCGGACCCAAGTTCTAACAAATTTTCTTGTTTATCCCGCGAGGTCCTTGAAAACATTACATGCATGTCATACACATAACAGGTACCCTTGTTGCAGGTCACTTACCTTTCCCGCTGTTTATTTCAGCAATGGCTTCCCAACAAGATAACCAGGACCCTTGCTCAAGAGACTCGGTTCGGGGAAATCCTCCTGAATCTACCCAAGGGGCAGGAAGAGTTGAGGACACTTCTCATGGAGACCTTGGTCAGGAACAGTGCTGAGGACGAACGGCTGAAACGCCTGCAAGCTGAGATGGATGCAATGAAAGCCCAAATGCTGGGGCAGGGGACTGCCATTCAAGGTTTAGCTCAAAGATAAGAAGAGCTCGGAGTTCTCGTCAACCAACTGCTTCGGGGTAACCAACTGGGGCAAACATCTAGGGTTGAAAGTCCAGTTATCGTTCAACCACCTCTGAGACAAGGAGATAAGGGGAGAGCTCCTCAAATGGCTCCAGTGTCACAAATTCAGCATCAACCTCACCAGCTTCAGCCAGACAAGCCCAGGAGGCAATTCACCCAGCTCAACATGTCGCTGTTTCAAGCTTTACAACGCTTGTTGAGGTTGAATCTGATCACATTAAGGGCTCATCCCCGAAACCCCAATACATCATCTCCTATCTATGATCCCAATAAAAGGTGTGCCTACCACTCTGCCAGTCCAGGACATGATACAAATGAGTGTTGGGCTCTGAAGAACAAAATCCAAGACCTGATTGATGAAGGAGCATTGGAGTTCACACAAGATGGTCAGGCTGAGTTTTTTTACCATCCCTCCAAGGCTCACCATTTGAAGTAACAAGCCCTGAGACTAGAAAACTTTTGTTCATTCGAATGTTCAAGTTGTGTTGTTCTTTGATTGTTTAAACATTTATTCATGTTAAACGTTGTTATTTCATTAATGCATCGCATATGTCTGTTTTGAAGCAATATATTCGTATTCACTATATGCAAATTATTTTCATATTTTTCTCTGATGATCAACTCTCAATAATTCTAAGCCTCTTGAGGGAAGATGACGAAAACGATACCACAATCTACAGTATGCTTTTGAACAGACCCCGCTGATGAGGTACAGGCATTGCTTCAATCCATAAACACTGGAGTTATAAGGATGATAATCCCTCGTCAACCCCTCTGAGCCAAAGAAGTAGGAGTTTTTCTTTTCGAAATTTAAAACCCTTAATCATAACCTGGGGCAGGGTAGTCTCTCAGTTGATCCAAGTGCATAACAAATGGCACCAAAGAGGTCCTTACAAAAAAAAACAACAAAGAAAGACAGTGATGATTCCAAATAATCATAAGGACAGGCAGTCATTACTTCTCAAAATAAAAACCCAAAAAGTCAAAACCTATAAAGGGGACTTACGAAACTGGGGCATCCCGCTGACTGTAATTCCAAAAAAGGAAACAACTCAGGCAAAAAACAGGGATAACAAAATCAAAAAGAAAAAGGTCTTATAAACCCTCAACAATAACAAAAAGGAATGACTGTCTATCCAACATAAACGTTCAGTATCCGACCATCACTGGAAAATCAGAGCAAAGACTCAAACAAGGTCTAATGTATGATCAGCTGAGTTTAGGTTTGGAGAACATCACGAAGAGCGGGTGGGTACAAATAATTTGAGCCTTTATCCTTTGTTTCTTAAACCATGAACCAGGCCACGTTATAACCCTCAAAAGTCCTAGCTGAAGCATGGGTTAGTTCGAAAGCATACTGTTACGAAAGGTATCCTGACTCCTTAAGGCCTACGGTAAATACGGAGTTGACATCACGTTTTACAAACATTCACTTGTTTTATGAAAAAGAATGCATTTTCAAAATCTTCAAGACAGATATAAGCGTTGCATTTTTAACATAACTTTGTTTGCATATGACTTTTTGTCTGACCAGCAGGAAAATTCGCACGATGAATACCTAGTGAACAAAAGCATCTCCAATCAAGGGGCATGGCATGACTATTGTTCATCATCTGGGGCAATTAGGTCAAGATTCAAAATCTCTCAAAAGGCCAACCAGCCTGGGGCAAATCTCCGCCTGAGTCACTTGGGGCACTCCAACAACGAATCTTGCCTGATCAAATATCTTCTGGGGGTATGACAAAACACTTCTAACAGGGGAAACTCCCTACATTCCGAGAGCGTGGACATAGTCAGAAAGAATACTACGCAAAATCAAAGACCCGCTAGGTTGACATACCTAGGCAAAATAAGGGCTTCCCGGCGAACCAAAAGGGTTTGGGCAAAAATAAGGGATGAAATGAAAAAATCTGTACACCCGGCAAGTCGAAAACCTGAAAAGGCGGCTTGGGCAAAAATGGGTATCCCGGTGGACTGAAAACCCGAAAGGGCGGTCCAGGCAAAAGTAAGGGATCAAAGCGTACGACTATATCCTGTCATTCTGTCACCTGTTTACCAGAAGATTTGTCAATTACCCTCACAGTTCTTCCTCTCCCACCTCAGAAACAGGGGCAATGAAGAGTAGTCTAGGCAATCTAATTGTTCTGTCCATCAAGGTATCAAGGTAGGTTCAGCTGAAGAACATAACCAGCATATCCCAATTCGCCAGAGAGTGCGTCAGCAAGTCAATACACTCTCCTCAAGTGAAGCTATATTATCAAACTTAAGGAAGTTGGGTATACTCCCGCAGATCTCAACATTCCCCAGCACATCATATATGCATTCTTAACAAGCATCCCCAGCAGACTTGACCTAAAGATTGTTCCCCGGCGGCATACCAAACATTCAGTGGAGTTACTTCCGATACATCTCAAAACTTCCCCAGGAGAGTCCAATCCAGTTTCCCCAGGAAAAGTTGGAGTCCATCTCCCCAAGCAGTAAGCTTATCCCCAGTAGACTCGGGAAGCTTATCCCCGCAGAGCACGAACGCGTCCCCCGGCTTCATTCAAAGAGTTATTTCTTTACCAGGATAACTGGGTTATCCTCAGCCAAAAGCCACGGAAAGAACGTCCTCGACACAGTCTTCTTATCCCCAGCGAAGTCTATTAACACTTCCAGCACAACAAGGGTATCCCCAGCAAGTTATTATCAACTCAGTAAAGTACCTCTCTCCCCACAGAGTATTGTTTCCCAGCAAGACCGTTAGAGTACTTTTCTCCCCGCAGAATATTCCATTCGCCAAGTATATTCCCCAACGGAGTTATCTTCTCCTACCGGTATTCTTGCAACTATCATCCCTAGCGGAAGCAAAAATCTATTCTTCAACCGCAGCCCAGGAGTGACTTCCCGGCACCCGTCAAGGATTTAATTTCCTAGACGAAAACATACATTCCTAAACATCACATACATCATTGTAGCATGCATATACGCATCATATCTTACAATCTCATCTATGTTGGGAACATCATTGCTTGATTTATATCATGCATTGCATATGACTGACCTTTACCTTTCAGGAAAAAGCCAGTTAAAGTTCTCAGCTATATTTCAAGACCTAGACAGGTTCAGTTAAATCGACTCCAAAGATTTTTCTGTTTCTTATCCAGTCAAAGGCCTTCTCTGGTTCAGTCAGATCGACCCTAAGATCTCCCTGTTTCTTACCCAGTTGAAGACATTTCAAGACCTAGACCGGTTCAGTTAATCGACCCTAAGATTTTCTGTTTCTTATCCAGTTCGAGGCCTTCTCTAGTCCAGTTAAATCGACCCCAAACAGATTTTCCTGATGAAGACTCAGTAGAAGTTATCTAAGATTCTCTCAATGTTTGCTGTTGAGGTTGTAATCGCCTATGGTTCTCTCCCCGATCCTGCGGAGGTGGTAATCCCAGATTTCGCTCAACGATTGCTGTTGAGGTTGAAATTATCCAAGATTCTCTCAATGATTGCTATTGAGGTTGTAGTCGCCTATGGTTCTCTCCCCGATCCTGCGGAGGTGGTAATCCCAGATTTCGCTCAATGATTGCTGTTGAGGTTGAAATTATCCAAGGTTCTCTCAATGGTTGCTATTGAGGTTGTAGTCGCCTATGGTTCTCTCCCCGATCCTGCGGAGGTGGTAATCCCAGATTTCGCTCAACGATTGCTGTTGAGGTTGAAATTATCCAAGATTCTCTCAATGATTGCTATTGAGGTTGTAGTCGCCTATGGTTCTCTCCCTGATTCTGCGGAGGTGGTAATCCCAGATTTCGCTCAACGATTGGTGTTGAGGTTGAAATTATCCAAGATTCTCTCAATGTTTGCTGTTGAGGTTGTAATCGCCTATGGTTCTCTCCCCGATCCTGCGGAGGTGGTAATCCCAGATTTCGCTCAACGATTGCTGTTGAGGTTGAAGTTATCCAAGATTCTCTCAATGATTGCTATTGAGGTTGTAGTCGCCTATGGTTCTCTCCCAGATACTGCGGAGGTGGTAATCCCAAGATTCGCTCAACGATTGCTGTTGAAGTTGAAGTTATCCAAGATTCTCTCAATGATTGCTATTGAGGTTGTAATCGCCTATGGTTCTCTCCCCGATACTGCGGAGGTGGTAATCCCAAGATTCGCTCAACGATTGCTGTTGAAGTTGAAGTTATCCAAGATTCTCTCAATGATTGCTATTGGGGTTGTAGTCGCCTATGGTTCTCTCCCCGATACTGCGGAGGTAGTAATCATCCCAAGATTTTCTCAACGATTGCTGTTGAGGTTAAAGTCATCCAAGGTTCTCTCACCGTTCCTGTTGAGGTAGTAACCATCCCTGGTTCATGCATCACCTTTTGAAGATTCAGATTCAGCTCCTGTAACCAGTCAGGGTACACATTCATACAAAGAGTTTGAAGACCAGCTCCTGTAACAGGTCAGGTACTCATTTTCTTCTTTGCAGGTATGCAAATTCTCGCTAAGGAATCTCTTATGCGATCAACATCCAGATGGCATCTATAAGCCCATCCACCTATCCATCACCTCTCAGCATGGCATCTATAAGCCCATCATCCTATCCATCAATCTCCAAATGGCATCTATAAGCCCATTCCCACCATCACACTACCATGTGAGCGCAAATTTCTGGGCACTCTAGTGTCCAATCATCTTCCACCTTCGGATTACGAAAGGCACGTCAGCCAATCTGCATCCTCAGGTTTAAGAAGATTGAACAGGGGCAACTGTTGTACTCCAAAATTTGCCCTCCCATATTTCTCAAAACATTTCAAGAAAAATTCACAAGTCCAACCCGGCGCGTCATATTCAGGTATTCTTTCGCCAAGATATCTCTGATAACGTATTCTCAAATTCAGGTTTGGCTCAAGAGTCAATTCTTTAAAGAAGGTATCCGAATGTGTGAGTTTTCTCGAAGAAATATGGTGAAAAAGTGTGCTGAAAGTGCAGTTTTTACGCGCTAAAAAATTCATAACTTGAAGATCGTGGCTTGTTTTGAACCCGTTCCAGTGGCCAAAATTCCGTCTTGACATTATCTACGTTTTCATCTCTCACGGCTGGAAGCCAATTTCGATCATAAGGTCTTCAAAAATGTGGATTTACCAAGTATTTTCATACAGAAAATTTGTGACAGAAGTTTATTTACGTCATGTTCAGAAAATCATAACTTGGTCGATTTTCATCGTATCGAGCTGGTTTCGGTGCCAAAATTTCACAAATTGAGTTGGCTACATTTTCACAGAAGGTATTGAGTTCAAACGGTATTCAAAAGGCCTTCGTTTTTTGCTCAGAGTGCGTGACACGCTGAAAATCCTGAATGCTGAATATTATTTCATCTGGGCCGAAACTTCGAAAATTCATAACTCGGTCAATTTTTATCGGATTGGACTCATATTTTTACACAAGGTCACTGACTCATAGATCTACAACTTTGCTTCAAAAGTCGAGACCAAATTATGCACCGATCAATACCAGTTTTTTATTGAAGAACGTGTCAGAGTCGACACTGGAGCCCAAAATAAGTTTGTCTGAGCTGAAACTTCAAAAATTCATAACTAATTCACCGTTTATCCGATTGAGTCGATTTTCGGACAGGAGTTAGTTCTTGATGCCGGCTACATTTTGTTTTCACATTTCAACTTCAAAAATTGCACTTAAGTCCCTGCGATTTAGCCTGGAAAGTGACGAACTCAAGTGAACATTGGAGACCCAATTGCACATTCAAAGCCCATTTTCTTTACCCTAATTTCCATTATATAATCACCTTCTTTCACACAAATCAAAAGAGAGGAAAAGAGAGAAAAAACCTTGTCACAATACTGTTAGAATATCAAATTCTTTCAAGAACCATAAAACCTTGAAATCCTTATTACAAATCCCTCTCTCACTACAAACAAGCCATCACAGTTACAAACCAACACCTCACTACTTCTTCAGTAAGGATAAGGCTGGCCTGATCTCCATGATCCTAATTTTCCAGTAAGGCATAAAAGCATTCCGATCACTAATTTTCCAGTAAGGGTAAGATTGATTTGATCTCCATGATCAAAAGGGTATAATCATTCATACATGCCATATTGTGCCTAAACATTAAATTTCTTCATATATTGGCTTTATTTGCATTTTATGATTTTATTTAATGTGTTCATGAGATTCAACACTGCAGATTTAGACAGGATCTCATGCAGGTTCATTAAGGAACGTTGAGACCAAAACACAAATGACCAAAAGCCAAAAGCCAAATGGCCAAAAGAACAACTTATGCATGACACCAATACATGGCGAGACAGACATCCTGAGAAGATTAAGGAACGTTGAGGCCAGAACACAAATGGCCAAAAGCCAAAAGCCAAAAGCCAAATGGCCAAAGTAGAACAACTTATGCATGAAACTCAATCCAATGGCCAAAAAATGCAGACCACGGTACTCAGGAGTCAATACTTAAAAAAAAACCTCCCATTGGGCCAGACACCCCCTATGGTTTGCTCAATTTTTAATTTTTATTTGTTTTTCCTTTTTATTCTTTTAATTGTTTTTTAATTGTTTTCTTTTAATTCCATAAAATAATTTTCATAATAAATATAAAATACAGAAAAATCAAAAAAATGTTTATTTTATTAATATTAATTTCACTATTATTATTTTTGTAAATAAACTTTAAACAATTAATTAGATTAATTTAGGTTTTAAAACTTTAATCTTTTTCTCAATAAATTAAATATGTAGAAATTAGGGTTTTTAACTTTTTCATCATTTTTTTTAATAAATAATTTTTTCATCATTATTATTATTATTAATTACTAATTTATTTTGTAAATAAACATGTACATAAATTCTTTAGTAAATTAAGTTAAACTTTAACATTTTTCTCAAATAATTAAAAATAACTTAGAATTAGGGTTTCTTTTAATTTTAATTTTAATTTTCTTATTTCATAAATATAAAAAACCTAAAAAACACTTCTTTTATTTCAATAAATAATTAATTAATTTTTAATTTCAATTTAACTTCAAAAGGGTCCAACGCCCTCGTTTTCAATTTTAATTCAATTCGCGCATTTTATTTATTCCTTCTTTTAAATATTGATGTAATTCTCCCAAAGCCGTGTAAATATTTATCTTTCGCACTTTACTTTATTTCTTTATTTTATGTCAAATCGGGTCCTGGATATAATTTGGCGATGTGGACCCGCGCCTTTGTAATAGCTTAGGAACTTTACATTTCTCGCTCTTTTTTTTTAACTGTTAATAATTGCATGCAAGAATGAATGGCCTAAAATAAAAACAAACGCATAGATCACTTCGACATGACAAGACAAAATATCTGAATCTGACACACAAATCACACACCACCCCTTGGGTACGCCTCACTGTTGCCTTGCCTCGAAAGGTGATCGTCGAGTAGAGGATGTCTTAGTAAATCCTCATGATCCGGGAACCTGGCATGAGGGTAGCTTCTAAGGTGTCTTCCCATTGCTCTGGTGATCACCATGTCCTGAACCTCGAATTGACCCGAACACCTCCAATGGTGGTGCTACCTACCTCTCAATGGTGGGATGGCATTACTTTAAAGGACATTTACACAGACGAATTCCTTAGGGTAGGTAGACGACTCTAGATACTTGCTCTAAATTCAAAACAAATTCAAAAATACTTTTCACACCAACACATTTTCAAAAAGCTTTCGAAAGCAATTTTTCAAACACTCTTGAGGACCGATACAAGAGTCGAACTGGAATTTTCAAAGAAACTTTTTAAAACCCACATCGAAAAGCAAACAAACCATTTTTGAAAACACAAGTGAGCAAGTATCTAAGAGCCCATGGATAACCATGGATAGAAAGGGTGCTAACACCTTCCCTTTCTATAACCTACCTCCCGAACTGAGAGCAATCTCTTTAAGGAATTTTTCTGTGCTTTTGTCCTTTCCATTTGGAGAAAATAAAAGATGGTGGCGACTCTTGCTTCCGCGACATTTCGTGAACCAGCTTTAAACAGTCAGTTCCAGATCCACCGATCACAACTCTGCTTTTGAAGAAAAAGAAGAAGAGGACTGTTTTGTTCAACCCTAAACGCAGATCTGGGAATACACTGCAGAATGAAGCTGAGCGGACTACTCCATTTGTTGGGGAAGGCAGTCACCTAGAGGGAAGGGTTCCTAGTCCCGTAGTCTCTGACACCGAGACAAATTTCAATGATGAGCAGTACCCTCCTGCTGAGGACAAGTACAAACAGCTGGAGGACCGGTTAAATGCTATGGAGATTCAACGTGTGCCTGGGTTGGACTTTGGGGACCTAGGTTTATCTTCTGGGGTGGTGATCCCTCACAAGTTCAAGGCACCTGCCTTTGTAAAGTACGATTGGGCTTCCTGTCCTAAGTTGCACCTCCGTTCACACGCAAGGAAGATCCAGCCCTACACGGCAGACAAGAACCTATGGATCCATTTCTTCCAGGAAAGTCTTTCAGGGACTCAGCTCAAATGGTTCTATCGGCTGGATGGAACCAGTATTCGTAACTGGGAGAACTTGGCAACTGCTTTTTATAAGCAGTATCAGTATAATGCCGACCTCGCTCCTACGCGTACCCAACTCCAGGGTATGTCACTGGGGACGGGTGAAGGTTTTAAGGAGTACGCGCAAAAGTGGAGAGACCTGGCTGGCAGGGTGCAGCCATCTTTGACTGACCGTGAGCTCGTTGACATGTTCTTGGGGACCCTGTCTGGTCCATTCTTTAATCATCTGATTGGGAATTCTTCTGTTGGGTTCACAGATCTGATCTTGACTGGTGAGAGGATAGAAGCTGGTATCAAGTCCGGGAAGATACAAAAGGGTGACTCCTCGAACGCTGAGAAGAAACCATTCAAGAAAGAGTCCAATGCTGCGTACAGTCAGAAGGATCGTCGTGACCAACACGTAGGGGCAGTCATGATCTCAGGTTCTGTGTCATGCCGATAACCGCCAAAGGGAAATCAGCGAAGGCCAGACGAGCCTAAAAGACAATTCACCAACATCAACATGCCATTGTCACAAGCATTGCAGCACATGTTGAAAATGAATCTGATTGCAGTGATCAACCCTCCTGCAAATCCCAAGACCTCTTCTCCAAGCTACAACCCGGCTGCGAGGTGTGATTATCATTCCGGTAGCCCGGGGCACGATACTGAGGATTGTTGGGCGCTGAAATACAAGATCCAGAATATGATTGACGCCAAGGAGATTGAATTCGAGCCTGCTGAGACTCCCGATGTGATCACTGCTCCCTTGCCAAAACATGGCTAGAATTGAGAGACTCTTGTTTCATTTAAATTCTGATATTGTATTTTTCTATGCTTATTCGAACAATTATCATGTCAAACTCTATTATTTCATTAATGCATTACACGTGTTTGTTTTGAAGTAATTATGTTTACTATGCTTAAAATTGCTTTCACATTTTGTGATGTTCAACTCTCAATTAATATTTCTAAGCCTCTTGAGGGAGGATGACAAAAACGATACCATGATCTTTACAGTATGCTTTTGAACAGACCCCGCTGATGAGGTACATACATTGTTTCAATTCCTAAACACTGGAGTTATAAGGAAGATAATCCCTCGTCAACCCCTTTGAGCCAAAGAAGTAGAAGTTTTTCTTTTCGAAAATTAAAACCCTTAATCATAACCTGGGGCAGGGTAGTTCTCTCAGTTGATCCAAGTGCACAACGAATGGCACCAAAGAGGTCCTTACAAAACAAAAGACGATGATGGTTCTCTATAATCATTAGGACAGGCAGTCATTATCTCTCAAAATAAGAGCCCATTAAGTCAAAACCTATGAAGGAGACTTACAAAACTGGGGCATCCCGCTGACTGTAATCACAAAAAGAAACAGTTTAGGCAAAAAACAGGGATAACAAAATCAAAAAAGAAAGAGGTTCTACAAACCCTCAACAAAAAAAGGAAATGACTGCCTATTCAAAATAAATTGTCAACATCCGAACCATCACCGGAATGTCAGAGCAAAGACTCAAACAAGGTCTAACGTACGATCAACTGAGTTTAGGTTTAAAGAACATCACGAAGAGTGGGTGGGTACAAATAAAATTTGAGCCTTTATCCTTTGTTTCTTAAACCGTGAACCAGGCCACGTTACAACCCTTAAAAGTCCTAGCTGAAGCATGGGTTAGTTCGAAAGTATACTGTTACGAAAGGTATCCTGACTCCTTAAGGCTTGCGGTAAAATAACGAGTTGACATCACAGTTCAAAAAAAATTCACTTGTTTTTATGAAAAAATGCATTTTCAAAAAAGACATAAGCTTTGCATTCTTGATATAACACTGTTTGCATATGACTATTTGTTCGAACAGCAGAGAAATTCGCACGACGAATATCTAAGTGAACAAAAGTACTTCCAACCAAGGGGTAGACATGATCATGGTCTATTATCTGGGGCAGTTAAGTCAAGATTCGAAGAATCTCTCAAAAGGCCAACCAACTTGGGGCAAATCTCCATCTGGATCACTTGGGGAATTGGAAGATCTTCTGGTAGTAGGGCAACGCAACACTACTGACAGGGGCACCTCCCTACATCCTGAGAACACGGACATAGTCGAAAAAATACCGCGCATAATCAAAGACCCACTAGGTTGACACACCTAGGCAAAAATAAGGGCTTCCCGGCGAACCAAAAGGGTTCGGGCAAAAATAAGGGATGAAATAAAAAAAATCTGTACACCCGGCAAGTCGAAAACCTAAAAAGGCGGCTTGGGCAAAAATGGGTATCCCGGTGGACTGAAAACCCGAAAAGGCGGTCCAAGCAAAAGTTAGGGATCAAAGCGTACGACTATGTCCCGGTATCTCGTCACTTGCCTACCAGAAGAAGGTTCATCAATCAGCAGTTATCAAGCACCTCCTAGGTCTTTTTTCTCCCGCAGAAACAGGGGCAATAATGAGTTGTCCGAGCGATCTAGTTGCTCTGTCCGCCAAGGTACCAAGGTAGGTTTAGCTGAAGAACGTGACCAAGATACCTTCACTCCCCGCAGAGTAAGATAAGATTCAACAATACTCTCTCCCGAGCAGAGTTGGTCTCTCATCAGCCCTGAAAAGGCACAGTATCTCCAGCAAGTCAACAACACTCTCCCCAAGCAGAGTTAATCTACTGTCAGCCTTAAGGAAGTAGGGTATCCCCAGAAGACCTCAATATTCTCCCGCGGAGTATACAGATGTTCCTAAGCAAGCATCCCCGACAGTCTTAACGTAAGATTGTTCCCCGGCGGAATACCAGACACCCCAGTGGAGCCATTCCCCAGTACAGTCCGAAAGTTTCCCCAGGAGAGCTGAATCAATCTCCCCAGCTGATTCTGGAAGCTTATCCCCAGTAGATTCTGGAAGCTTATCCATCGGCAGAGCACGAACGCATCTCCCGACTTTATTCAAAAGTTATTCTCCACCAGAGCTTATAACTGGGTTATCCTCAGCTAATTACCACGGAAAGATCGTCCTCGGCGAAGCTCTTCCTATCCCCAGCGGAGTTAATCAAATCTTCCAACAGAGCTTATCAACGGAATCCCCAGCAGAGTTATCATCAAAACCTCAGCAAGGTATCTCTTCCCACAGAGTAATTCCCCGCAGAGTAATCTCCTCAACAAGTTTATTCCCCAACGGAGTCATCTTCTCCTACCGGTTTATTCTTACAACCATCATCCCCAGCGGAAACGAAGAACTCTACTCTTCAACATCAGCCCAGGATTCAAAAAACTCCCGGCATTCGTCAAGGATTTATTTTCCCATACGAGAATACATTCATAAACATCACATCTTCATACATTATAGCATGCATACGCATCATACAACACAAATCTCATTTATTTTTGAGAACATCTTAAAATCATGCAGTTCATGCATCATGACATTGCATATGACTAATACTTTGCCTTTTCAGAAAAAAAAAGTCAATCAAAAGATGATTACCATCTACCTTTACAGTTCCAGATCAACACCGGTAACAAGCCAAGAAAATTCTGTGGACGACTGATCGTGGGTTAATATCCGAAACCAAACAGGACAATTATCTACTTGATCATCCTCAGGCAACCCTACACCGGTTCCTTTTCTTTCAGAAGAAGTCTTACACGGGCTCATCAACAGGCAACCCTACACCGGTTCTCAACCTCAGATGTAGTTTTTACACGAACTCATCATCAGGCAACCCTACACCGGTTCCTTCTCAATTTTCAGACGAAGTCTTACACAGACTTATCATCAAAGTAACCCTATGCCGGTTCCTTTTCTTTCAGAAGAAGTCTTACACGGACTTATCTCAAGATGACCTTACCCCGGTTCATCAAGAAGTTTTACACGAACTTATCCTGCAGTAACCTTACCCCGGTTCCTCCAGAAGTCTTACGCGGACTTATCTCAAGATGACCTTACCCCGGTTCATCCAGAAGTTTTACACGAACTTATCCTGCGGTAACCTTACCCCGGTTCCTCCAGAAGTCTTACACGGACTTATCTCAAGATGACCTTACCCCGGTTCATCAAGAAGTTTTACACGAACTTATCCTGCAGTAACCTTACCCCGGTTCCTCCAGAAGTCTTACACGGACTTATCATCAAAGTAACCCTACACCGGTTCCTTTTTCAGAAAAAAGTCTTACACAGACTTATCTCAAAGTAACCTTACCCCGGTTCCTCCAGAAGTCTTACACGGACTTATCTCAAGATGACCTTACCCCGGTTCATCAAGAAGTTTTACACGAACTTACCATGCAGTAACCTTACCCCAGTTCCTCCAGAAGTCTTACACGAACTTATCTCAAGATGACCTTACCCCGGTTCATCAAGAAGTTTTACACGAACTTACCCTGCAGTAACCTTACCCCGGTTCCTCCAGAAGTCTTACACGGACTTATCTCAAGGTAACCCTACACCGGTTCCTCCCAAAGTCTTACACGGATTTATCCCAAGGTAACCTTACCCCGGTTCCTCAAGAAGTTTTACACGAACTTATCCCAAAGAAACCCTACACAGGTTCTCTCTCCCCAGACGTAGTTTTACACTGACTCGTCATCAAGAAACCCTACACAAGTTCTCTCTCTCCAGACGTAGTTTTACACGGACTCGTCATCAAGAAACCCTACACAGGTTCTCTCTCTCCAGACGTAGTTTTACACGGACTCGTCATCAAGAAACCCTACATAGGTTCTCTCTCTTCCAGACGTAGTTTTACACAGACTCGTCATCAGAAACCCTACCCAGGTTTTACTTCTTCCAGGATGCAGTTTTACACGGGATCATCATCAAAGTAACCCCACACAGGTTCCCTTCTCAAACTCCAGACGTAGTTTTACACGGACTCGTCATCAGTAAACCCTACACAGGTTTCCTTCTCAGCTCTGGATGCGGTTTTACAAGGACTCGTCATCAAAGTCAACCCTACACAGGTTCCTTCTCCATTTCAGATGCAGTCTTATACGGACTCATTATCAGTAAACCCTACACATGTCTCCTTCCTCCAAAGATGCAGTTTTACACGAGCTCATCATCAGTCAACCCTACACAGGTGTCCTTCTTTCCAAGATGCACTTTTACACGAGCTCAACATCAGGCAACCCTACACAGGTTCCCTCTTTCAACTTACAAAAATTACATCTCCAGATGGCATCTATAAGCCCATCCTCCCATACCATCTTTCCAAATGGCATCTATAAGCCCATTCCCGACAAGGTTCTGTCACATCTCCAGATGGAATCTATAAGCCCATCCTCCTATCCACCATCTCTCCAAATGGCATTTGTAAGTCCATTCCCGACATCACATTGCTGATACCACACTATGTGAGTGCAAATTTCTGGGCACTTTAGTGTTCAATCATCTTCCACCTTCGGATCACGAAAGGCACACAAGCCAATCTACATCCTCAGGTCTAAGAAGATTGAACAGGGGCAACTGTTGTACCCCAAAATTTGCCCTCCCATATTCTTCAAAGTTTTAACAAGCATCATCTCAATTTGCTCAAGTCTACTCAAGGGTTGCACAGTTAAACCATCCTCATAAGCCAGTCAAAATTAGGGTTTTGTTTCTTGCAAGGAAGTTGAGGTTTTCAAGGGCTCAATCAAGTCCTATATGCCTATACACATTGTCAAGCATCCACATGTCAAGTTTCAAGGCTCACAAGGTCAAGTTGCACAGTCAAAAGCCCTAATTGCTTCACAATCAACTGCAGGGGCAAAATGGTCATTTGGCAGTCAAAAGTCAAAAATTTTGGTCAACATCTTATTTTGAAGCCACAATCATCATTTGATCAAGTCTTGATCATGATTCCACAAGCATGGCTCAAAAATCATCAAGATGCAAAAGTTTCCATTTTTGGACAGCTGAAAAAGTCAACTGTAACTTGACCAAGGCATAACTTTTTCATGGTTCATCAGAAAAATCCCATCCAATGCTCATTTTGAAGGGCATGACATTTACTACAACTCATCTTCACATTCCAAGTCCAAGAAATGCTCTCACAAAAAGTTATCAATTTCAACATTATAGGTCATTTTTAAAAGTCAACAAAAAGGCATTTTAAGTCAAAGACCATAACTTGAGATTGGTAAATCAAAATGACATGGGACCAAAGGCACTGGTTAGAGGACTTTAAGACCTTTCCAAAATGTCCAAGAACATGTTCATATGATCAAAATTGAGCAAGATGTGCATTGGAGAAGTTGGGAAATTTTTGTGAAATGGCAAAAGTCAATTATCCTTGAAACTTCAATTTTTTGACAAAAGGGCCCACTTTTTCCACTTGATTCAGCCTTTTCATGCCACCCACGTGTCCCATGATCAATTGCAAGACCAAATAATTATTTTTCTATTTTTATTTAATTTTTATGGATTTAATTCATTTTAATCCATAATAATTCAAGTAAATCTAAAAAAATTAATTAAATGGTATCTTATGGTTTGAATAGCCTTCATGAAGCATTTGCAACCTACCAATTTCGTGCTAAGCTCATTTAGGTATGAAAATTCAAATTTTGAACAAGCTTTGAAAGGCCTTTAATGGTGGTTAAGACAAAATCCAAAGCTTAATTGCAATGGTTAAAGACTCCTAAATGTGACTTATTCTCACTCATTACTACATATGCAAGCCTTGCAAGCCTCATTCACAACCTGAACATTACACAAACGGCCAAAGCAAAATCGAAAAATTTGTCAAAAAAGTGTGAGATCAAAAGGAGTTTTGCAAGCATTTTCAGGCCAAAAGGAGAACGTGACTCTCTTCTTTGCCATATCCTGAAGCTAAAGCAACCCTTGCCACGTCCTAAGGTCCATTATCAAGCACTGTAAGTATTCCCAGGTCCCCCAAAACTCAATATTATTTTGTCTAACAAATTCCTATGCAGGCTAGTCATTGTGCTCCACCATACGCCTCACCAATCCACATGCCATATGTCCACAATCAGCCATCCAAAGGCCATGAGAGGAGGAGTACCATGTTCTTCAGTCAAAGCGCATGCAGGCAATTGCAAAAGTCAAACGTGGCTGAGCTTAGTGGGCCAAAAAGCTGCAATCAACACCTCCAAAAATGGCCCAAACCCCCCATGGTTTTGTTACTTTTTTTTATTTTTCTTTCCCTTATAATTTCTTTTTTTTTAATTATTATCATTATTGTTAATTAACCTAACAAACTAATTTTTTCCATAAAATTCAGAAAAACAAAAAAACATTTTATTATTAACTTATTTTGTGAATAAATTCTAATATTAATTAATTAGTTGTGTAATTAGAACAATTTTAACATTTTTTAATAAGTAAAATTAATTTAGAATTAGGTCTTTCACTTCCAATTTTTAATTTCTTTTTATTTCATTTCATTAAAAACATAAAAAACAAAAAAAAACATTTTCTTAATTAATTAATTAATTAGTTATTAATTTTAATTTCATTAATTACAAAAAAAGGACAAAAATTCAATTCTTTTCTAAAAAGGGTCAAAACCCTTAGGACGTTCCCGATTAAATTTCCATTCGCGCGTATTTATTTATTCTGATTATATTTATGTATCTGTACAGAGGATGTAATAGTAATTAGGATTTTATTACTTTCTTTTAATTTCTTGCATTTTTATTTTTCAAAACGGGTTTTGTTTTTGGCGATGTATAGACCCGCGCCTTGTAATAGTTAGATTTACATTTTCGCAATTTATTTTCCGCACCCCTAACTGTTAAATGCATGAAAGAATGTATGTAAATAAAATGAATCCGTAGCTCACAAATAACATGTACAAAGACAATTAACTGAAAAACAACACACAAAGCACATGCCACTTCTAGGGTACGCCTCACTGGTTGCCTCGAAACGTGGTCATCAAATATAGGACGTCTTAGAGGTCGCCCTTTGTCTAAAGATCCAGTTGCCTCGAAACGGTTGCCTCGGATAAAAGGATCTAGGACATTAGGGTTACTTCTAAGGTGTCCTACCATTGCTTCGGTGACCACACATGTCCCTTAATCGAATTGACCCGAACGCCTCCAACGATGGTGCTACCTACCTCTCAATGGTGGGATAGCACTATCTAAAGGACTCTTACACAGCCTAATTCCTTAGAGTAGGTAGATTCTCTTAAGTACTTGCTCTCTTCAAACAAAACAAAACAACTTTTCACACCTCGCACTTTCTAAAAGATTTCAAACAAATTTTTCACACACTCTTGAGGACTGATACAAGAGTTACTTAGAAATTTTTCAAACGAAACTTTTTTCAAAACCCACACACACTTGAAAAGCAAACAAATCTTTTTTGAAAACATAAGAGCAAGTACCTAAGAGTCCATGGATAACCACGGATAGAAAGGGTGCTAACACCTTCCCTTTCTATAAATCTACCTCCCGAACCGAGAGACATCTTGAATAAGGAATTTTGTTGTGCTTTTGTCCTTTCCATGTTGTAGAACATAAAAGACGGTGGTGACTCTTGCTTACCACGACATTTCGCGAACCAGCTTACAAAAACAGTCAGTTCTATTTCCATCGATCACAAAGAGGAAGATGACCCCCACGATCCACTATCCCAAGCCATTATAGAGGATTTTATCCATAAGGAAATGGAGAAACTCCCACCTCTGAACAACTACGAAGGTTTTACGGATCCTGACGACCACATCGACGCCTTCGAAGCAATGCTCCAATTCTATAACGATGGGGGCGCAAACAAATGCAGGTTGTTCCCCACGACCTTGAGGAAAATTGCTATGGACTGGTACAAGGGCCTCGCCCCCGAGTCAATCACCTTCTGGCGAAACCTGAAGAACCAGTTTGCCAGCAGCTTCTCGGCGACATCCCAAGATTGAGGCGTCCCTGGAGGAAATTATCCAGAGGAGAGACAAACCTCTCTTAGACTACATTGACCGGTTCAATCGAGAGGTTATTCAGGTCCCTACCACCTACCGTATAAAGAGGTATATGCTCGAGAAAAGCCTTCTCCCGGGCAGCGAATTTCATAGCGCAGTTGGCATCAAGCCCTCGAGGTCGTTCGATCACTTCCTCCAAAAAGCCCAAGCTTACATCACATACGAGGAGAAGGAAGCTGCCAATAATGTCCGTGAATCCACGAATCGTAGAACACTCGGTGCCCCAAGGCACAATGACACAGGACCATCCTGACGTCCTAGTGAGAAGAGAAGGGATGAAAAGCCTCGAGGCCCTCGCGAGCATAGAGGATCTCCCGGGCGTTTCACTGAGTACACTGCTCTGACCGCTCCTGGCGAGCACGTCTTTGCAGAGTGTGCCAATACTAAATTCAAGGAAGGTGGAGTCCATCGACCTAAACCTACGCCTTCCAAGCTCGGGGTTGACAGGACCAAATAATGTCACTATCACCGAAGCCACGACCATGTTACTGGAGATTATGTCCACTTGAAGGATGCCATCGAGACTCTCATCAAGGCAGAGATACTCGGGTAGTACAAGAAGAACGACACCCCCCGTCGTAACACTCGCAAGGTGAAAGAGATCGAGAAGGAGGCCCGACCCTCTGAAAAAACTAGCCCCCACCAAGTTTCCCTGTCCGTTTCATGACCCGAGGATTTCTATATCCCTAACAAAGTCAAGGAAGAGGATCTTTTGTTCACCCATAGCATAAGGGAGAGATTCCCCTCCGCCATGGTCATTTCCAGCGGGGGATTTGACACTTTCTTTGTAAATTTGGTGAAAAGGAAGTTCGAGGAGCTGATAGATGCGACCCCGGTCCAGACCGTCACCCTTGATGGATTTTAGGAAAAATCTGAGCCCATCACCTTCTACCTCGAGGAACTGTCAGGTGGAGATCCCAACTCCCACATTCCTTTGCTCGTGCGGGAAAAAATGGCCAACTTTGACATGCATTGTATCTTAGTCTACGAGGGGAGCTCTATCGATATCATGTACACTCAGCTATACCAGACCTTACAGCTCAACAAATCCCACTTGTCACCTTACATGGGATCCTACCTACAGGGCTTCAATGGCTCGACTTCCAAACCATGGTTTATGTCGAGCTTATGGTCATGTTCGGGATAGAAGCAATTTCCAGACAACTCAAAGTCCGCTTCCTATTGGTCGATTTCCCGTATCTTTACAATTTCATCCTAGTCTTTACCATAAAAATTGGTAAACAATCGATGATCTTCTAAAAATGGTTATTTTGGTTACTTACAGGATCAATCATATTGGTCCTAGGACATATGTTAAGTTATTTATAAGTTTAAATGAAAAGGTTTAAGAAGATGTTAAGAGTAAAGGGAGGATGAATGTAAGAATTTAATAAAAGTGCAAGTAAAAGGCAAGAGAAAGTAAATTTACAATAATGATAAAGGACTGTAATGATAAAGTTTGCAAAGAAAGTAAATGGTAAAGATTTTTAAAAAATGTAAATACTTGACTTTAATTAAAATATGGTGATGCAAACGTACATTCTCAAAATTCTTTCTCACACAGTGGGTACTTGAATATATTTGAGTGACTTGTACTAATAAGTTGAACACGCAGAATTTTACACAAACTTCCTATATTTATACTGGTAATAAATAACCGCCGAACGGTTGCTTTGATCCAGGATGTGGATAAGTGTCCTTTGTTTGTTCTTCGATCTCTATCTCCATACCACGTTGCTTTTTCCTAACTGCCGAGTGAACTGCTTTTCTCTCCTTTCTTCGAATTTGAATTCACTTGCTTGCTGATACAAGAACCTTTCATTTGAAGACCACATGAACCTCTCGGTCGAAGACCATAAAAACCTCTTGGTCGAAGACCATCTTTAACTTAGAAAATTCTCTAAGTGTGTTCTCCTTCTTAGCGAGGATGACTTCGACACAACCCCTTTCATAGGCTCTTCTGGTCGAAGTGTCTTTAACTTTAGATTTCTTCAATCTATTTTTAGCCAATAAGGCCAAATTATGTGGGTGTTGAATTTAGGAGCTAACACCTGGGAAGACCAATGCTAGTCGAGTTGACTGTTGTACCCTCCACGGTCCACCTCAAGATGAAGTTCTACACGAAGAAGGGTTGCGTCGCCACCATAACACGAAGACATCTAATAAGAAAGAAGATGTTACAATGCGGCTGCAAAGGGGAAGAGCATGGTTAACACAAATCCAAAGACTGCCAACAGAACAACCCCTCCCCGTCCAAGCCTGCTTGAATCAAAGAACAAGAGGCTATGTCCGATGTTAAGTCAATCGACCTCGATGCCCGCTTCACCAAATATGAAGTCGAAGTCCCCAATGGCGAGCAGGATCTCCTCCATCCAATTCCAGATGGAGATTTCAAAATCATCCTCCTCAACAAGGATCCTAACAAAGGCGTGAGGATTGGAGATGGACTCCCCGATCTGGAGAGGAAGCAATTCAAAGCATGTCTGAGGGAAAACGATGAATTGTTCGCATGGAGTGCTGCAGAGATGCCCGGACTCGGCCCTGAGGTGGCCTGTCACCAACTTGATATGGATCCAGCCATTAGGGAAGTAGTACAACATAGGCGTGGACAATCTCCTGAAAAATGGGAGGCTGCTGAAAAAGATGTAAAAGACCTCCTAGAGGCAAATTTTATTTCTAAGGCCCGGTATTCAACTTGGCTCTCCAACGTTGTACTTGTTAAGAAAAATAATGGAAAATGATGTATGTTTGTTGATTATACTGATCTTAATCGGGCATGTCCCAAAGATGCATATCCTTTACCTAATATTGACAGGCTGGTCGACAACTCAGCCGGATACAAACTCTTATGATTTATGGATGCATATTCAAGCTATAATCAAATTCCCAAGGCAATGAGCGATAAGCAATGCACGACCTTCAGGACCGAGTTGGGTAATTATTATTATAACGTAATGCCCTTCGGCATGATGAATAAGGTTTTTTCAGGTGAGATCGGGGACACACTCAAAGTGTACGTGGACGACATGATCGTCAAGTCTCGAGCGGAAGCCGATCACACATACCACCTAAAAAGAGTCTTCGATTGGGAAAGGAGATGTAAGATGAGATTCAACCTGGAGAAATTCACTTTCGAGGTTAAGGCGGGCAAGTTCCTCGGTTTCTATTTAAAAGAACGAGGGATTAAAGCCAAACCCGAAAAATGTAGGGATTTCTCCAAGCTCCTTATGCCAGACTCTAAAAATACATACAAATCTTGAATGGTATGCTCACCTCGCTCTCCCGCTTTGTGGCAAAATCCACATAACACGCATTTCCATTTTTTAAACTCCTAACAAAAAGGTAGCATTCGAATGGTCTGAGGAGTGCGGACAGGCCCTCCTCTACCTTAAGAAAGCTCTTTCAGAACCTCTTATTCTCTCACGACCTGAGAATGGGGAAACCATGTTCCTCTACATGGTCGTTTTAGTTGAGGCCGTGAGTGTGGCCCTCGTGCACGAAACCACTGACATACAAAAGCCTGTGTACTTCAACAGCAAAGCGCTATAAGGCCTAGAGATTAGATATCAACAAATAGAAAAAGTTGATTTGGCCCTCATCAATGCGGTAAGGAGACTAAGATATTACTTCTTAGCCCACATGATCATTGTGCGAACCGACCAACCTATAAAACAGCTACTCGGGCGACCAGACATGGCTGGTCGAATGCTAAAATGGTCATGGAACTGTCTCAGTTTGAAGTCCAATATGACAGCAAGAAAGCCCTTAAAGCTCAGGCGTTGACCGACTTTATCGCGGAGATGACCACCATCGAGCTCCTTGCGGAAGGAGCCTGAAAGTGGACCATCTTTGTCGATGGAGCGTCCAGTTTAACGGGGAGCAGAACGGGCATCCTTCTCGAGAACAAAGATGGTGTCGTGATTGAGAACTCGCTCGTTTTGTCATTCCTAACATCGAACAACCAAGTTGAGTAAGAGGCACTACTCGCAGGGTTAAGACTAGTCGAAGACCTAGGCGCCCAGGAAGTACAAATCTTAACTGACTCCCAACTTGTCGTGTCCTAAGTACGGGGAGAATATCAGGCCAAGAATGACAGCCTCATCGAATACCTAAACCTGATTAGAGAGAAAATGAAAAAGTTCGACCATGCAGAAATCAAACATGTTCCTCGCGAACAGAACACTCGAGCTGACATTCTCTCAAAGCTCTCCAGCATAAGGAAGGGTGGAAATAAAGCCGTCATCCAGGAATCACTTCCCCACCCGATAATCGAGAAACCCACTGTGTTTCCCGACATAAACACCATCAGGAATGGTACCTGTTAGATGACCCTGATGTACGATTACCTTACCAACAGAGAACTGTCTTCCGACCAAAAAGAGGCCAGCGCGACCAAGCGCTGAGCTTTCTCTTATGTTTTGATCGAGCAAAAACTATATAGACGGGGATTCTCCATCCCACTCCAAAAGTACATTGAGGAAACTAAAGTCCCTGATATCTTATGAGAGATCCACTAAGGCATTAACACCCATCACCTAGGCAGAACATCCTTAGCACGGAAGGCCCTATGAGCGGGATATTATTGTCCCACGATGCAGTGCGACACCAAAGAGAACGTCAAGAACTGCGACAGATGTCAACATCATGAAGATATGCACCTGGTATCTTTGCACAAGCTTAAAACATTGCCATCTGTTGTACCCCAAAATTTTCCCTCCCATTTCCTCAACATTTTCTCACCACAAGACCCTTGGAGATCAAGATCTAACTAGGGTTTCCTCTGCTCAAGACTTCTCCTTGCACTGTTGACCCATATTAGGGTTTGTGTTTGCACAAAGATGTTTTGACCTAAAATGCCTAATATGACTTTCATGCTTCATATTGGACTCCCAAGTTTATCCATACCAAGTTTCAAGCCTTGATTCCAATCTTTGCCCAGTCAATTGGACAGTTGACCTAGAAATCAGCTGTATTGGAGAAAAAGTCAACTGTGGCCAATTGACAGTCAAACCTCATGATTTTTGACCCACAACAACATCATAAACTCATATGGACCATTTGATCAAGTTTGGATCACAATTCCACAAGAAATTTGATCAGATCACCAAAAGGGCAAAATGGTCATTTTTAGGGTTTTGACTGTACAAAGGCAATTTTTGACTGTTTGACCTAGCCAATGGCAAACCAAGCTCACATATGGACTCAATAACCCCATGGAATTATCTTTAAATGTTCAAAAATTTCAAAAGATCCCAAATGCACAAGATTGACAGATGAATTTTCCAGTCAATTGATCAATTTTTAACTGTATACTGAAAAGTCAAACTTTGACTTTTTGGTCAAAATCAGGTGTCAAGATTCATTTTTCATCAAAACATGAAACTTGTTCATCAAGAAATCAAAAATCACAAATTAGGGTTTGAAATGAAGAATTTTCATAACTTAAAATTTTTCTAAGTTATGAAAATCCCTAATTTTTTCCTAACTTGGTCCCACTTTTTCACCAAGATGAATTTGGATTCAAACAAAAGTCAAAACATGAAAGTTGTAGTCCATTGCAAAATCTACAACTTTGATTCACAAAGTTTCCTCAAAAGAAGCTTGTAGCTCAAGTTATGATTTTTGGAACAAGGGTGCAAAACATTCTTAACTTAGAAAAATTTTGACCTATTCTAGGCAGGATTTTTGCCTAACTTCATGGAAACTTTTCACATGCTTCCACTTGGAATTTCAACTTGCATTACAAAGATGGATTGTAGTACATATTCCAAGCTTTCCAAAATGTCCAATAACTCATCAAACAACCTTGTGGTTAGGGAGAATCGAATTTGGCAATATAGGCAAAACTCACTTTGCTCATGGCCAATTTTCATGTTCATACACTTAGGCATTTTTGAACTCAGCTTGCACTCCTAGATTACAGGCCTCAAATCTCATTTACACTAATAAATTCAATGCTTATCCATTGTGCCAAGACATTATTTTTCTCATTTGGTCATTACATGGAAGTTTAAGCCATAAATGGAAAAAGCATTTTATCTATTCTTGAAAAGATTAGCTTTATGTCAATTTGCAATCCAAGTAGTACAAGGCAAATCTCTTTGGCACAATTTATTAATCTAATCCCACTGATCAAGGGAATGTTTTGCAGCACATTAGGGGGGGGGGGCTAGAGGAGCCTGTACCAGCACTTGGCATTTTGACTTACATTACAAGAAACTTGGCATTTTGTAACACCAACTCACATTGCTGCAACCACAAGCTTAGACAAACTTCTTGAGCATCTTCCAAACATCCAACCTGACCTGAAACACGAGCCTATCACCTTCAGTATCTCCCCATTCACAGAAACACCATAAAACTGCAAAAACAGGGCATAAGCTGCAGTTTGAATCCCATAGCTCAATCCACTCGTGCATTTTCATCCAAACCAGTTCAAACACATTCCCTACCATCCATACAAACTGTCCCAAGCATTGGAAGCAGACTGTAACACCTCTAATCAGTTTTGCCATTTTCACTTTTCTCTCTTGCAGGTTGACTTCTGCAACTTGATATAGCAAGATTCAAAGCACACAAAGCATTGGAATAGCATCCCTGGACATCAAGCAAGCTATACAAATCCTTACCTTGCCTTGAAAGTACCTCCATTGCCAAGCACGATTCAAGCTGAACATGTAAGTTCATGGATCTCTATCTCTCAATCTAGGAAGAGTTAGGCTTAGATTTATGAATGAAAAATGTCATGCTCATGGCCCTGAAACTATACATATCTTCACTTTCCATTTATATTGCATATGCTGAGAGTATTTTGAATCTGAAAATTGATAAAAACTTAGGTCAAGAATTAGGGATGGAGAAATTCTCTCTCATTTCTGAGAGTTAGGTTAAGTTTTTTATATGTCTGGATTCGTGGTTCAATGCTTGCCATTTTTCATGTTATGAGTTTGTGCTGAAAATCAAAGAATCAAGAGATAGCAAGCAGGGAAGAAATGGCGCGTTTTTTCAAATGTTGTTGTCTGAAGGTTGAAGACAACCTTTCATGGGTTGGGCCTGTGATTTTTCTTCTTTTTACACCACATTCTCACATATGCACCCCCTTGGCCCATTGCATTTTATTTTTATTATTTTTGACTTTTGATTTTTATTTCTGATTCATTTATTTTATTTAAGCATGAAAAAATATTAAAATTATTTTTCTCACATTTTTACATTTTTATTTGATATTTATTTGATTTTATTTAGTTTTGTACATAAAATAAACATAATGCTTTTATTTAAGATAACTAAAAATAATGCAAATATTTTTTTTTACTTTCTGATTTTATTTTATTTTACCCTTTTGAAAACATTTTATAAAAAAAAAATATACTTTTTTTGTAAATATTAAATATTTCATTTTTATACATAATTAATGTATTTAGTAAATAATATTAATATTTATATGTTTATTAGTATATTTAGGTTAAAAACATAAAAAATAATACATTTTTATTTTTTACTAATATTTAACTTAAAAATCTTTTTGACAATATACCTTCTTTTTTTATTTATTTTTTACACATAATTAACAAATATTGTATATAATACTTAATAAATAATTAATACCTCTTATTTAGCAAAATTAGGATTTTTGCCCTAAACATAAAAATATTCAAAAATTAACTTTTCTTTATTTATTTTTATTTTATTTGTGAATAAAAATATACACTTACACAAAAATACCTTCACATATACATTGTTCTATTCTTATACATCTTTACATTTATATTTGCGCAATTCAATGTGGTTGTAAATATTGGGTGCTATCCTCCTATGAAGTCTCATCCCCATTTGAATATTTTGTACCCCCACTCCCATGATCATTGTGTAATAACTTAGGACCCTTTTAAATTTCGCACTTTAAATGCTTTCTAAATATGCCATGTTAGAATTAGGGTTTTGTATGTAAATCAAAAACAACAAATAGTGTGACCTAAATTCAAGATAAACAAGCATGAAAATAAACAAACAACAATCACACTTGCACCCCATAGGGTATTTGTTGTACCCCAAAATTTGCCCTCGCATTTTTCCACAAGAAATCACAATTTCGGACTCTTCCTGATTTTTCAGACTGGCTCAAGAATCGGTCAAACAGACTTTTCTCGTCAGTCAGACAAAATTAGGGTTTTCATTGATTTTCATGGCTCTGGAACAATTCAAGCAGTTTGTTTAGGGTTTGTTTGATTTTGGCTCAACTTTGATCAGGTGAACGTTTCTTTGACATTTGGCCAGGAATTAGGGTTTTTATGCGCGGTTCCTCAGAAAGGTTTAACTCTACAGTGTTTTTCAAGTTATGCTGAGATGTGGATTGAAACATTTGGATTGAGTTCGCATTGTGTGATTAAATCAGTGAAAGGATACATTTGGATTGGATTTGCAGGGTTTGATTAAAGCCAGTAAAAGGAAAAGACATTTGGGCATGTATGATTTGACAGTGCACTGCTTTGATTATTCAAGATACCATAATGTTTATTTAATTATTTATTTATTCTAAGTTGGGATAATTGGAATTTATTTCCATTTATTATAATTTAAGAATTATAAATAATAAAATAAATATTTGAAAAAAAGAAGAAAAGGAATTAACTGATAAAAGATTGGATTTTTATTCATCTTTAATTATTCGTTACAATTTTTATTCGAGTACCGTATTTATTTACAAAGTATTCTAATAATGATTACAATAATTAAAATTGAAATAAAACTGTCCTAAGAAAATTCCTAAGTCTTCATCTTCCGTCCATTGCTCCAGTGCTCCATGGAATTTTATCTGCAAAACAAAGAACAAAACAAAAGTCAGAAGCAGATAAATAAATAAGAGACAGACAATTAATTTGGACTCATCATTAAAGACAACTGACTGGAATCAGTTAGCCCTTTCTGCAAATCACGGGATTTCTCCCGGTTCACAAAAAGGGATGAATAATGCTTGCTAAGCATGAAATGCATAAAGTTAAAAAATGCACAAATTCAAAGTTTGTCAAAAGCTGCATAGTCCAAAAGTTTCAAACTGAATGGTATAAACAAAGTCCAAATCCAAACTGAACTATGAAGTTCCAAATTCAAACTTTCCACAAGCTGCCAAAAAAGCTGTCAAAGATATCAAAGTATCAAAAGGTACAAGATGCAGCACAAAGTATGGAAAAGAGAAGACAAATATGCAGAGTTAAACTACATATGCAAGCAAGCATAGCTCATTTCATCATTTCCCAGTGTTGCCTTTTCAGAGAAAGGTATAAACACAAACATTTTTTTATTGTTTTAAGTTGTACTGGAGAGAGAAGAAGAGGGAAAAGAGCAGGCTTACTGGCTTTGAGGCTTGAGAAAGAGAAATATAAAACAAAACTGCTAACACAGTAGAAAAAGGGGAGAAAAATCACAAACCAAAGGAGAACTCAGAACATAAGCTCCCAAGCCTAAAACCAGTTCACTAAAAAACCAGCATAAGCCTGAAGCCTGAAGCATAGCTTCACAAAACACCAACCCTGTCAAAACTAAAAGCAAAAACGTCCTGCATAAGAACCAGAAGCAAAAGCCTTGCAAAATCCAATCAAGCCTAAACTGATAAACCAACAACCAGTATGGCCTAAAAACCATAGAACCTGCTTAAACTTTGCAAGGCCAAAACCTGCTGAAACAAAAACCATGCCAAGCTGAAGCATAGCTTCATCAGGCCCAAAACCAGCATAACCTGTAACCTAAAACAAACCTTTCAAAACTAGTAAACCCTGTCAAGACCTCATATGCCTAAAACCTGCAAGCTTAAACCTATCAAGCCAAAGCATAATCCAAACAAAAATTCTGAACCTGCTAAGCCTTACAAAGCCACAAATCATTCCAAGACAACACAAATCTGTCAAACCTGAGCATTCAAGGCAACAAAAAGCCCTCAGGAAATATTCATCATTGGGCTAATAAACCAATATATCCAAGCATACTGAAGCATACATACAAGCCAACAAGAAGAAGAGAAAGGAATGTCAGCAGATAAGCATTCAGAGGCAACACAAAGCCTCAGAAAAATTTCTTCATAGGCAAATCAAACAGGCAACTCAAGGCAACAAAGAGGAAGAGAAGAATCAGGCATTCAAAGGCTACAAACCCTCAGAGTTTCCTCATCATCGGGCAAAGAAATCATCATCAAGGCAACCAGAAGGAGATAAAGAAGCAAACAGAAACATCAAGCATCTCAAGCATCGAGCAAGTAAAGCAAGGCAAAAAGGCAGAAGAAGAAGATAAAGAGGCTTTCAGCATGCATCATTAAGCAACAAAAAGGCAAAAGATATACAGAATACCAGGGTTTCCAAGCAAAGCGCACATCATCACCAAACCTCGCCCTGTCCATCCTAGGAGCCTCCAACTCTCTCCTCCATTTTCCAAAGACAACGAAGGTATAAATTTCCCACCTTTTTCCTTCACACCTCATATAACAGTAATCAGGTTCAGAGATTAAGAACTTATCAAAGATATAAAAAAATGCACGAATTGGAAACCCTAAAACATAAGCTGTAAGTTCATTACCTTTGCAAACATCGCCCAGACGTGACCATGGGAAAGGAGAGAGGGTAGCGCCTGGTACAAGGACGAAGGATTTTGGCTCAGAATCCACGGCATGGGAAAGAACGAAGAAGACGAAGTGAAACAAAGAACGGCGCCGCTTCTGTGTACATCAAACCCTAAAATTTCCCTTTCTGAAACAAAATCATCAAACCCTAAACATTTGTCTCAAAAAAATCAGTGGGCCTCGCTCAGCTTAAGCCCAAAGCGTTCCATTTGGCACCCCCCCACTTCATGCCCATTTTAATTAAGCTCTAATTCCCTTTTGGCCCACTTAACCCTCTTCTTCATCCTTTATTTTACTAAAACATTTTCTTTTTTTTTATAAAAAAACTTAAAACTATTTTTTTTCATTAAAAAACATTTAGTTTATATACAAAGCAACAAAATACATAAACATTTTCTTTTTATTAAAAATCTTTCTTTGTACATACATAAAAAATACTAAAATACATAAAAATTAGAATTATTGAAAACACTTTTTTTCTTTTATTTTACTAACACTTGTTTTGATTTGTACATAATCAATTAAAATACATTTGTTTTAATATACACAACATAATTAAAATTTAAAACATTTTTCTTTCTTTTAATTAAAATACCTTTTTGTACATATCAAACAAAGTTATAAAAATACAAATTTAAATCAAAAGCGGATAATAATACTTGATAAATAAACGATATTTAATTTTCTTATTAAATTCACATTTCGCAACTTGTAAACAATTCTCATACATGTACACCTACACAATACATTTTACATTTGATGCATTATACATTTGCTATACTTTGCTATACCTTGATTATATTTGATCGCAATTCAATTTGGTTGTAATTATTTAAGTCTCATCCCCATTTGTGAATTTGTACCCCCACTCTCGGATACCATTTGTAATAGCGTAGACTTTAAAATTCCCGCAATTTACCGCTTTCGAATTATACCATGGTTAGACCTAGGGTTTGCATGTACATAAAATCGAACGCTAGATAACCTAATACAAAGACAAATGCATGAATCAATACACAATCACACTTGCACCCCCTAGGGTAATCCCACATGTTGCCTTCCAAAATGGGCCATGCTTGCACGTCGAGTTTCTTTGGCAAAACAAATTTCAAATGATCATAAGTCCCTCGATGACGCTTTCGAAAGTCGCCTATCAAAATGATCAAGTCCCTTCAAGCAAATTGCCAAAGACACTTGGCACCATTGCATTCATGGTCCATACGATGACCCGCGCCCGTCCCGTTAAACTTCCTAAACGCAAGATTGTCCACCAAATTCAATGGTGGAACAAAATTGTTAAAAAGGATTGAAAACATAGAGAAAACCTTTGAGTACAATAGAGGTAGACAAAACTCTTAGTTACTTGAGATCAACTTGCAAAAACACTTGCCTTCTTTTCAAAAATCACACTTCATACACACTTTCAAGAACAAACTTCCAAAAACATTTTGAAACATCTTTTCGAAAAGATACACACTTTTGTAAAACACTCAAACACGAGTCAATTACATTGGTTGCCGAAACAAAGGCGTCTATTTCAAAAACATTTTCAAAACACACACATACACCACAATTTCAAGCAATCAAGGCAAGTGATCTAAAAAACCAAGTAACTAAGAGCCCATGGATAACCATGGATGAAAAGGGTGCTAATACCTTCCCTTTTCATAATCTACCCCCCGAACCCACGAAATATCTCAAAAGGTTTTTGTTGTGCTTTTTAACCTTTCCTTTAGGATAAAATAAAAAGTCGGTGGCGACTCTTGCTCAACCGAACAAGTGCGAATACAAACGCAAAACTCAAGTCAGTTCTCCCACCGTATCACAGAACTGGCGACTCTGCTGGGGATTCCTACTCAAAGTGGGGTTACCTTAGGGTTTAGATCACCTTTGTTTTCAATTGATTGCTTTGTTTGCTTTTACATTTATGGGCTTTGCATCAGAGTTTTATAGATCTTAACCCGGATCTGGGGAATACCTTTTTTAGGTAGCATAAGCTGTGAGGGACCTGTCCGGGGTATACCGACATGGGTGAAGCAGTGGCTACGTTGGTGTGGCACCTTGGTCTGTACCGATATCCCTTGTGTTGAAACGGGAAGAATATGGGTCTTCCAAGGAGTCATTAAGCACCAACCGACCTTAGAACCCTAAATTGACCCAACTTGGCCATTAGAACAGTAGCAGTATGCTACACTCATTGAGGCTAAACTCTCGCGATGGTTCCGGCCGCAAGAAAAGATAGCGATGCTGGAGTTATGACCGATTGAGGGTAGTCAATGATATTGAGATCCTCTAGAACCCGGTTACTTTTAATAGGACAGGTTTTAACCAACGAAACTGAAAGAGGGTAGTACTTGAACCTCATGCAAGCCTAAACCTAGGGACTTGTTTGCTTTGTGTGAATATGTTTGTCTGTATATACACTCACTTGCTTTTTGCATACATGTACATCATAACAGCATACCATAACATTTTCAATAACCATTTCAAGGATCTCGAGGGTTCTTTTGATGCAGGGTCACGTTGAGCCAGACGTCTACCAAAGGACAAGAGGTTTCTCCTCTAATCAAATGCCGTCGAAGATCAAGTGCGACAACTTGAATCAGGGGCTATAACCCACTCGACATGGTGAGCTTGATTCTCGTGGAAAGACATCCACCGATACAAGTTCTCCAATCAAAGATCAAGTGCGACAACTTGAATCAGTGGCTATGACCCACTTGACATGGTGAGCTTGATTCTCGTGGAAAGACATCCACAGGTGCACAGTTATCCAATCAAAGATCAAAGTTCAACCTCTAACATTCTCTTGTGTTTACCCCAAGAGATCCTTGAAAACATTGCATATATATCACACATATCATTGCATAACAGGTTTCTCCCATACAGGTCTCCTTATTCTTCCTACTGTTTATTTCAGTAAGATGGATATAGAACAAACAGTGAAAGATATTCAAGCTCAAAATGCTCAATTCCAACAAATGCTGCTGGCTATGGGTAAAAGGCAAGAGGATCTGACAGCTCTTCTTCTCGAAGACAAGAAGAAGAAGTCCAAGAAGGCAGTCCGCATCCTGAACTTGAGGAGAAGACCTAAGACCCAAAACTTTGCAACTCCGTCCAACACAGGAGGTAGTCTTGAAGAAGACCACAATGTGGATATTGTTGAAGAAGAAGCTGACTACTCCGAGAGGCAATATCCTCTCGTTGATGACAAATACAAAGAGTTGGAGGATCGCCTCAGTGCTATGGAGATCCAACAAATACCTGGCTTGGATCTAGGAGACATGGGCCTAGTTCCTGGATTGGTCATCCCTTCAAAGTTCAAAGTTCCTACCTTTTCTTTGTACGACGGAGTCTCTTGCCCTAAGATGCATCTAAAGTCTTATGTCCGCAAGATTCAACCATACACAACTGATAAGAGGCTTTGGATCCATTTCTTCCAAGAAAGTCTGGTAGGGGCTCAACTCGAGTGGTTCTATCAATTGGAGAGTTCTCGCATCCACATATGGGAAGATCTAGCCAGGGCTTTTTACGAACAGTATCAGTACAATGCTGATCTCGCACCAACTCGAGTGCAATTACAGAGCATGACCATGGGTTCTGACGAGAGCTTCAAGGGATACGCCCAAAAGTGGAGAGATCTGGCTGGTAGGGTGCAACCCCCTTTAACTGACAGAGAGCTGATTGACATCTTCATGGGAACTTTGACAGGGCCTTTCTTCAAGCACTTAATTGGAAGCTCCTCAGTCGGGTTCACTGAGCTAATACTGACCGGCGAAAGGGTCGAAGCTGGCATCAAAAGTGGAAAGATCCCGGGAGCTACAACCTCCGATACTTAGATAACTCCCTACAACGGAAAGAAGGGGTCCAATGCTGGGAACAGTCAAAGGAGTCGTCATGATCAACATGCAGGGGCAGTCCTGATCTCTGGTTCTACGTCACGCCGACAACAGCCAAGGGGAAGTCAACCCCGACCAGATGATCCTAAGAGACAGTTCACCAACATCAACATGCCGTTGTCTCAAGCACTGCAACACTTGTTGAAGATGAATCTGATTGCATTGATAGGGCCTCATCCCAACCCCAAGACTTCATCTCCTAACTACAATCCTAATGCAACTTGTGCCTATCATTCTGACAGTCCCGGGCATGACACTGGCGACTGTTGGGCTTTGTAGTATAGGATTCAGAATTTGATCGATGCCAAGGAAATTGAGTTTGGTCCTCCAGAGGCCCCAGCATGATCACTGCTTCTATGCCAGCTCATTGAGATTGTGTTTGTTTCATTTCGAACTGTCAAAGTTGTAATCTTTTGTTATTCAAACAATTATCTTTTAATGTTAAACTCTGTTTCATTAATGCATTGCATATGTTTGTCTTGAATTCATCCATTCATTTTCACTACTCTTATGCTTTTCTTTATGATATTTGACTCTTGATAAAAAGCTGCAAGCCTTTAGAGGGAGGATGACGAAACAATACCATAATCTCATACAATATGCTTTTGAACAGACCTTGCTGATGACGTACAGGCATTTCTTTCAATTCTCAAACACTGGAGTTATAAGGAAGATAATCCCTAGTCAACCCCTTCGAGCCAAAGAAGTAGGAGTTTTCTGTTCTAAACAATCAAAACCTTTGATATAAACCTGGGGCAGGGTAGTATCTCAGTTAATTCAAGAGAAAACGCGCATTGAAGTCACAAACTCTCAGTTCGTAACACAATGAACGACGTCAAAGAAAAAGAAAAGCATTCCTTTGGAATCAAAAGACCAGGGTGGTTCCCCATCCCATAGGAAGTCAATCTCTCAAAAGAGAAAAACCCACCAAGCTAAAACCTGTAAAGGAGGCTTAAGAAAGTTGGGGCATCCCGCTGATTGCAATCTCAAAAACAGAGACGGTCAGGCAAAAGTTAGGGATAACAAATCAAAATCAAAATAGTGAGGTCATTACAAATCCTCAACAACATGAAAAATGTTGAAAAAGAAAAAGGAGATGATGACTGTCTCCCCAAATTCAACTAATGAACCATCGCCCAAAAGTCGTTCCAAACTCAAAACAGAGTATGACGCACAATTAACTGAGCTTAGGGTTGAAGAACATCACGAAGAGCGGATGGGTACAAATATACTTTGAGCCTTTATCCTTTGTTTCTTAAACCGTGAACCAAGCCATGTTACGACCCTTCAAAAGTCCTAATTGAAGCATGGGTTAGTTCGAAAGCATACTGTTACCAAAGGTATCCTGACTCCTGTAAAGGCTTTGCTCTAAATCTTGTGTTGACTTGTCTTATAAAAAGTTTTCTGCTAAAAAACGCATTTTTCAAAACTTCGAGACAAACATAAACTTTCAATTGCTTGAATATCACTGTTTGCATTTGGCTATTTGTTGGACAGCGAAGAAATTCATACAGCGAAGGTTCGGAGGGACAAAAACTCTCTCGGTGAGCGAAATCACTTCAAAAGGATGACACTTCCAACGACAAATCTCCTATCAACAAGGGGCATGACATGTCGCTATCCAATTAACCTAGGGCAGTCCAGTCAAGGTTTCAACAGATCGTTCAAAGTTCAGTTAACCTGGGGCAGTCCAGTCAAGATTTCAATAAAATCTCAATTGCGGATTAACTTGGGGCAAGCCTCCCTCACCACCACTTGGGGCATTCGAATGTCAAAAGTGTCCAACAATTCTTTCTCAAATCCAAGATGCAGTTTTACACGAACTCATCATCAGGCAACCCTACACCGGTTCCTTTTCAATTTCCAGACGAAGTCTTACACGGACTCACCCTCCACAAGTAACCCTACACCGGTTCCTTTTCTTTCAGAAGTCTTACACGGACTTACCTCAAGGTAACCTTACACCGGTTCCTCCCAAAGTCTTACACAGATTTACCCCAAGGTAACCTTACCCCGGTTCATCCAGAAGTTTTACACGAATTTGCCCCGAAGAAACCCTACACAGTTTCTCTCTCTCCAGACGTAGTTTTACACGGACTCGTCATCAAGAAACCCTACACAGGTTCCCTTATCAATTCCAGATGCAGTTTTACACGGACTCATCATGAAGCAACCCTACACAAGTTCATTCTCAACCTCAGATGCAGTTTTACACAGACTCATCATGAAGCAACCCTACACAGGTTCCTTCTCAAACTCCCGATGCATTTTTACACGGACTCATCATGAAGCAACCCTACACAGGTTCCTTCTCAAACTCCCGATGCAGTTTTACACGGACTCATCATCAGGAAACCCTACACCGGTTCCTTCTCAAAACCCGATGCAGTTTTACACGGACTCATCATCAGGAAACCCTACACAGGTTCCTTCTTTCAACTTACAATTCAACACATCTCCAGTGATTATCCATCCTACCTCCAAATGGCATCTGTAAGCCCATTCCCGAGATCAAGTGCCTACGGCAATCAGAAGATTCTTGCAATCCCCAGCCTGAGAACCTTCCGGAATCTAATTCCCCTCAGAATCGAGTTTCAATATCCCCAGTGGAGCTAAACTTTCAACTATCAATCCTCAAGCAGAGTTGAAAACTCTAAATTCTCAGTTCCTCACAGAATATTCGAATATTCTCCGGTGAAGATCTCCTCAAGACAGGAATTCCCCAGTAGATTGGCATACGACCCAAGCTTCTGATTTCCCCGACAATGGTCCTAAGACTTCTCATTTTTAACAATCAAAGATTCTTGCCCTCCGCAGCAGCAGCCAAGGATTTACTTTCCCTGGCAGCAGTCAAGATTCCTTTATCTTCAGCCATCCAGGATTCATCTATCCTCAGCAAGACAGCTCATTAGCTTACATGCGCATTCATCACATTCATGTCATGAACATTAATGTCGCATACATTGCATCATGCATCATGACATTGCATACAACTAACTCTTTACCTTTTCAGGAAAGATCAGTCAACAAAACTAAGACCATCATCTTCTGAGATTCTTTTCTAGAAATAGTTCAGATGTGACCCAGACATGGCGACATTCTGATACTTATTCCAGATTCACTCAGAGACAATTCAGATGTGACCCAGACACGGCGACATTCTAATACTTGTTCCAGATTCATCCAGATGCAGTTTTACACGGACTCATCATCAGGAAACCCTACACCGGTTCCTCCTTCAGACTTCTGAAAATAGTTCACGGATTCTTCCCAACACCGGATGTTAATCTATCACTTGTTCAGATACAACTTCTTCACGGACGCTTCCCAACAACGGATGCTGCTTAAACCCCTGAAAACAGTTCACAGATTCTCCAGACACGGATGTCAATCTATTGCTGGCTCAGACCCCCAGTTCAGAGATGTTCCAAAACATGGATACCTTTCTGATACTCGTCCACTCACCATTGACATACAGTTCAACATTTCTAGATGGCATCTATAAGCCCATCCTCCTAACAAACATTTCTAAATGGCATCTTTAAGCCCATTTCCAGATGGCATCTATAAGCCCATCCTCCTATCAGCAGTCATTAGATGGCATCTTTAAGCCCATCACCAAATGACATCTTTAAGCCCATTCCATCTACCATCACATCACCGAGTGCAAATTTTTTGGGCACTCTAGTGTCCAATCTCCTTTTACCCTCGAGTCGCGAAAGGCAAACTTGTCAATCTAACTCTTCGGGTCCAAGAAGATTGAACAGGGGAAACTGTTGTACCCCAAAATTTGCCCTCGCATTTTTCCACAAGAAATCACAATTTCGGACTCTTCCTGATTTTTCAGACTGGCTCAAGAATCGGTCAAACAGACTTTTCTCGTCAGTCAGACAAAATTAGGGTTTTCATTGATTTTCATGGCTCTGGAACAATTCAAGCAGTTTGTTTAGGGTTTGTTTGATTTTGGCTCAACTTTGATCAGGTGAACGTTTCTTTGACATTTGGCCAGGAATTAGGGTTTTTATGCGCGGTTCCTCAGAAAGGTTTAACTCTACAGTGTTTTTCAAGTTATGCTGAGATGTGGATTGAAACATTTGGATTGAGTTCGCATTGTGTGATTAAATCAGTGAAAGGATACATTTGGATTGAATTTGCAGGGTTTGATTAAAGCCAGTAAAAGGAAAAGACATTTGGGCATGTATGATTTGACAGTGCACTGCTTTGATTATTCAAGATACCACAATGTTTATTTAATTATTTATTTATTCTAAGTTGGGATAATTGGAATTTATTTCCATTTATTATAATTTAAGAATTATAAATAATAAAATAAATATTTGAAAAAAAGAAGAAAAGGAATTAACTGATAAAAGATTGGATTTTTATTCATCTTTAATTATTCGTTACAATTTTTATTCGAGTACCGTATTTATTTACAAAGTATTCTAATATTGATTACAATAATTAAAATTGAAATAAAACTGTCCTAAGAAAATTCCTAAGTCTTCATCTTCTGTCCATTGCTCCAGTGCTCCATGGAATTTTATCTGCAAAACAAAGAACAAAAGAAAAGTCAGAAGCAGATAAATAAATAAGAGACAGACAATTAATTTGGACTCATCATTAAAGGCAAGTGACTGGAATCAGTTAGCCCTTTCTGCAAATCACGGGATTTCTCCCGGTTCACAAAAAGGGATGAATAATGCTTGCTAAGCATGAAATGCACAAAGTTAAAAAATGCACAAATTCAAAGTTTGTCAAAAGTTGCATAGTCCAAAAGTTTCAAACTGAATGGTATAAACAAAGTCCAAATCCAAACTGAACTATGAAGTTCCAAATTCAAACTTTCCACAAGCTGCCAAAAAAGCTGTCAAAGATATCAAAGTATCAAAAGGTACAAGATGCAGCACAAAGTATGGAAAAGAGAAGACAAATATGCAGAGTTAAACTACATATGCAAGCAAGCATAGCTCATTTAATCATTTCCCAGTGTTGCCTTTTCAGAGAAAGGTACAAACACAAACATTTTTTTATTGTTTTAAGTTGTACTGGAGAGAGAAGAAGAGGGAAAAGAGCAGGCTTACTGGCTTTGAGGCTTGAGAAAGAGAAATATAAAACAAAACTGCTAACACAGTAGAAAAAGGGGAGAAAAATCACAAACCAAAGGAGAACTCAGAACATAAGCTCCCAAGCCTAAAACCAGTTCACTAAAAAACCAGCATAAGCCTGAAGCCTGAAGCATAGCTTCACAAAACACCAACCCTGTCAAAACTAAAAGCAAAAACGTCCTGCATAAGAACCAGAAGCAAAAGCCTTGCAAAATCCAATCAAGCCTAAACTGATAAACCAACAACCAGTATGGCCTAAAAACCATAGAACCTGCTTAAACTTTGCAAGGCCAAAACCTGCTGAAACAAAAACCATGCCAAGCTGAAGCATAGCTTCATCAGGCCCAAAACCAGCATAACCTGTAACCTAAAACAAACCTTTCAAAACTAGTAAACCCTGTCAAGACCTCATATGCCTAAAACCTGCAAGCTTAAACCTATCAAGCCAAAGCATAATCCAAACAAAAATTCTGAACCTGCTAAGCCTTACAAAGCCACAAATCATTCCAAGACAACACAAATCTGTCAAACCTGAGCATTCAAGGCAACAAAAAGCCCTCAGGAAATATTCATCATTGGGCTAATAAACCAATATATCCAAGCATACTGAAGCATACATACAAGCCAACAAGAAGAAGAGAAAGGAATGTCAGCAGATAAGCATTCAGAGGCAACACAAAGCCTCAGAAAAATTTCTTCATAGGCAAATCAAACAGGAAACTCAAGGCAACAAAGAGGAAGAGAAGAATCAGGCATTCAAAGGCTACAAACCCTCAGAGTTTCCTCATCATCGGGCAACCAAATCATCATCAAGGCAACTAGAAGGAGATAAAGAAGCAAACAGAAACATCAGGCATCTCAAGCATCGAGCAAGCAAAGCAAGGCAAAAAGGCAGAAGAAGAAGATAAAGAGGCTTTCAGCATGCATCATTAAGCAACAAAAAGGCAAAAGATATACAGAATACCAGGGTTTCCAAGCAAAGCGCACATCATCACCAAACCTCGCCCTGTCCATCCTAGGCGCCTCCAACTCTCTCCTCCATTTTCCAAAGACAGCGAAGGTATAAATTTCCCACCTTTTTCCTTCACACCTCATATAACAGTAATCAGGTTCAGAGATTAAGAACTTATCAAAGATAAAAAAAAATGCACGAATTAGAAACCCTAAAACATAAGCTGTAAGTTCATTACCTTTGCAAACATCGCCCAGACGTGACCATGGGAAAGGAGAGAGGGTAGCGCCTGGTACAAGGACGAAGGATTTTGGCTCAGAATCCACGGCATGGGAAAGAACGAAGAAGACGAAGTGAAACAAAGAACGACGCCGCTTCTGTGTACATCAAACCCTAAAATTTCCCTTTCTGAAACAAAATCATCAAACCCTAAACATTTGTCTCAAAAAAATCAATGGGCCTCGCTCAGCTTAAGCCCAAAGCGTTCCATTTGGCACCCCCCACTTCATGCCCATTTTAATTAAGCTCTAATTCCCTTTTGGCCCACTTAACCCTCTTCTTCATCCTTTATTTTACTAAAACATTTTCTTTTTTTTTATAAAAAAACTTAAAACTCTTTTTTTTCATTAAAAAAACATTTAGTTTATATACAAAGCAACAAAATACATAAACATTTTATTTTTATTAAAAATCTTTCTTTGTACATACATAAAAAATACTAAAATACATAAAAATTAGAATTATTGAAAACACTTTTTTTCTTTTATTTTACTAACACTTGTTTTGATTTGTACATAATCAATTAAAATACATTTGTTTTAATATACATAACATAATTAAAATTTAAAACATTTTTCTTTCTTTTAATTAAAATACCTTTTTGTACATATCAAACAAAGTTATAAAAATACAAATTTAAATCAAAAGCGGATAACAATACTTGATAAATAAACGATATTTAATTTTCTTATTAAATTCACATTTCGCAACTTGTAAACAATTCTCATACATGTACACCTACACAATACATTTTACATTTGATGCATTATACATTTGCTATACTTTGCTATACTTTGCTATACCTTGATTATATTTGATCGCAATTCAATTTGGTTGTAATTATTTAAGTCTCATCCCCATTTGTGAATTTGTACCCCCACTCCCGGATACCATTTGTAATAGCGTAGACTTTAAAATTCCCGCAATTTACCGCTTTCGAATTATACCATGGTTAGACCTAGGGTTTGCATGTACATAAAATCGAACGCTAGATAACCTAATACAAAGACAAATGCATGAAATCAATACACAATCACACTTGCATCCCCTAGGGTAATCCCACATGTTGCCTTCTGTTGTACCCCAAAATTTGCCCTCCCATATTTCTCAAAATATTTCAAGAAAAATTCACAAGTCCAACCCGGCGCGTCATATTCAGGTATTCTTTCGCCAAGATATCTCTGATAACGTATTCTCAAATTCAGGTTCGGCTCAAGAGTCAATTCTTTAAAGAAGGTATCTGAATGTGTGAGTTTTCTCGAAGAAAAAAGGTGAAAAAGTGTGCTGAAAGTGCAGTTTTTACGCGCTAAAAAATTCATAACTTGAAGATCGTGGCTCGTTTTGAACTCATCCCGGTGGCCAAAATTCCGTCTTGACATTATCTACGTTTTCATCTCTCACGGCTGGAAGCCAATTTCAATCAGAAAGTCTTCAAAAATGTGGATTTATCAAGTATTTTCATACAGAAAATTTGTGACAGAAGTTTATTTGCGTCATGTTCAGAAAATCATAACTTGGTCGATTTTCATCGTATCGAGTTGGTTCCGGCGCCAAAATTTCACAAATTGAGTTGGCTACATTTTCACAGAAGGTATTGAGTTCAAACGGTATTCAAAAGGCCTTCGTTTTTTGCTCAGAGTGCGTGACACGCTGAAAATCCTGAATGCTGAATATTATTTCATCTGGGCCGAAACTTCGAAAATTCATAACTCGGTCAATTTTTATTGGATTGGGCTCATATTTTTACACAAGGTCCCTGACTCATAGATCTACAACTTTGCTTCAAAAGTCGAGACCGGATTATGCTCCGATCAATACCAGTTTTTTATTGAAGAACGTGTCAGAGTCGACACTGGAGCCCAAAATAAGTTTGTCTGAGCTGAAACTTCAAAAATTCATAACTAATTCACCGTTTATCCGATTGAGTCGATTTTCGGACAGGAGTTAGTTCTCGATGTAGGCTACATTTTGTTTTCACATTTCAACTTCAAAAATTGCACTTAAGTCCCTGCGATTTATCCTGGAAAGTGACGAACTCAAGTGAACATTGGAGGCCCAATTGCACATTCAAAGCCCATTTTCTTTACCCTAATTTCCATTATATAATCACCTTCTTTTCACACAAACCAGAGAGGAGGAAAAGAGAGAAAAAACCTTGCCACAACACTGTTAGAATATCAAATTCTTTCAAGAACCCTAAAACCTTGAAATCCTTATTACAAATCCCTCTCTCACTACAAACAAGCCATCACAGTTACAAACCAACACCTCACTACTTCTTCAGTAAGGATAAAGCTGGCTTGATCTCCACGATCCAAAGGGCATAAAAGCATTCAGGTCACTAATATTCAGATCACTAATTTTCCAGTAAGGGTAAGATTGATTTGATCTCCATGATCAAAAGGGTATAATCATTCATACATGTCATATTGTGCCTAAACATTAAATTTCTTCATATATTGGCTTTATTTGCATTTTATGATTTTATTTAATGTGTTTGTGAGATTCAACACTGCAGATTTAGACAGGATCCCATGCAGGTTCATTTAGGAACGTTGAGGCCAAAAGCCAAATGGCCAAAAGCCAAAAGCCAAATGGCCAAAAGCCAAAAGCCAAAAGCCAAATGGCCAAAAGAACAACTTATGCATGACGAGACAGACATCCTGAGAAGATTAAGGAACGTTGAGGCCAGAACACAAATGGCCAAAAGTCAACAACCAGAACACAAATGGCCATGAAACCCAATCCAATGGCCAAAGAATGCAGATCACGGTACTCAGGAGTCAATGAACACGCACGTGATGCCAGAAAGTCAAACAAGGCTTTTTGTCTAATGGGTCAGAATACTTCAAAAAAAACCTCCCATTGGGCCTGAAACCCCCCTTGGTTTGCATCTTTTTTAATTTTATTTGCTTTTCTTTTCTAATTCTTTTTTAATTGTTTTAATTGTTTTTTTCACCATAAAATAATTTTCTATAATAAAAACAGAAAAAATCAAAAATACAAATATATTTAATTATTATTAATTTCATCACTAACCTATTTTTTTTAAATAAACTCTAACAATTAACTTAGTTTAATTTAGGTTTTTAAACTTTAATCTTTTTCTTAATAAGTAAAAAGTATCTAGAATTAGGTTTTTTTGACATATTCATCATTTTTCTTAATAAATAATGTTTTCTTATTATCATTATTATTAATTACTAATTTATTTTGTAAATAAACATATACATAAATTCTTTAGTAAATTAGGTTAAACTTTAGCATTTTTTCATTAATAATTAAAAATAACTTAGGATTAGGGTTTCCTTTAATTTTAATCTTCTTTATTTCATAAATACAAAAAAACTAAAAAACATTTCTTTTCCTTTTATTAAATAATTAATTAGCTTTTTTAATTTCAATTTAATTTCAAAAGGGTCCAACGCCTTCGAACGTTCAACTTTAATTCTTTCGCGCATTTATTCTTATTTTCTTGTGAATATTATGTAATTGCTCAAGCCATGTAATAGTAATTAGGAATTTATTTATTTTCCGCATTTTTATTAAAACGGGTCTTTGTTAATTTGGCGATGTATAGACCCGCGCCTTGTAATAGCGTAGGATTTTACTTTCCGCATTTAAACTTCTGCACTTTTAAATTATAATTGCATGAAAGAATGTATGACCTAAATTAAAAATAAGCGTAGATCACCATGATACATGTACAAGATAACATTAACTGAAAATAACACACGAATTCACACACCACTCTTAGGGTACGCCTCACTGTTGCCTTGCCCTCGAAATGTGGTCGTCGAGTAGAGGGCGTTTTAGTAAGTCCTCATGTCCATGAACATGGCATGGGGGTAGCTTCTAAGGTGTCTTCCTATTGCTCTGGTGACCACACTGTCCCTAACCCTCGAACTGACCCGAACACCTCCAACGGTGGTGCTACCTACCTCTCAATGGTAGGATGGCACTACCTTAAGGACATTTACACAGACTAATTCCTTAGGGTAGGTAGATGACTCGTAGATACTTGCTCTAATTCAAAACAAATCAAAAAAACTTCGTTTTCACACCGACACTTTGCAAAAAGCTTTCAAAAACAACTTTTCAAACACTCTTGAGGACTGATACAAGAGTCGAACTGAAATTTTAAACGGAACTTTTTCAAACCCACTCACCTTGAAAAGCAAACAAACAATTTTGAAAACACAAATGAGCAAGTATCTAAGAGTCTATGGATAACCATGGATAGAAAGGGTGCTAACACCTTCCCTTTCTATAAATCTACCTCCCGAACCGAGAACTAATCTCAAAAGGAATTTTTCTGTGCTTTTGTCCTTTCCTTGTTGGAGAAAATAAAAGACGGTGGCGACTCTTGCTTACCGCGACATTTCGCGAACCAGCGTTAAACAGTCAGTTCCAGATCCACCGATCACAGAACTGGCGACTCTGCTGGGGAGATTTAAAGTGAGGTGTACCTTAGGATAGCTCATACTTGTGTTTTCAATTGCTTTGTTTTGTTTGCTTTATTATTATGGGCATTGCATCGGAGTTTCATAGATCCTAACCCGGATCTGGGGAATACCCTTTAGGTAGCATAAGCTGTGAGGGACCTGTCCGGCGTAGACCGACATGGGTGAAGCAGTGGCTACATTGGTGTGGCACCTTGGTCTGTACCGATATCCCTTGTGTCGCAACGAGGAGAATATGGGTCTTCTGAGGAGTCATTAAGCACCAACTGACCTTAGAACCCTAATTTGACCCAACTTGGCCAATAGAACAGTAGCAGTATGCTACACCCATTGAGGCTAAACTCTCGCGATGGTTCTGGCCGCAAGAAAAGATTGCGATGCTGGAGTTATGATCGATTGAGGGTAGTCAGTGATATTGGGATCCTTTAGAACCCGGTTACTTTGATAGGACAGGTTTGAGCCCACCAACTTCAAGAGGGTAATACCCAGACCCCATGCTGGCCTAAACTCTAAGGGCTGTGGTGTGACTTGTGTGCTTTCATACTTGACTACTTGCATGCTTGTTATCTGACACTTGAGTTTCTTGCAGGTTTTGTTTATAGTCCTTAATTGGGACTCATAACAGGGTTTACCTACATTACCCCATGCATAGCATAACATCATACCATTGCATGCATCCCGCATAAGGACTAACCCATTTCAAGGATCTCAAGGGCTTGTGATGCAGGTCATGATGAACCAACATGTCTGGCAAGGGGCAAAGGGGATTTATTTTCCTCTAGCCAAGGTTGTCAGGGGCTATGACCCACTGGATATGGTGAGCCTTTGACCCTTGAAGAAGGACTCTCTACAACACGAAGTTACTTCAATCAAGATACCAGATTCTAATTTTAACAAATTTTCTTGTTTACCCCGCGAGATCCTTGAAAACATCGCATGCATACATACACCTCATTGCATAACAGGTACCCTTTTTTCTACAGGTTGCTTACCTTCTTTGTTGTTTATTTCAGCAGTCTCATCATGAATCCGGAAACATCTACTGAGCAATCCATCAAGGCTCTCCAGGCTCAGAACGCCCAGTTCCAAGAGCTGATCATGAGTTTGGCCCAGGGGCAACAAGATCTGAAGACCCTGCTTTTGAAAAAGAAGAATAAGAGGATGGTGATGTTCAACCCTAGACGCAAATCTGGGAATGGATCACAAAATGAAGTTGAGCAGACTACCCCATCTGTTGGGAAAGACAGTCCCCAAGAAAGGGAGGTTCCTAGTCCAGTGGTCTCCGACAACGAGACTGATTATAATGATGAGCAGTACCCTCCAGCTGAGGACAGGTATAAACAGTTGGAAGACCGGCTAAGTGCCATGGAGATACAAAAAGTGCCCGACCTGGACTTCGAGGATCTAGGTATGTCTTATGGGGTAGTAATCCCGCACAAATTCAAGGTGCCTGCCTTTGCCAAGTACGACGGAACATCCTGTCCTAAGTTGCATCTCAGGTCTTACACAAGGAGGATCCAACCCTACACGGCTGACAAGAATTTATGGATTCACTTCTTTCAGGATAGCCTGTCTGGAACCCAACTCGACTGGTTCTATCAACTGAATGGAGCTAACATCCACAGCTGGGAGGATTTGGTCACTGCATTCTACAAGCAGTACCAGTACAATGCCGACCTTGCTCCCACGCGCACTCAGCTTCAGGGAATGTCTATGGGCGCAGGTGAAGGTTTCAAAGAATATGCTCAAAAATGGAGAGACCTTGCTGGAAGGGTACAACCACCTCTGACTGACCGTGAGCTCGTTGACATGTTCTTGGGGACTTTGTCTGGTCCATTCTACAACCATCTGATTGGGAATTCTTCTGCTGGGTTCACAAATCTTATCTTGACTGGGGAGAGAATTGAAGCTGGTATCAAGTCGGGGAAGATTCAAGAAACCGCACCTGCTGATGCTCAGAAAAAGCCCCACAGTGGGAAGAAGGAGTCCAATGCTATACATGGTAAAAAGGGTCGTCATGATGTAAGGGCAACCCAGATCTCTGATCCCACGCCCGTTCAACCAAGAAAGAGCAATAGGCGTAGGATAAAGTATCAAGATAGGAAGTATACTGACATCAACATGTCTTTGTCTCAGGCATTACAGCAATTGCTGAAGGCAAAACTGATCACACTAAAGGATCCTCCTCAAAATCCTGATACTTCCTCTTCCAAGTACAACCCGGGTGTGAGATGTGCCTACCATTCTGACAGTCCTGGACATGACACCGACGACTGTTGGACCTTGAAGAACAAGATCCAGGATTTGATTGACGCCAAGGAGGTCAAGTTTGAACACTGATCCTGCACCAAATCATCAAGAATGTCTTCTATTCATTCAAATGTTCAAGTTGTATTTTTCTTTGATTGTTCAAACATTTTATTCATGTCAAACTTTGTTATTTCATTAATGCATTACACGTGTCTGTTTTGAAGTAATTATGTTTACTATGCTTAAAACTGTTTTCATATTTTTGTGATGTTCAACGCTCGGTTAACAATTCTAAGCCTCTTGAGGGAGGATGACGAAAACAATACCACAATCTACAATATGCTTTTGAACAGACCCCGCTGATGAGGTACATGCATTATTTCAATCCCTAAACACTGGAGTTATAAGGAAGATAATCCCTCGACAACCCCCCTGAGCCAAAGAAGTAGGAGTTTTTCTTTTCAAAAATTGAAACCCTTAATCATAACCTGGGGCAGGGTAGTCCTCTCAGTTGATCCAAGTGCATAACGAATGGCACCAAGGAAGTCCTTACAATATAAAATACAGTGATGGTTCCGAATAAGCATAAAGACAGGCAGTCATCATCTCTCAAAATAAAAGCCCATTAAGTCAAAACCTATGAAGGAGACTTACAAAACTGGGGCATCCCGCTGACTGTAATTACAAAAGAAACAGTTCAGGCAAAAAACAGGGATAACAAAATCAAAAAGAGGTCCTACAGACTCTAAATAAAATGACTGCCTATTCAAAATAAATTATCAATATCCGAACCATCACTGGAATATCAGAGCAAAGACTCAAACAAGGTCTAACGCACGATTAGCTGAGTTTAGGTTTGAAGAACATCACGAAGAGCGGGTGGGTACAAATAATTTGAGCCTTTATCCTTTGTTTCTTAAACCATGAACCAGGCCACGCTACAACACTTAAAAGTCCTAGCTGAAGCATGGGTTAGTTCAAAAGCATACTGTTACGAAAGGTATCCTGACTCCTTAAGGCTTGCAGTAAAATAACGAGTTGACATCACAGTTTACAAAATTCACTTGTTTTTACTAAAAAAGGATGCATTTTCAAATCTCGAAACAGACATAAGCTTTGCATTTTTAATATAACATTGCTTGCATATGACTATTTGTTTGAACAACATAGAAGTTCGCACGACGAATGTCTAATGAACAAAAGCTCTTCCAACCAAGGGGCAGACATGCTCATTGTCCATCATCTGGGGCAGTTAAGTCAAGATTCGGAGAATCTCTCAAAAGGCCAACCAACTTGGGGCAAATCTCCATCCGGATCATTTGGGGCCTTGGACGATCAAACGAAGATCTCCTGGTGGTATGGTAACACTGCACTACTAACAGTGACAACTTCCTGTATCCTAAGAGCACGGACATAGTCGAAAAAATACTACGCATAATCAAAGACCCGCTAGGTTGACACACCTAGGCAAAAATAAGGGCTTCCCGGCAAACCAAAAGGGTTCGGGAAAAAATAAGGGATGAAAATGAAAAAATATGTACACCCGGCAAGTCGAAAACCTGAAAAGGCGGCTTGGGCAAAAATGGGTATCCCGATGGACTGAAAACCCGAAAGGGCGGTCCAGGCAAAAATTAGGGATCACAGCGTACGACTATGTCCCGTCACCTCGTCACTTGCCTATCAGAAGAAGGTTTGTCAAACGGAAGTTATCAAGACCCCACAGGTATCTTCTCCCATATCAGAAACAGGGGCAATAATGAGTTGTCCAAGCAATCTGGGCGCGCTGTCCACCGAGATACCAAGGTAAGTTCGGCTAAAGAACACGACTAAGATACCTTCACTCCCTGCAGAGTACGAATGCTCCCCCGACTTTATTCAGAAGGTTATTCCCCACCAGAGCTTATAACTAGGTTATCCTCAGCCAATTACCATGGAAAGATCTCCTCGGCGAAGTTCTTCCTATCCTCAGCGGAGTTCATCAAATCTCCCAACATAACTTATCAACGGTATCCCCAGCGGAATTATCTTCATCAACCTCAGCAAAGTACTTCTCTTTCCCCACAAAGTTCACTCCCCGCAGAGTAATCTATTCGCCAAGTTTATTCCCCAACGGAGTTATCTTCTCCGACCGGTATTCTTGCAATCATCATCCCCAACGGAAACGAAGAATCTCACTCTTCAACATCAGCCCAGGATTTGACTTCCCGACATCCGTCAAGGATCTATTTTCCTAGACGAAGATACATTCATAAACATCACATTGTTATACATCATGATACATGCATATACGCATCATATCATACAATCTCATGTGTTGAAAAATGTTATTGCTTGATCCATATCATGCATTGCATATGACTGACCTTTACCTTTCAGGAAGGATACAGTTAAAAGATCAGCTATGTAGACGAATACAGTCAAAAGAGACCAACCCAGTCAAAGAATACAAATCCAGTTAAATCAATGCCTAAAGATTTCTCTGATACAACTCGTCATTATAGACACTCGTCGTTATAGACACTCGTCGTTATAGACACTCGTTGTTATAGACACTCGTCGTTATAGACACTCGTCGTTATAGACACTCGTCGTTATAGACACTCGTCGTTATAGACACTCGTCGTTATAGACACTCGTCGTTATAGACACTCGTCGTTATAGACACTCGTCGTTATAGACACTCGTCGTTATAAGACACTCGTCGTTATAGACACTCGTCGTTATAGACACTCGTTGTTATAGACACTCGTCGTTATAGACACTCGTCGTTATAGACATTCGTCGTTATAGACACTCGTCGTTATAGACACCCGTCGTTATAGACACCCGTCGTCATAGACACCCGTCGTCATAGACACTCGTCGTCATAGACACTCGTCGTTATAGACACTCGTCGTTATAGACACTCGTCGTTATAGAAACTCGTCGTTATAGACACCCGTCGTTATAGACACTCGTCGTTATAGACACTCGTCGTTATAGACACTCGTCGTTATAGACACTCGTCGTTATAGACACTCGTCGTTATAGACACTCGTCGTTATAGACACCCGTCGATAAAGACCACCCGTCCATGGAAATAACCTGTCAGTAAAGACAACTCACCAACCTTTCTGAATTCCAGACTCGATTCCTGTATCCGGCCAGGGCACGTCTGAAGAGTTTGAAGATCCGATTCCTGTATCTCGCCAGGGTGTATCTGTTGACGACTAACATTACCAGACTCGATTCATGTATCTTGCCAGGGCACGTCTGAAGAGTTCGAAGATTCGATTCTTGTATCTTGCCAGGGTGTATCTGTTGACGACTAATTCTCCGGACTCGATTCATGTATCTTGCCAGGGCACGTCTGAAGAGTTTAAAGATTCGATACCTGTATCCAGCCAGGGCACATCTACATAAAGAGTTGGAAGATCAACTCCTGTAACAAGCCAGGTAATTATTTTCTTTCTCAGGTACGCAAGTTCTCGCTAAGGAATCTCTTACGCGATCGACACCTAGATGGCATCTATAAGCCCATCCACCTACCAACAGTCTCCAAATGGCATTCATAAGCCCATTCCCGACAAAGCTCCGTCACAGCTCCAGATGGCATCTATAAGCCCATCCCCCCATCCATCACTTCCAAATGGCATCTATAAGCCCATTCCCCCTACATCACATTGTTGATACTACACCATGTGAGTGCAAATTTCTGGGCACTCTAGTGTTCAATCATCTTCCACCTTCAGATCACGAAAGGCACGCCAGCCAATCTACATCCTCAGGTCTAAGAAGATTGAACAGGGGCAACTGTTGTACCCCAAAATTTGCCCTCCCATATTTCTCAAAATATTTCAAGAAAAATTCACAAGTCCAACCCGGCGCGTCATATTCAGGTATTCTTTCGCAAAGATATCTCTGATAACGTATTCTCAAATTCAGGTTCGGCTCAAGAGTCAATTCTTTAAAGAAGGTATCTGAATGTGTGAGTTTTCTCGAAGAAATAAGGTGAAAAAGTGTGCTGAAAGTGCAGTTTTTACGCGCTAAAAAATTCATAACTTGAAGATCGTGGCTCGTTTTGAACCCATCCCGGTGGCCAAAATTCCGTCTTGACATTATCTACGTTTTCATCTCTCACGGCTGGAAGCCAATTTCAATCAGAAAGTCTTCAAAAATGTGGATTTATCAAGTATTTTCATACAGAAAATTTGTGACAGAAGTTTATTTGCGTCATGTTCAGAAAATCATAACTTGGTCGATTTTCATCGTATCGAGCTGGTTCCGGCGCCAAAATTTCACAAATTGAGTTGGCTACATTTTCACAGAAGGTATTGAGTTCAAACGGTATTCAAAAGGCCTTCGTTTTTTACTCAGAGTGCGTGACACGCTGAAAATCCTGAATGCTGAATATTATTTCATCTGGGCCGAAACTTCGAAAATTCATAACTCGGTCAATTTTTATCGGATTGGGCTCATATTTTTACACAAGGTCCCTGACTCATAGATCTACAACTTTGCTTCAAAAGTCGAGACCGGATTATGCTCCGATCAATACCAGTTTTTTATTGAAGAACGTGTCAGAGTCGACACTAGAGCCCAAAATAAGTTTGTCTGAGCTGAAACTTCAAAAATTCATAACTAATTCACCGTTTATCCGATTGAGCCGATTTTCGGACAGAAGTTAGTTCTCGATGTAGGCTACATTTTGTTTTCACATTTCAACTTCAAAAATTGCACTTAAGTCCCTGCGATTTATCCTGGAAAGTGACGAACTCAAGTGAACATTGGAGGCCCAATTGCACATTCAAAGCCCATTTTCTTTACCCTAATTTCCATTATATAATCACCTTCTTTTCACACAAACCAGAGAGGAGGAAAAGAGAGAAAAAACCTTGCCACAACACTGTTAGAATATCAAATTCTTTCAAGAACCCTAAAACCTTGAAATCCTTATTACAAATCTCTCTCTCACTACAAACAAGCCATCACAGTTACAAACCAACACCTCACTACTTCTTCAGTAAGGATAAGGCTGGCTTGATCTCCACGATCCAAAGGGCATAAAAGCATTCAGGTCACTAATATTCAGATCACTAATTTTCCAGTAAGGGTAAGATTGATTTGATCTCCATGATCAAAAGGGTATAATCATTCATACATGCCATATTGTGCCTAAACATTAAATTTCTTCATATATTGGCTTTATTTGCATTTTATGATTTTATTTAATGTGTTTGTGAGATTCAACACTGCAGATTTAGACAGGATCCCATGCAGGTTCATTTAGGAACGTTGAGGCCAAAAGCCAAATGGCCAAAAGCCAAAAGCCAAATGGCCAAAAGCCAAAAGCCAAAAGCCAAATGGCCAAAAAAACAACTTATGCATGACGAGACAGACATCCTGAGAAGATTAAGGAACGTTGAGGCCAGAACACAAATGGCCAAAAGTCAACAACCAGAACACAAATGGCCATGAAACCCAATCCAATGGCCAAAGAATGCAGACCACGGTACTCAGGAGTCAATGAACACGCACGTGATGCCAGAAAGTCAAACAAGGCTTTTTGTCTAATGGGTCAGAATACTTCAAAAAAAACCTCCCCTTGGGCCTGAAACCCCCCTTGGTTTGCATCTTTTTTAATTTTATTTGCTTTTCTTTTCTAATTCTTTTTTAATTGTTTTAATTGTTTTTTTCACCATAAAATAATTTTCTATAATAAAAACAGAAAAAATCAAAAATACAAATATATTTAATTATTATTAATTTCATCACTAACCTATTTTTTTTAAATAAACTCTAACAATTAACTTAGTTTAATTTAGGTTTTTAAACTTTAATCTTTTTCTTAATAAGTAAAAAGTATCTAGAATTAGGTTTTTTTTGACATATTCATCCTTTTTCTTAATAAATAATTTTTTCTTATTATCATTATTATTAATTACTAATTTATTTTGTAAATAAACATATACATAAATTCTTTAGTAAATTAGGTTAAACTTTAGCATTTTTTCATTAATAATTAAAAATAACTTAGGATTAGGGTTTCCTTTAATTTTAATCTTCTTTATTTCATAAATACAAAAAAACTAAAAAACATTTCTTTTCCTTTTATTAAATAATTAATTAGCTTTTTTAATTTCAATTTAATTTCAAAAGGGTCCAACGCCCTCGAACGTTCAACTTTAATTCTTTCGCGCATTTATTCTTATTTTCTTGTGAATATTATGTAATTGCTCAAGCCATGTAATAGTAATTAGGAATTTATTTATTTTCCGCATTTTTATTAAAACGGGTCTTTGTTAATTTGGCGATGTATAGACCCGCGCCTTGTAATAGCGTAGGATTTTACTTTCCGCATTTAAACTTCTGCACTTTTAAATTATAATTGCATGAAAGAATGTATGACCTAAATTAAAAATAAGCGTAGATCACCATGATACATGTACAAGATAACATTAACTGAAAATAACACACGAATTCACACACCACTCTTAGGGTACGCCTCACTGTTGCCTTGCCCTCGAAATGTGGTCGTCGAGTAGAGGGCGTTTTAGTAAGTCCTCGTGTCCATGAACATGGCATGGGGGTAGCTTCTAAGGTGTCTTCCTATTGCTCTGGTGACCACACTGTCCCTAACCCTCGAACTGACCCGAACACCTCCAACGGTGGTGCTACCTACCTCTCAATGGTAGGATGGCACTACCTTAAGGACATTTACACAGACTAATTCCTTAGGGTAGGTAGATGACTCGTAGATACTTGCTCTAATTCAAAACAAATCAAAAAAACTTCTTTTTCACACCGACACTTTGCAAAAAGCTTTCAAAAACAACTTTTCAAACACTCTTGAGGACTGATACAAGAGTCGAACTGAAATTTTAAACGGAACTTTTTCAAACCCACTCACCTTGAAAAGCAAACAAACAATTTTGAAAACACAAATGAGCAAGTATCTAAGAGTCTATGGATAACCATGGATAGAAAGGGTACTAACACCTTCCCTTTCTATAAATCTACCTCCCGAACCGAGAACTAATCTCAAAAGGAATTTTTCTGTGCTTTTGTCCTTTCCTTGTTGGAGAAAATAAAAGACGGTGGCGACTCTTGCTTATCGCGACATTTCACGAACCAGCGTTAAACAGTCAGTTCCAGATCCACCGATCACACCTTTCAAAATGGGCCATGCTTGCACGTCGAGTTTCTTTGGCAAAACAAATTTCAAATGATCATACGTCCCTCGATGACGCTTTCAAAAGTCGCCTATCAAAATGATCAAGTCCCTTCAAGCAAATTGCCAAAGACACTTAGCACCATTGCATTCATGGTCCATACGATGACCCGCGCCCGTCCCGTTAAACTTCCTAAACGCAAGATTGTCCACCAAATTCAATAGTGGAACAAAATTGTTAAAAAGGGTTGAAAACATAGAGAAAACCTTTGAGTACAATAGAGGTAGACAAAACTCTTAGTTACTTGAGATCAACTTGCAAAAACACTTGCCTTCTTTTCAAAAATCACACTTCATACACACTTTCAAGAACAAACTTCCAAAAACATTTTGAAACATCTTTTCGAAAAGATACACACTTTTGTAAAACACTCAAACACGAGTCAATTACATTGGTTGCCGAAACAAAGGCATCTATTTCAAAAACATTTTCAAAACACACACATACACCACAATTTCAAGCAATCAAGGAAAGTGATCTAAAAAACCAAGTAACTAAGAGCCCATGGATAACCATGGATGAAAAGGGTGCTAATACCTTCCCTTTTCATAATCTACCCCCCGAACCCACGAAATATCTCAAAAGGTTTTTGCTGTGCTTTTTAACCTTTCCTTTAGGATAAAATAAAAAGTCGGTGGCGACTCTTGCTCAACCGAACAAGTGCGAATACAAACGCAAAACTCAAGTCAGTTATCCCACCGTATCACAGTATTCCACTTGTTGCCTTCAATAATGGGCCATATTGCATGTTAGGTATCTTTGGCAAAAACAAAATAATCAAATGATCATAGTCCCTCGATGACGCTTTCGAAAGTTGCCTAAAAAATGATCAAGTCCCTTAAAAGAAAATTGCCCAAAGATACTTGGCACCATTGCAATCATGGTCTAAACGATGACCCGCGCCTGTCCCGTTCACATCCTAACACAAGATTGTCCACCAAATACAATGGTGGAACAAAATTGTTAAAAGGTTTAAAACATAGGAGACATCTTTGAGAAATTTAGGAGTAGACGAACTCTTAGTTACTTGCATCAAACTTACAAAAACACTTGCCTATTTTCAAAACCACACCTCACAAACACATTTTCAAAACAACTTCCAAAAACATTGAAAACCTTTCTTAAAAGACATACACCTTTGTATACATCCCAACATGGATCATTATAAAGGTTGCCACCACATTGGCCTCTTTTCAAAACATTTTCAAAACCCACACACACAAAGCACCATTTCAAACAATTAAAAATCAAGGCAAGTTGATCTAAGCAAGTAACTCAGAGCCCATGGATAACCATGGATAGAAAGGGTGCTAATACCTTCCCTTTCTATAATCTACTCCCTGAACCCAAGAAAACATCTCGAAGGTTTTTGCTGTGCTTTTTAAACCTTTCCTTAAGGATAAAATAAAAAGTCGGTGGCGACTCTTGCTCAACCGAAACATTTGCGAACACAAACGCAAAACCTCAAGTCAGTTCTCCCACCGTATCACAGAACTGGAGACTCTGCTGGGGAAATCTTAAAAGTGGAGTAACCTTAGGGCTTAGATCACCTTTGTTTTCAATTGTTTGCTTTGTTTGCTTTTATATTTGTGGGCTTTGCATCGGAGTTTCATAGATCCTAACCCGGATCTGGGGAATACCCTTTTAGGTAGCATAATCTGTGAGGGACCTGTCCGGCATAGACCGACATGGGTGAAGCAGTGGCTACGTTGGTGTGGCACCTTAGTCTGTACCGATATCCCTTGTGTTGCAACGAGGAGAATATGGGTCTTCTAAGGAGTCATTAAACACCAACCGACCTTAGAACTCTAAATTGACCAAACTTGGCCATAGAACAGTAGCAGTATGCTACACTCATTGAGGCTAAACTCTCGCGATGGTTCTGGCTGCAAGAAAAGATTGTGATGCTGGAGTTATGACCGATGGAGGGTAGTCAATGATTTAAGATCCTTTAGAATCCGGTTACTTTTGATAGGACAGGTTTTAACCAACGAAACTAAAAGAGGGTAATACCTAAACTTCATGCTGGCCTAAAACCTAAGTGTTGTCTTGTGTGACTTGTGTGCCTTATCATGCTTGCCTTTGTGAATACTTGTGGTGTGCTTCATCATAGCATCATATCATCATACCATTGCATGCATCCTGTATAAGGACTGACCCATTTCAAAGACAAAAAAAAATTCATCTTTGCTCTGTTTTGTAGGACATCATGATGCCCGTGCGTAGGAATACTATTCGGCTCAACTTTGTTCAACCACCAACTTTGCTCAAGGATTTGGTTGATAGGATTCCAAACACTACTTCCTTCATCAAGAGGCATGGTTCTCTCCTTGGCTTGATCACTTCAAAGTGGGACCAACAACTGATAAGTGTCTTGACCCAATTTTATGATCCCCTGTATCATTGCTTTACCTTTCAAGACTTCCAGCTGGTCCCTACCCTGGAAGAATTCTCTGATTTGCTTGGTATCCCTGTTGTGGAGAAAACTCCATTCACTGGTTGGGAGAAGACTCTTAGGCCTGAAGAGGTTGCTGCAGTCCTTCCCTTGACCAAAGAAGAGGTATTGGCTAACTGGGAAACTAGAAGTGGAGTTAAGGGCTTTTTGGTTAAATTTCTGGTTGGCAAAGCTAATGATTTCTGGAATGACTTAGACTTCAAGGCGTACGAAGACATTCTGGCTCTTTTAATCTATGGTCTGGTATTGTTTCCAAATCCTGATACCTTTATCAGTATCTATGCCATAAGGATCTTCATGTCTCAGAATCCTGTACCCACTCTTTTGGGTGATATCCTGCAACAACTCTATGCTCGCACTGCCCGAAGACGGGGAACTCCATGGTGTTGTGCTCCTTTGCTAGTGAGGTGATTTATTTCGCACCTTCCTAAGTTCGTGCTGAAGAATGAAGAAGGAAAGGGTTGGGCTCATAGGTTAATGTCTCTCACTGATAATGACATCACTTGGACTCTCAGAGGTTTGGATGAGGCAGCTGTTATTGATCGTTGCGGAGAATACCCTAATGTTCCATTGATCGGCACCCAGGGAGGAATCTCTTATAATCCATGTTTAGCTCTCCATCAGTTTGGAAGAGCCAGAAGAGTAGGGCCTCATGAGATGTTGGTTCCTCATTTCCATTTTGAATTTCAGGTAGACAGTGACAAACTACGCCATGGATTCATTAAGGCTTGGGACAGAATTCACAAAGCTGACCCACATGAGTTGGGACCAAAGACTTCTCTACCAATGTAACCCTATTGCAAATGGGTCCGCATCCGTGCTCAGAAGTTAGGTATGACATATGAAGCTGTCAGACCTATCATTCTTGAATCTCCTGATGAAGACGGGGTTCCTCCAACTGTCCTCCCTCCTCAGATACCCACTGATGTTGATACACTGAAGAGATCTTGGGCGCAGCTAAAGGAAGAACGGGATTTTTATCGGGAAAAGTTCAATGAACAGGAACGGAAGATCCAGAAGCTGACTAAGCAATTGGAGGAAGAGCGGATCCTGAATGACTATATCCATACTGAGAAGAGGAGGCCATGGGAGCACTGATGGGCTTTGAATGTTTCCTTTTACAGCTTTTATTTCCTTTTCAGTATTTTCATTCCTGTAATGCCTAAGGGAAAGTTGTTGAACAATTTAAAGTTTGAATCTAATGAAGTGTGTTTCCCTTTTGTCTACAAAGTTGAATCTCGTTTGTCTTTGAAAACATAAATCATACGCATCTCATTGCATCATATGCATAACAGGTACCCTTTTTCCACAGGTTGCTTAATCTTCTTCGTTGTTTATTTGAACAGTCATCATGAATCCTGAATCATCCAACGAACAAGCTATCAAGGCCCTCCAGGCCCAGAACGCCCAGTTTCAAGAGCTGGTCATGAGCTTAGCCCAAGGTCAACAAGAGTTGAAGACTCTGCTTTTGAAGAAGAAGAAGAATAAGAGAACTGCGTTGTTCAACACTGGACGCAGGTTTGGGAATACACTCCATAATGAGGATGATCAGGCTACTTCCTCTGCAGAAAAAGACAGTCCCCAAGGGGGAAGGGCTCCTAGTCCTGCAGTCTCCGACAACGAGACGGATTACAATGCCGAACAGTACCCTCCTGCTGCAGACAGATACAAGCAACTAGAGGACCGTTTAAGTGCCATGGAGATTCAAAATGTGCCGGGGTTGGATTTCGGAGATTTAGGTTTATCTTCTGGGGTGGTGATCCCACACAAGTTCAAGGCGCCTGCCTTTGCAAAGTACGACGGGGCTTCCTGTCCTAAGCTGCATATCAGATCATATGTAAGGAAGATCCAACCTTACACGGCATACAAGAACCTATGGATCCATTTCTTTCAGGATAGTGTTTCGGGGTCTCAACTCGAATGGTTCTATCAGTTAGATGGAGCCAGTATCCGAAACTGGGAAGACTTGGCTACTGTGTTTTATAGACAGTATCAGTACAATTCTGACCTCTCTCCCACGCGTACCCAACTTCAGGGTATGTCACTAGGAACGGGCGAAGGATTCAAGGAGTATGCGCAAAAGTGGAGAGACTTGGCTGACAGGGAGCAGCCTCCTTTGACTGACCGTGAACTTGTTGACATGTTTCTAGGGACCCTGTCTGGTCCATTCTTCAATCATCTGATTGGTAATTCTTCCGCTGGGTTTACAGATTTGATCTTGACTGGTGAAAGGATAGAAGCTGGTATCAAGTCAGGGAAGATACAGAAAGGTGCCTCCGCAAGTACTGAGAAGAAGCCCTTCAAGAAGGAAGCCAGTGTTGTTTATGGTCCCCGAAGACAAGTTAAGCCAGAACACCGCCAAGCCGTCAATGCATTGGTCATTTCAAAGCCTGTTGCTGCTCCTCAGCAGTATAATCAACAAAGGGGTGAGAGGCCCAAAAGGAAGTACACTCAGCTTAACATGACCCTGTCTCAGATTTTGCCGCAACTACTATCAACCAATCTGGTAACTGTCAAGGAAGCTCCGAAGGTGGTGAATACAGCTTCTCCAAAATACAACCCCAACGCCTGTTGCGCTTATCACTCTGATAGCCCCGGGCATACTACGAACGATTCCTGGGCTCTGAGGAATAAGGTTCAAGACCTTATAGATGCTAAGGAAATACAGTTTGAGGCGCCTGAAAGACCCAATGTTGTGACTGCTCCCATGCCCTAGCATGGAGTGAGTGCTGTGGAAGAAGACCGATATGTAGCCTCCGTGGAAGAGATTGTTACTCTGTTATCAACTGTTAAAAGGAATCTGTTGCTAGCCGGTTTATTTCCGGGATGTGATGAAGATTGCCTTCTATGTGTTGTTTCGCCTTTTGGTTGTCCTTTGCTGAAATCAGGTATCCAAAGCCTGATGGATAGCAAGGAAATTTTGTTTGAGAAGATTGTCGTTCCTGCTGTTCCTATCAAAGAAGTTTCTATTGTCACTATTTTCAACAAACCTCCCATGGCTCCTTCAAAGAAGCCTGTCAAAATTATGTCCACTCAGAAAGTCTCTCCCATCATCATTACAGTTCCGGGGCCTCTCCCTTATACATCCGACAAAGCTGTCCCGTGGCACTATGAGGCAGATGTTTATGTGCTTGGAGTGAAGCAAGAATTTGATACAAGTACTGGTGTTAGCAACATCACCGGGCCTGCCAAGATTACTCGCAGTGGTAGGCTGTTTTCACCAGATATTTCACCACCAGTTATTCAGAAACCTCTTATCATCACACCCGCAAGTGTGCATGTTTCCCTTCCAAATCAAGTTCCTGTATCTACCCCTGCCGCCGAGTCCTCTAATACTCGGGGCAAAGGAGTTGCTACTGATTTGCCTGCCCGGACGGAGGCACCGAAGATGACCGCTGTTGAAGCCTCCCAGCAAGAGATGGAGGAGATCCTCAAGATTATCAAGAAAAGTGATTTCAATGTTGTTGAGCAGTTAGGGCACACCCCATCAAAAATTTCTATGCTATCACTGTTATTGTGTTCAGAGGCCCACGCCAAAGCCCTGATCTCCTTTCTGAAAACAGCTCATGTGCCATAAGAAACATCTGCTGATCAATTTACTGATTGTGTGGCTAACTTGACTGCTGATAATGGGTTGGGCTTTTCTGACGCCGATCTGACTGCAAAAGGAAAGAACCATAATGATGCCCTGCATGTCTCTATTGAATGCAGGGGCACTACTCTGGCCCATGTGTTGGTGGACACCGGTTCTTCATTGAATGTATTGCCCAAGAAGGCCCTAGACAGATTGGATTGTGAGGGTCTGGAACTCAAGCCCAGTAACATTATTGTCCGAGCCTTTGACGGTTCGAAGAGGATGGTACATGGAGAGGTGGACATTCCAATCAGGGTTGGTTCCCAAGTTTTTGATTCTAATTTCTATGTAATGGATATCCGTCCATCCTATTCCTGTTTATTGGGTCGTCCATGGATCCATAAGGCTGGAGCGGTGACCTCCACACTACATCAAAAGCTTAAGTACCCAGTCAGGGGAAAGACTGTTACAGTCCAAGGGGAAGAAGAGTATATGGTCAGCCACTTGAACTCGTTCCGATACATAGAGATGGATGGGGAATTCATTGAAACCCCCTTTCAACACTTTGAAGAGGTGCCTCAGACGTTGGCGTCGGCTAAAACTGTGATTGAAGACCCTCCTTTGAAGATGGCTTCCTTGAAGGATGCACGGGCTGTGATTGAGAAGGGCGAGTGCACAAACTGGGGCCGACTCCCTGACTTCACTCCGAAGACTGACAAGTTTGGGCTGGGCTTCACTGCAGAGGCTCAGAGGGCTGTTCGCAAAGCAAGGATCGGAAAACCTCTGGTGTTCATCACCAACCCAGGAGTGAATGCTATTGAGGACGACGTAGAGGAAGCGGAATTCGACAGCTGGATCTACCCAACAACCGACAATGGACCAAGCAACTGGACTGCCAAGGACTTTACACCTATTACTTTTGTCACTTTGTAATGAACTCTTTTGTCTTCAATTTGTAACAAACAATATGTTGAAACTTTTATGGCTCGGTGTCCTACCCGGGGCACTGTGGCTCCATTTGTGAGGGCTTTTGTATGACATTTTCATATATCATTAATCAAAACATTGGACGTTTGTTGCATTTCAAATCTTGTGCTCCATTTCTTTCTTTATCATATATTGCAAAACAGCTATATTTACACACACTCACTTATACAGGTTCCAATCCACTCTGGATCTCACTGGTAACGACTCTGCTACTGCCAGTTATGACTTCGAAAATCCGATCAACTTAGCCGAAGACGAGGGTGAAGATGATTGCGAAGTGCCTGGTGAACTTGCAAGACTGCTACTCCAGGAAGAGAGGGCCATTCAGCCGCATGAAGAGCTAGTGGAAACGGTAAATCTGGGTACTGAGACAGATAGAAAGGAAGTCAAGATTGGTGCCAATCTAGAGCTCAGTGTGAAACAACAGTTGATTCAGATGCTGCATGACTACATGGAAATCTTTGCTTGGTCTTACGAAGACATGCCTGGTTTGGATGCCGACATTGTGGTTCATCACCTGCCTACCAAGGAAGACTGCCCTCCGGTAAAACAGAAGGTCCGCCGCATGCGTCCAGAGATGTCCGAGAAAATCAAAGCTGAGGTTATGAAACAATTTGATGTCGGGTTTCTAGCAGTGACTTTTTACCCTCAGTGGGTTGCCAACGTGGTTCCAGTGCCAAAAAAAGATGGTAAAGTCCAAATGTGTGTTGATTACAGGGATTTGAACAGAGCCAGCCCTAAGGATGATTTCCCTCTGCCTCATATCTATGTTCTGGTTGATAGTACTGCTCGGCATAAAGTTTTCTCCTTCATGGACGGCTTCTCCGGTTATAATCAGATCAAGATGGCTCCTGAAGACATAGAGAAGACCACTTTCGTTATTCAGTGGGGCACCTTTTGCTACAAGGTCATGCCATTTGGGTTAAAAAATGTTGGGGCAACCTACCAACGTGCCATGGTTGCTTTATTTCATGATATGATACATCACGAGATAGAAGTGTACGTCGAAGATATGATTGTAAGGTCTCAAACTGAGGAGGAACACCTTGACCATCTACGGAAGCTGTTTGACCGTCTGAAGTTGTACAAGCTGAGGTTGAACCCAAACAAATGCACCTTTGGGGTGAGGTCTGGAAAATTGCTGGGTTTCATTGTAAGCGACAAAGGTATTAAAGTGGACCCTGCCAAGGTGAAAGTCATACAAGAGATGCCGACTCCCAAGACAGAGAAAGAAGTCAGAGGCTTTCTAGGACGTCTGAACTACATTGCCCGATTCATCTCGCATCTAACTGCTACCTGTGAACCAATCTTCAAGCTGCTAAAGAAAGATCAAGTAGTATGTTGGAACGATGAATGTCAGACCGCTTTTGAAAAGATAAAAGAGTATCTCCAAGAACCACCCATCCTCATGCCACCAGTGGAAGGGAGACCTCTAATACTATACTTGACAGTACTTGACAACTCAATGGGGTGCGTGCTGGGGCAGCATGACGAGTCTGGCCGAAAAGAGCACGCTATTTATTACCTGAGCAAAAATTTTACCGACTGTGAGACTCGGTACTCACTGCTCGAGAAAACTTGCTGCGCTCATGTATGGGCTGCTCGCCGGTTAAGACAGTATATGTTGACTCACACTACTCTGTTGATTTCAAAAATGGATCCAATCAAGTACATATTCGAAAAGCCTGCTCTGTCCGGAAGAATAGCAAGATGGCAAATGATCTTGACGGAATATGACATCCAGTACACAACTCAAAAAGTAATCAAAGCAAGTGTATTGGCAGACCATTTGGCACACCAACCTGTGGACGATTACCAGTCGTTGAACTTTGAATTTCCAGACGAAGATATCATGGTAGTAACTGATTGTGAAGTACCTGGACCGGATGAAGGACCTGAAAAAGGATCCCGATGGTCTATGCATTTTGACGGAGCCTCAAACGCTTTGGGTAATGGTATCGGTGCTGTGATCATATCTCCAAGAGGTACTCATACTCCACTTACTGCCCGACTATGTTTCAACTGCACCAACAACATGGCGGAGTATGAGGCATGTATCATGGGTCTTCAAGCTGCAATCGACTTAAGGATCAAGTTTCTGAGTGTCTTCGGAGATTCCGCTCTCGTGATCAACCAGATCAAAGGCGAGTGGGATACGAAACACCCGAATCTTATTCCTTACAAGGAGTATGTGCTGACATTGCTTCCCCACTTCGAAGAGATAACTTTTGAACACTTCCCAAGAGAGGAGAATCAGTTGGTGGACGCGTTAGCTACGATGTCTTCAATGTTCAAAGTCAAATGGGACAACGAAGCGCCCCGAATCGTTATCTGGAAATTGGAAGAACCTGCATATTGCTGTGATCTTGAGGCCGGAGAGGTAACAGAGAAACCCTGGTATCATGAAGTGAAGAGGTACTTAGAAGCTCAAGAATACCCCGAAGGTGCATCTGTTAACGACAAGAAGTTCCTGAGAAGGTTCGCGGCAAAGTTCTTCCTCAGCAACGACATTCTGTACAAGCGAAACCATGACTCAACCCTACTGCGTTGTGTGGATAAAACTGAAGCAGAAAAGATCATGGCGGAGCTACATGAAGGTACCTTCGGAACACATTCCAGTGGACATACCATGGCAAAGAAAATCCTTAGGGCAGGATATTTCTGGTCCACAATGGAAGCCGACTGTTACCAACATTCTCGGACGTGTCACAAATGCCAGATCTATGCTGACAAGGTGCACATTCCTCTGGTCCCTCTAAACATCCTGACGGCACCTTGGCCTTTTGCAATGTGGGGCATCGATATGATCGGCGAAATCAGACCGACGGCATCCAACGGGCATCGTTTCATCTTGGTAGCGATTGATTACTTCACGAAATAGGTTAAGGCAGCTTCTTACGCCACCGTAACCAAGAGCGTCGTGGCACGGTTCATTCGGCACAACCTGATCTGTCGATACGGTGTACCTGAGAGGATCATTACGGATAATGGTACCAATCTTAACAACAAGATGATCACTGAGCTCTGCGAGCAATTCAAGATACAGCACCATAACTCTTCTCCTTACCGGCCGAAGATGAATGGGGCTGTAGAAGCGGCAAATAAGAATATTAAGAAGATTGTGCAGAAGATGACAGTGACCTATAAGGATTGGCACGAAATGTTACCGTTTGCTCTTCATGGGTACCGCACCTCAGCACGGACATCAACAGGGGCACCTCCCTTTTCCTTGGTCTACGGCATGGAGGCAGTCTTGCCTATTGAAGTCCAGATACCCTCTCTCCGGATAATGAAGGACGCAGACTTGAGCGAAGATGACTGGATCCAGACTCGGCTTGATCAATTAAATCTAATTGATGAAAAGAGGCTCACTGCTATTTGTCATGGTCAGACGTACCAAAAACGGATGATCAGGGCATTTAACAAGAAAGTCAAACGACAAGAGTATCAAGTCGGAGACCTGGTAATCAAGCGCATCATTCTTCCTCAAAGTGATCCCAGGGGCAAATGGACCCCTACGTACGAAGGGCCATTTGTGGTTAAACATATCTTCTCGGGAGGAGCTATGATTCTAACCACCATGGATGGTGACGGCCTTCCTCACCCCGCCAATGCAGACATAGTAAAAAGATACTACGCATGAACTAAGGACCCGCTAGGTTGACACACCTAGGCAAAAATAAGGGCTTCCCGGCGAACCAAAAGGGTTCGGGCAAAAATAAGGGATGAAATGAAAAAAATCTGTACACCCGGCAAGTCGAAAACCTGAAAAGGCGGCTTGGGCAAAAATGGGTATCCCGGTGGACTGAAAACCCGAAAGGGAGGTCCAGGCAAAAGTTAGGGATAAAGCGTAATACTATGTCTCATTGGATCACCTTGCATCCATAATTCGTCATCAACTATCAGGGCTCAGACTTCGGCATCGATCAATCAGCTCCACCTTCAACTAACAGCAAAATGATGAGACGCTTGAAGACATAAAGGCGATAGCAGAGTTGGAACCCAGCGGGATTAGTTTTCACATAGCTGTTTTGTTTCCTTTTCAAAATTGTATAAACTCTATGTTATTCGGCGGCGTTCTCTTACTAGGACGTCAGCCTCCTGTACATAAATGCCTATTTTACAGGCAAAATTCAAAATCAATACAAATTCAATTTTTCAGACAAATTATCCATTGTTTTTCCTTTTTTCTGTTTTGTTTTGCAAAGAACGTCCAATGCGCATTTTTGATATATACATTTGACATTAAATTGCTAGATCATAAATGTTTACATACGAAACAAAGGATTAATGACAGGTGACATCAGAAACAGGGGGCAATTTTGAAGTGACCAAGCGGTCTAGTTGCTTTGTCCGCCAAGGTACCAAGGTAGGTTCAGCTGAAGAACATGACCAAGCTACCTCAACAATCCCCAGCGGAGTATAGACATCCCTCAACAAGCATCCCCGGTAGTCTTAACATAAGATTATTCCCCGGCGGAATACCAGCACCCCAGTACAGTCTCAAAAGAAGAAAATTTTCCCCAGGAGAGTGGAATCCATATCCCCAGTAGATTCTGGAAGCTTATCCCCTGCAGAGTACGAACGACTCTCCCCGACTTTATTCAAAAGTTATTTCCCATCAAGGCTTATAACTGGGTTATCCTCAGCTGATTACCACGGAAAGTCCATCCTCGGCGAAGTTTTTCCTACCCCCAGCGGAGTTCATCAAATTCTCCGACATAATTTATCAACGGAATCCCCAGCGGAGCTCTCATCAAAGCCTTAGTGAACTATCTCTTCCCATAGAGTAATTCCCCTCAGAGTAATCTCTCCAACAAATTTATGCCCCAACGGAGTCATCTTCTCCTATCGGTTTATTCTTGCAACCATAATCCCCAGCGGAAACGAAGAACTCTTCACTTCAGCATCAACCCAGGATTTGATTCCCCGGCCAGTCGTCAAGGATTTATTTTCTTAGACGAAAATACATTCATAGACGTTTCATATTTCATACATCCTATTTACATACATGACAGAATGCATACAACACTAACTCATTTTGAGCATCATGACATCATGCATCTCATACATCATGACATTGCATACCACTGATATTTTGCCTTTTCAGGAAAAAGTTCAATCCAAAAGATGATTACTATCAAATATCACCAATCCAGATTCGATTCCTGTATCTAGCCAGGGCACATCTGTGAGTGATTGATCGTAGATTCGATACCTGTATCTAGCCAGGGCATATCTGCATGAAGAGTTTGAAGGTCAACCCCTTGTAACAAGCCAGGAAATTATCTTTCATTATCAGGTCAGAGGTTTACAACTGTATCCAGCCAGGAAAGCCATCTCTGCCAACCTTTTACAATTCCAGATTCGATACCTGTATCTAGCTAGGGCATATCTGTAGACAACAATTCCAGGTTCGATACCTGTATCTAGCCAGGGCACATCTGAAGACAACATTTTTCCAGATTCGATTCTTGTATCCAGCCAGGGCACATCTGTGAGCGACCAATTGTAGATTCGATACCTGTATCCAGCCAGGGCATATCTGCATGAAGAGACTGAAGATCAACACCTGTAACAAGCCAGGAAACATCTTCCTTTCTCAAAGTACGCAAGTTCTCGCTAAGGAATCTCCTACGCGATCAACACTTCCAAATGGCATCTATAAGCCCATTCCCGACAAGGTTCTGTCACGTCTCCAAATGGCATCTATAAGCCCATTCCCGCCATCACATTGCTGATACTCCAGCATGAGAGTGCAAATTTCCGGGCACTCTAGTGTCCAATCTCCTTTTACCCTCGAGTCGCGAAAGGCAAACTTGCCAATCTAACTCTTCAGGTTCAAGAAGATTGAACAGGGGCAACTGTTGTACCCCAAAATTTTCCCTCCCATTTCCTCAACATTTTCTCACCACAAGACCCTTGGAGATCAAGATCCAACTAGGGTTTCCTCTGCTCAAGACTTCTCCTTGCACTGTTGACCCATATTAGGGTTTGTGTTTGCACAAAGATGTTTTGACCTAAAATGCCTAAGATGACTTTCATGCTTCATATTGGACTCCCAAGTTTATCCATACCAAGTTTCAAGCCTTGATTCCAATCTTTGCCCAGTCAATTGGACAGTTGACCTAGAAATCAGTTGTATTGGGGAAAAAGTCAACTGTGGCCAATTGACAGTCAAACCTCATGATTTTTGACCCACAACAACATCATAAACTCATATGGACCATTTGATCAAGTTTGGATCACAATTCCACAAGAAATTTGATCAGATCACCAAAAGGGCAAAATGGTCATTTTTAGGGTTTTGACTGTACAAAGGTAATTTTTGACTGTTTGACCTAGCCAATGGCAAACCAAGCTCACATATGGACTCAAGAACCCCATGGAATTGTCTTGAAATGTTAAAAAAGTTCAAAAGATCCCAAATGCACAAGATTGACAGATGAATTTTCCAGTCAATTGATCAATTTTTAACTGTATACTGAAAAGTCAAACTTTGACTTTTTGGTCAAAATCAGGTGTAAAGATTCATTTTTCATCAAAACATGTCAAAACATGAAACTTGTTCATCAAGAAATCAAAAATCACAAATTAGGGTTTGAAATGAAGAATTTTCATAACTTAGAATTTTTCTAAGTTATGAAAATCCCTATTTTTTTCCTAACTTGGTCCCACTTTTTCACCAAGATGCATTTGGATTCAAACAAAAGTCAAAACATGAAAGTTGTAGTCCATTGCAAAATCTACAACTTTGATTCACAAAGTTTCCTCAAAATAAGTTTTTAGCTCAAGTTATGATTTTTGGAACAAGGGTGCAAAACATTCTTAACTTAGAAAATTTTTGACCTATTCTAGGCAGGATTTTTGCCTAACTTCATGGTAACTTTTCACATGCTTCCACTTGGAATTTCAACTTGCATTACAAAGATGGATTGTAGTACACATTCCAAGCTTTCCAAAATGTCCAAGAACTCATCAAACAACCTTGTGGTTAGGGAGAATCGAATTTGGCAATATAGGCAAAACTCACTTTGCTCATGGCCAATTTTCATGTTCATACACTTAGGCATTTTTGAACTCAGCTTGCACTCCTAGATTACAGGCCTCAAATCTCATTTACACTCATAAATTCAATGCTGATCCATTGTGCCAAGACATTATTTTGCTCATTTGGTCATTACATGGAAGTTTAAGCCATAAATGGAAAAAGCATTTTATCTATTCTTGAAAAGATTAGCTTTATGTCAATTTGCAATCCAAGTAGTACAAGGCAAATCTCTTTGGCACAATTTATTAAGCTAATCCCACTGATCAAGGGCAAGTTTTGCAGCACATTAAGGGGGGGGGGGGGGGGGGCTAGAGGAGCCTGTACCAGCACTTGGCATTTTGACTTACATTACAAGAAACTTGGCATTTTGTAACACCAACTCACATTGCTGCAACCACAAGCTTAGACAAACTTCTTGAGCATCTTCCAAACATCCAACCTGACCTGAAACACGAGCCTATCACCTTCAATATCTCCCCATTCACAGAAACACCATAAAGCTGCAAAAACAGGGCATAAGCTGCAGTTTGAATCCCATAGCTCAATCCACTCGTGCATTTTCATCCAAACCAGTTCAAACACATTCCCTACTATCCATACAAACTGTCCCAAGCATTGGAAGCAGACTGTAACACCTCTAATTAGTTTTGCCATTTTCACTTTTCTCTCTTGCAGGTTGACTTCTGCAGCTTGATATAGCAAGATTCAAAGCACACCAAGCATTGGAATAGCATCCCTGGACATCAAGCAAGCTATACAAATCCTTACCTTGCCTTGAAAGTACCTCCATTGCCAAGCACGATTCAAGCTGAACAGGTAAGTTCATGGATCTCTATCTCTCAATCTAGGAAGAGTTAGGCTTAGATTTATGAATGAAAAATGTCATGCTCATGGCCCTGAAACTATACATATCTTCACTTTCCAGTTATATTGCATATGCTGAGAGTATTTTGAATCTGAACATTGATAAAAACTTAGGTCAAGAATTAGGGATGGAGAAATTCTCTCTCATTTCTGAGAGTTAGGTTAAGTTTTTTATATGTCTGGATTCGTGGTTCAATGCTTGACATTTTTCATGTTATGAGTTTGTGCTGAAAATCAAAGAATCAAGAGATAGCAAGCAGGGAAGAAATGGCGCGTTTTTTCAAATGTTGTTGTCTGAAGGTTGAAGACAACCTTTCATGGGTTGGGCCTGTGATTTTTCTTCTTTTTACACCACATTCTCACATATGCACCCCCTTGGCCCATTGCATTTTATTTTTATTATTTTTGACTTTTGATTTTTATTTATGATTCATTTATTTTATTTAAGCATGAAAAAATATTAAAATTATTTTTCTCACATTTTTACATTTTTATTTGATATTTATTTGATTTTATTTAGTTTTGTACATAAAATAAACATAATGCTTTTATTTAAGATAACTAAAAATAATGCAAATATTTTTTTTTACTTTCTGATTTTATTTTATTTTACCCTTTTGAAAACATTTTATAAAAAAAAAAAATATATACCTTTTTTGTAAATGTTAAATATTTCATTTTTATACATAATTAATGTATTTAGTAAATAATATTAATATTTATATGTTTATTAGTATATTTAGGTTAAAAACATAAAAAATAATACATTTTTATTTTTTACTAATATTTAACTTAAAAATCTTTTTGACAATATACCTTCTTTTTTTATTTATTTTTTACACATAATTAACAAATATTGTATATAATACTTAATAAATAATTAATACCTCTTATTTAGCAAAATTAGGTTTTTGCCCTAAACATAAAAATATTCAAAAATTAACTTTTCTTTATTTATTTTTATTTTATTTGTGAATAAAAATATACACTTACACAAAAATACCTTCACATATACATTGTTCTATTCTTATACATCTTTACATTTATATTTGCGCAATTCAATGTGGTTGTAAATATTGGGTGCTATCCTCCTATGAAGTCTCATCCCCATTTGAATATTTTGTACCCCCACTCCCATGATCATTGTGTAATAACTTAGGACCCTTTTAAATTTCGCACTTTAAATGCTTTCTAAATATGCCATGTTAGAATTAGGATTTTGTATGTAAATCAAAAACAACAAATAGTGTGACCTAAATTCAAGATAAACAAGCATGAAAATGAACAAACACCAATCACACTTGCACCCCCTAGGGTATTCCACTTGTTGCCTTCAATAATGGGCCATATTGCATGTTAGGTATCTTTGGCAAAAACAAAACAATCAAATGATCATAGTCCCTCGATGACGCTTTCGAAAGTTGCCTAAAAAATGATCAAGTCCCTTAAAAGAAAATTGCCCAAAGATACTTGGCACCATTGCAATCATGGTCTAAACGATGACCCGCGCCTGTCCCGTTCACATCCTAACACAAGATTGTCCACCAAATACAATGGTGGAACAAAATTGTTAAAAGGTTTAAAACATAGGAGAAATCTTTGAGAAATTTAGGAGTAGACGAACTCTTAGTTACTTGCATCAAACTTACAAAAACACTTGCCTATTTTCAAAACCACACCTCACAAACACATTTTCAAAACAACTTCCAAAAACATTGAAAACCTTTTTTAAAAGACATGCACCTTTGTATACATCCCAACATGGATCATTATAAAGGTTGCCACCACATTGGCCTCTTTTCAAAACATTTTCAAAACCCACACACACAAAGCACCATTTCAAACAATTAAAAATCAAGGCAAGTGATCTAAGCAAGTAACTAAGATCCCATGGATAACCATGGATAGAAAGGGTGCTAATACCTTCCCTTTCTATAATCTACTCCCCGAACCCAAGAAAACATCTCGAAGGTTTTTGCTGTGCTTTTTAAACCTTTCCTTAAGGATAAAATAAAAAGTCGGTGGCGACTCTTGCTCAACCGAAACATTTGTGAACACAAACACAAAACCTCAAGTCAGTTCTCCCACCGTATCACACCATCCCTGTGGTCGTTCACCTGGTGGAGGATGGACATCCTCGGCCTTTTCTCCCAAGGTTCATACCAAAACAAATTCCTGATCATCGTCGTAGACTACTTCATCAAATAGATAGAGGTCGAAGCCTTCTCCAAAATCACGCTGCAAAATATTCTTCGTTTCTATAAAAGAAATGTGCCCGCCCGTTTCGGCATATCGTAAGCACTTGTCATTGACAACGGGACACAATTTACCGATAGGAAATTCCAAGATTTCGTTGCTAAGCTTAGTACCAAACAACACTTTACGTCCGTTGAGCATCCTCAAACAAACAGGCAAGCAGAATCCACAAATAGTGTCATCTTACAGGGACTCAAACGTGGGCTAGGCGAAGCAAAGAAGGGGTGGGTCGAGGAGCTCCACAGTGTGCTCCGGGATTACAAAATAACACCCCAGACTACTACCAAGGAGACACCTTTCCGACTAACATACGGAAATGAAGCATTCATCCCCGTAGAAATTAGGGATCCAACTAGGCGAACTTAAACCCCTCTCGATGAGGAGATGAATGATGAAGCCTTGAGGGAGGAGCTCGACCTGGTCGAAGAGATCCAATCGGAAGTATCCCTCTGAGAGGCCAAGTTAAAGCAACAGATAACTCTGTGGCATGACACCTAAGTCATAAAGCGCGAGTTCTAGGTCGGCAGTTTGGTCCTACGGAGAAATCAGAAAGCTTCCCGTGAAGGAAAGGTAGCCGCCAACTGGGAGGGCTCTGTAGCGGTAAAATCAATGAAGTCGCCACTGAGTATTTATTTATCCCATATAAAGGGAAAGGAAAATCATCGAAGAAAAACCTGAAAGGGGGAAATCAAAGTCTTGTGACCAAGAGAGGGTAAGGGAGTCGATTACGCAAGGGAAAGGTATTAGCACCCCTCGCGTCTGTAGTACTCTACGGGATCCCCTCTTGTCATTCTAATCAAATGGCGTGTTCAATATAATGCTTAAGAGCTATAAAAAAACTAAGAGGGAATGCATGCAAAGAAAACACGGGGAAAAGAAGGAAATATTTACAAATTTTTACTCGACTGAGCTCCGTGACCAGATGCCTACGTATCCCTTTTAAGGAATCATAACACCGTATTTCGGCTCACAAATTTCTGTTTGTTTGTATTTTTTAAATGAACAATGTTAAACTTAACCATTCCACCGCTGCTCGACCATTGGAGACTCACACATTGTAGCGGAAAGGAATCGACACGTTCTTAGAAGAGAAAAGCCGAATGGCGAAAATAAATGGATTGATTGGTATTTTTATACCATGAAAAGAATTTTTGTATGCTTAGCATTTTTTATACATTTGCCAAGAAAAAGAAGTTTTAGTTTTAAATGCAATTATGCAAAACGGGAAGAAAACACCTAAGGGAGACTAACCTATCTCTAACCTAGTGTTATCATACAATGATGGCCCTATGTCAAGGATGAAAAGGGAAATATCTACCCTATGTTAGCATGCATGGATACATATCCTAATGTCTAGTTCAAAAGCTATTCTAATCGAGCGATCTTAAGGGAAGCATACAAATTCCTATTCAAAGGGAACACGATATAGCAAACAAATAAGCAAACAAATAAGCAAACAGGTGTTTGGAAAAAGGACACAAACATAAGTAACACATACTAACTCAAAGGGATGTGGGAAACAAGAGAAATGCTTTAGCTGAGGGGAACGGATCACCCGAAGCAAACAAGCGGGAGACAGATGAAATAAAAAAGAAAAGAAATGATTTAGCTAAGGGGAGCGTATCACCCGAAGCAAACAAGACGGTAGTGAAGTATTAGCAATGGCCATTACGAACTCCTGACAAAGTGTGGGGGTTGATTGTTAACCATTCTCCACATGACCGACTCAATACACATGATCTGTGTAACTCCGAAGCATCGACGCACAACATGAGCTAAGGATGACACATACTAGAATGTGTGGGGGTCGACTACAGACCCTTCCCGCTTGCCTTCTTTTAAGGACTTATCATATGTAATATAATACGGGCACAAATGTAAACACGCGCGTAGAATGCCTACTTCAAAGGTAGGGTTTTAAACAAACACAAATAGCATACAAAAAGCGGTGCCTGCTACAGGACTTTAAACAGCGACTTCGAGCGCACGCTCTTTATTTCTAACTTACTACTTCACATGATTTCTAGAAAGCAGTAAAGTGTGAAACTATAAATTGGAAGCAGTATAATACCAAACGAACAATAATGTCCGCAAAAAGCGCAACCAAAGCAAAGAAACCCAAAATACTTTGTGCGATCTGAAGTCAACAAACAAATAGTCAGAGATCGAATATTTGGAATAGGTGTCGAAGCATTATCGATGTGACAATAAATCACAATCGGAAACTCAAACATGTCCGCATATCAAACAATGAACCTGCATAAGACTCAACTCAACAAGCAAGGATGAATCACGAGTCTCAAATAATCAAAAAATTAGGAATTAATTTCCTCAAATCAAATAAAAATCCTAAAAAAAATTATTGATTTTGTAGTTTATTACCTAAAAAATTAAGAGGAATTCCTAAAATCTAAATTTTTTATTGTTTTATTATGTATTTTTTATTGACAAAGAATAAAAAAGGGAATTAGGACTAAAAATTCAATGAAATAATAAATAAATAAAAAGTCAAGGGGGGTGGAATCGAAGTCAAGGGGGGTACTGTAGTAGTGGGGGCGCTAAAGCCCATTTAGCAAGGCCCACTAAGCCAGTTTTTTTGTGTCAAATCAAGTTTCAGTTTTCAAAAAATGTTGAAACGGGCCTAATGGTGAATGACTTGGTTCAGTAAGAGTGAGTCCAGGCAATTGTTTGTTCTGCTAATGGGCTCTCCAACACTCGGACTAGGGCATGTATTTGTTATTACAAAAAAATGGAGTACAGTCCAAGATTGTGTCATTTATGCTTCATCTTCCTCTCAAATAAACCATGACACTCTCTCAATCGTCCTCTTCGATTTCACCTCCACTCTCTTTCGCCATTGCTGATAATACCTTATTTAGGTTCCAGAGACCATCAATCACCATCGCTATCCCACTTACGTCGTCGCTCGATTTTCTAATCCACACTTCATATGTCATCTTGAATCAAAGATTAAAAAAAATGTTGGAGGAACGAGCTTACCCGTGAAAATCCAGCGGCGATTTCCTTGAGGATGAGGATTAAAGACTCGACTGAACTAGAATCTTCAAGTAAATGGACCTTCTCGGCTTCCCGTATTTCGCTCCAATCTTATTCCTCTCTTTCGTTTTCTGTTGAACATAGAACTGATGAGGATGTTGTTGTTATTCTTGCAGATGAAGAATGAACGCTAATAATGATGATGCCACAGAAGATGTGATGATGAAGTCGAAGTTGTTGATGCTGTTAAATCGATGAAGATTTAAGAATGTGAAATATGATGTTGATGTGTGTTGATGAAGAGGATTGAAGGTGATTTTCAGAGAGAGATTCAAATTAGTGATTGAAGGTTGAAGAGAGGTTGCAGAAGGTTGCGGTTTAGTATTGCAGTGGTGGTTATGGATTTGATGTGGAGAATGCGGTTGGAAGAGAGAGTATAAAGAGAAGTTCTGGAGTTTTCTTTGTGATTCTCCAACGGATGAAGAATTGAGAGAGTTTAAGATGGTGATGAGAAGGTCGAAGAGTCAGAGAGAGAGAGAGAGAGAGGTATCTTCTGAGAGTTTCATGTGATTCTTCTGTCACTAAATAATGAATCCAGATCCAGGTGAGCAATTCTGTTTTTATCTTCCTGTTATTGTTGAAAGTTAGCTACATCAAAATGAATCTGAGTTGTTAGATTTGCTTTTTTGTTAGAGATTTGGATGGGTGAGATTTAATATCAAATTTTGTTTTGATTCAGTTAGAGTTAGTTAGGAGTGAAAATTAGTGGGTTATGTTATCTTCTGATTTGTTGTCCTATTTTGTATCTCTATTGAACTGGTTTTTAACTGCAATTTGTTCTCCTTAATCTTTTTTACTACGAATATGTGCAGGGTAGCTTGATGTTTTAATTGATGCAGGTTTACTGGACTTGGATAACTCAAAAGTGTATGAACTGAGTTTGGTCTTAATATGGTGTAGGTACTAATTCAGGTGTGGACATGGAGTTGGTTCATGGGTAGTTGTTGGAACATGTCCATGTTTCAATTTATTGAATTTAAAAATTTCTCAAGTCCCACATTGTTAGAATATCTTTTTGGTTGAAAAAACCATTTAGTCCCACATTGCTCATGTGAGAAATATTAACTATCCTACTTCACTATATAAGGAGTGCATATGTTTCACTCCAAATTACACCAAAAACTATTCTATTAGTTTTTCCTTCCTCACTCTCATAACTCTACGTCTCTCGAATTGTCGAAGCGCCATCTTCTTCCCCTTTCTTTCTACTCGTTGAATTTTCCGAGTATTTTCTTGAATTCTCTTTAGAGAATCATGTTAATTTCTCCTCATTTGAGTTGAGAAATTTTCAAGTTTAATCTTTTGGATTCTCTTTGGAGAATTATTTCAATTTCTCATTGTTGGAGAAATTATTATGAGTGGTCAAATGACCATTATTAATTTCTCTTTGGAGAATTATTTGAGTTTCTTTTTGTTTGAGAAATTATTATGACTGGTCTTTGTACCAGATACTACGAGTGGTGTTGATACCATGTTTGAATGGTCTCATACCATCAGAGGGTGTATTTCTAGACCGATTATCTATCATTCAAGTAGTAATCGTACAGTATAGAATTGGGCTGTTTATCCTGGAGGCGACGCGGTAGTTCGACTGCTTTGCATAATTTTGAGCAGTGCCGCGAAACGTCTTAAAGAGAGCGACCTAGTCCGCGACTCAACCTGGTAATTTCTTCGGTGGCAAATATTTCAAAAATCTGAAACCAACAATTTTAAGACGTTTCAAACTGCCACGGCTATCGAAGAAATTATTGGTTCTTTTGCGGATATTGTCGTTGAGAAATCGTTCATGTTTGAGAGAAGTCACTTCAAACGTTGGCAATAAAAGATGAAGTTCTTAACATTGAAAAAAAAGTTGCTAACGTTCTGATCGATGACATTCTGTTGCTCCCTCTGGATCAATCGAACAAACTAACGATAGTAAATCTGGAGATTTAGAAGGAATACTTAATAGTGTTGAAGTTGAATCTGCTACACAGATTAAAGCGGATGATTTACAGCATAGTAAAGAAATCACCTTATAGAAAGAGAATGAAAATCTCTACAAAATCATATTTTGAATAGACTCGCAGATGATCTATATGATAATTACAGTTGATGTGATACTGCAAAACAAGATTGAGAGACTCAGAAAAAGAAGTATGACATAGAAGCTGGAGCAAAGAAGTATGTTGTTAGCCACTACTTCAAGTATCAAATGCAAAGATGTAAGGTCGATGAAGGCTCAATGTTACGAACTTCAAAAGATTCCTTAAAAGATCATCACAAAAGGTATGTGTTTAAATGAACAATTTCAAATTGGTTTTATTATTGACAAACTACCCCACAGTTTGAATGTTTAAAAAAACAAAAAAGGGAATCTTAGAGACAATATCAAAAAAAAGAAAAAGTCTTGGTTGTTTTAAACAACAAAAAGAAATTCGGTATAGTTCTGAAGCCATTTGGCAAATGATTAAAGAATCAGAACCGCAATATTGTGAACCGAATTAAGAATGGGAATCCTTCTATGATCCCAATAGCTCCAACTAGGCAACAACCACCACCTAAAAGAAATGACGTTGGTTTCCCTTTGTTTTAACTATGGAAAATCAAGTCATATGACTAAGAAATGTAGAAGTAAGCTTGAACTTCTTGGTGTTGTTCCTAATGCATGGGTCAACCTGACTAATGGGCAATTTATTGCTATGGTCATTGAAATCAACATGGTGGATGGATATGTTGGTTGATGGATAAACACATGCGTCTCTCGTTGTGTCTGTTATGATCGTGTTATGTTTAAACATACACGAATACTAAAGATAAGAAAGTGTTGTTGGGAGATGGCCAGACCATGAATGTTGCTGGAATTGTAGACATGGAGCTAAATTTCACCTTCAAAAAGACTTTAATCTTAAGGAACGTTATGCATGTTCCTAAGATTAGAAAGAATATTGTTTCTGGTTTTCTTTTAAATAAGATATGGTTTAGTGTTGTACCCCAAAATTTGCCCTCCCATATTCTCCAAGATTTAACAAGAATCATATTCAAATGGCTCAAGACTTCTTAAGGGTTGCACAGTCAAACATCCTCCTAAGCCAGTCAAAATTAGGGTTTTGGTTCTTGCAAGGAAGTTGAGATTTTCAAGGGCTCAATCAAGTCCCATAGGCCCATATACATCCTCAAGCATCTACACACCAAGTTTCAAGACTCACAGCATCAAATTGCATAGTCAAAAGCCCTATTTGGTTCACAGTTAACTGTAGGGGCAAAATGGTCATTTGGCAGTCAAAAGTCAAAAAAATTGGTCAACATCTTATTTTGAATCCACAATCATCATTTGATCAAGTCTTGATCATGATTCCACAATCATGGCTCAAAAATCATCAAAGATGCAAAAGTTGTTATTTTTGGACAGTTGAAAAGTCAACTGTAACTTGACCAGGGCATAACTTTTTCATGGTTCATCAGAAAAATCCCATCCAATGCTCATTTTGAAGGGGATGACATTTACTACAACTCATCTTCACATTCCAAGTCCAAGAAATGCTCTCACAAAAGTTATCAATTTCTACATTATAGGTCAATTTCAAAAGTCAACAAAAATGCACTTTAAGTCAAAGACCATAACTTGAGATTGGTAAATCCAAATGACATGGGACCAAAGGCCTTGGTTAGATGACTTCAAGACCTTTCCAAAATGTCCAAGAATATGTTCATAGGATCAAAATTGAGCAAGATATGCATTGGAGAAGTTGGGAAATTTTTGTGAATTTGCAAAAGTCAACTTTGCTCAAAACACTTCATTTTTGCTAATGGGCCTCAAATTCTTTCTTGAAACTTTGTCCAAGGCCTATGCATGACCCATTGAGATTAAATTGAATTATTTTCTTATTTTTATTAATTATTTGGATTTTTAATTGATTATTAATTCATTTAATTAATTTAGTTGTAGGAAAATGCCAAGATATGGTTTTCAAATCTTTTGTGAAGCAAATAAACTCAGGGCAAGCTGGAAAATTCGTGCATCAATCAAAGAGACAAGAATCACCCAATTTGGCAAGGTTTTTCAATCAAAAAGATTGAAAAATATTTGATTGAAAATCAAATATTGAAAACTTTATTCCATGGATTTTTGGATCAAGACTTGACCTAAAACCATTCTACTATAAGTGCATAACTCAACCCTAATGCCTGGAAGGAGAGAGCTGCTGTCAAAAGCCATAAGCAAATTCCAAAAATTCAAGAAAGATTTGAAAACGGAATTCCACCTTCCAGCATGATTCAAAGCTTTCTCTTGATTCAAACCTATTGCAGGGATTCCCAGAAGCCTTTTGCAATCAAAATCACGTACCAACACTCAAAGAAACGTCCAGAACGAACTCACGGTTTGCTTAATTTTTCTAGAATCGAAACTCAAGTTTTATGCATCATTAACATGTTATGATCATTGCTTTGCATTGCTAACACCATTCTGAAGCTAATGGTACAGAATAATTTGATTATGGTGCCCTGAAACGAAAACTGCCATTGGAGAATTCTAGGTTTTTCAAGCTTCAAAATTAGGGCTTTACAGCACAGAAAAAATTGGACCTTGAGACGTATATGGTTGAATTCGTCAAGGCCAGACGAATCCAACCCAACCCTCGCGAACAATTTATATACAGCATAGGCTTGTTCGCTATTTTTTGTCCATGCAGGTTGTGGGGGTTTAAAACCCCCGCTAATTGATTTGTTTTTTTGCAAGCATTCAGTGAAGAAGACAATACGTGGTCACACATGGTTGGCTGGTTTGAATAAAAGGCGCGCTTCGTTTGTTTTCTCAGCATACGCATTGTTGTTTATATATTATTTTTATTGAGTATTATAATAACAATTACAGGCGCCTGGCTTAGTGGTAGATGCGTTGTCCAAGCACCATTGGGACCTGGGTTCGATTCCCAGGTCCCCCCCAAACGCGTTATATTATTTTTCTTCACATACTTACATGCAGCTTTCCAAGTGTGGTACACCATGTGCCTCTAGGCATCCAGGCGCCATGTGTCCTCAAGGCAAATCCAGTGGCCCAAAGGTGCTGAACATCATGTTTCCTGGTCAACCAACATGCAGGCGATTACCAAAGTCAACGTGGCTTTATGGCTTAATGGGCCAAGTTGCTTCTTCAAACCTCCATTGGGTCCATCAAACCCCCCTAGTTTACTATCTTTTTTTATTTTCTTTTTCCTTTTATTTACTTTAATAATTATTATTATTATTATTAACTAACAAATTAATTTTCATAATAAATTCAGACTATTAAAATGTAAATATTGTTTACTAATTATTAATTTCACTTTAATTCATTATTTTGTAAATAAATACTAACCAAATTGATGTAGTTTAATTAGATTAATTTTGACCATTTTTTATAATAAATAAAATAAATTTAGAATTAGGGTTTTCTTGACTTTTAATTTCCTTTTATTTTTATTTTCATTAAAAACTTAAAAAACACAAAAAAACATTTTTCTTTTAATTAATTAATTAATTAGTTTAGGGTTAATATTTAATTAAATGCAAAGGACAAATTACTTTCTTTATTTCTCAAAAGGGTCAAAACCCTAGGACGTCCTGATTAAATTTATTTTCGCGCATTATCATTATTTTTTATTATATTCATGTATCTGCTCAGAGGATGTAATAGTTAATTAGGTCTTTTACCGCTTTCTTTTACTTTCTCGCACTTATTTTCCAAAACGGGTTATGTTTTTGGCGATGTATAGACCCGCGCCTTGTAATAGCGTAGATTCATATTTCCGCAATTTATTTTCCGCACTCTTAACTGTTAAAAATGCATGAAAGACTTGTATGAATAAATTAAAATCAATTCGTAGCTCACAAATGCATGATCAAAGATAAACATAAACTGAAACAACACACATGCACATGCCACTCTTAGGGTACGCCTCACTGGTTGTCTCGACGTGGTCGTCAAGTATAGGGTGTTTTAGAGGTCGCCCTCCTGTCTAAGATCCAGTTGCCTCGAAATGGTTGCCTCGGATAAAAAGGATCTAGGACATTAGGGTTACCGCTAAGGTGTCCTACTATTGCTTCGGTGACCACACATGTCCCTAATAATCGAATTGACCCGAATAACTCCAACGACAGTGCTACCTACTTCTCAATAGTGGGATAGTATTGTCTAAAGGACTCTTACACAGCCTAATTCCTTAGAGTAGGTAGATTTCTCCTGGGTACTTGCTCTCTCAAAAAATTAAAACATCTTTTCACACTTACACTTTCAAAAAGTTTTCAAACAAATTTTTCATACACTCTTGAGGACAAATACAAGAGTTACTTAGAAATTTTTCAAACGAAACTTTTTTTCAAAAACCACACACACTTGAAAAGCAAACAATTTTGAAAACATAAGAGCAAGTACCTAAGAGCCCGTGGATAACCACAGATAGAAAGGGTGCTAACACCTTCCCTTTCTATAAATCTACCTCCCGAACTGAGAGACATCTCAAAGAAGGAATTTTGTTGTGCTTTTGTCCTTTCCATGTTGGAGAACATAAAAGACGGTGGCGACTCTTGCTTACCGTGACATTTCACGAACCAGCTTAAAAATAGTCAGTTCTATTTCCACCAATCACAGAACTGGCGACTCTGCTGGGGATTTATATAAAAGTGAGGTGTACCTTAGGATTAGACCACTCTTATGTTTTCAATTGTATGCCTTGTTTGATTTATATTTGTGGGCTTTGCATCGGAGTTTCATAGATCCTAACCCGGATCTGGGGAATACCCTTTTAGGTAGCATAAGCTGTGAGGGACCTGTCCGGCGTAGACCGACACGGGTGAAGCAGTGGCTACGTTGGTGTGACACCTTGGTCTGTACCGATATCCCTTGTGTTGCAACGAGGAGAATATGGGTCTTCTGAGGAGTCATTAAGCACCAACCGACCTTAGAACCCTAAATTGACCCAACTTGGCCATAGAACAGTAGCAGTATGCTACACTCATTGAGGCTAAACTCTCGCGATGGTTCTGGCCGCAAGAAAAGATTGTGATGCTGGAGTTATGACTGATCGAGGGTAGTCGATGATATTGAGATCCTCTAGAACCCGGTTACTTTTGATAGGACAGGTCTTAACCAACGAAACTGAAAGAGGGTAGTACCCAAACTTCATGCTGGCCTAAACTCTAAGGGCTCTCTGTATGACTTGTGTGCCTTCAAACTTGAATTGCTTGCATGTACTTGTTATCTGACAACACGGGTTCCTTGCAGGTTTTGTTTACAATCCTTAATCTAGACTCATAACAGGGTTCACTTACATCCCTCCACGCATAGCATAACATCATACCATCGTACCATTGCATTCATCCTGCATAAGAACTAACCTGCATACATCTTGCATAAGGACTAACCCATTTCAAGGATCTCGAGGGTCTATGATGCAGGTCATGATGAATCAAATGTCTAGCAAGGGGCAAAGGGGATTTATTTTCCTCTAGCCAAGGTTGATAACTTGAGTCAGGGGCTATGACCCACTCGATATGGTGAGCCTTGACTCTTGAAGAAGGACTCTCAACAATATGAAGTACCTTCAATCAAGCAATCGGATTCAATTCTAACAATTTTCTTGTTTACCCTGCGAGATCCTTGAAAACATTGCATGCATACATACATATCATTGCATTACAGGTACCCCTTTTTACAGGTCACTTACCTTCTCCGTTGTTTATTTCAGCAATGGCTTCCCAACAAGACAACCAGGATCTTCATGCTCAGAAGACTCGGTTCAGGGACATCCTCCTAAACCTATCCAAGGGGCAGGAAGAGCTGAGGACACTCCTCATGGGGACTTTGGTCAGGAACAGTTCTGAGGATGATAAGGACGAACGGCTGAAACATCTGCAAGCTGAGGTGGATACAATGAGAACCCATATGCTGGGGCAAAGGGCTCTTATCCAAGACTTATCTCAAAGACAAGGAGAGCTCAGGGTTCTCGTCAACCAACTGCTTCGGGATAACCAACTGGGGCAAACATCTAAGGTTGAAGAGCAAGCCATCATGCAACCACCTGTGGGGCAAGAAGACAAGGGAAAAGCTCCTCAGTTTGCTTCAGGGTCACAAGCCCAGCATCAACCTCACCAGTGTCAACAGGGTAATTAGCGTGAGCGAAATACGTCTGGAAGACATTTCTCGGAGACTGGTATACCATCATCACTAATACTAAAACGCTTGTTGGAGGTCAAGCTGATTGCTTTAAAGGATCCTCCCAAGAAGCTCAACATAACCTCCCTAAAGTACAATCCTGATGAAAGGTGTGCCTACCATTCTGACAGTCCGGGACATGACACTGACGACTGTTGGAGCCTGAGGAACAAGATCCAAGACTTGGTCGACGGAAGGGTGCTAGAGTTCATGTCGGGTGGCAAAATGAAAATCTTCTGTTGAGAATCTTCCATCTGAGATGACTAGTTCAACTAAGAAACTTTTGTTCATTCAAATGTTCAAGTTGTATTTTTCTTTGATTATTCAAACATTTGTTCATGTCAAACTATTTTACTTTATTAATGCATCGCATATGTCTGTTTTGAATCAATATATTCGCATTCGCTATATTCAAACTGCTTTCAGTTTTTCATGTCAACTCTCGATTAATAATTCTAAGCCTCTTGAGGGAGGATGACGAAAACGATACCACGATCTTTATAGTATGCTTTTGGACAAACCACCGCTGATGAGGTACAAGCATTGTTTCAATTCCTAAACAGTGGAGCTATAAGGAAGATAATCCCTCGTCAACCCCTTCGAGCCAAAGAAGTAGGAGTTTTTCTTTTCAAAAATTAAAACCCTTAATCATAACCGGGGGCAGAGTAGTTTTCTCAGTTGATCCAGGTGCACAATAAATGGCATCAAAGGAGTCCTTTCAAAGCAAAAGACAGTGATGGTTCCGAATGATCATAAAGACAGGCAGTCATCATTTCTCAAAATAAAAGTCCAACAAGTCAAAACCTGTGAAGGAGACTTACAAAAACTGGGGCATCCCGCTGACTGTAACCACAAAAAGGAACAGTTCAGGCAAAAAATAGGGATATTAAAATCAAAAAGAAAGAGGTCACACAAACCCTCGACAAAAAGAAATGACTGCCTATTCAAAATAAATTGTCAATATTCGAACCATCACCGGTATATCAGAGCAAAGACTCAAACAAGGTCTAACGCACGATCAGCTGAGTTTAGGTTTGAAGAACATCACGAAGAACGGGTGGGTACAAATATAATTTGAGCCTTTATCCTTTGTTTCTTAAACCGTGAATCGAGCCACGCTACAACCCTTAAAAGTCCTAGCTGAAGCATGGGTTAGTTCGAAAGCATACTGTTACGAAAGGTATCCTGACTCCTTAAGGCTTGCGGTAAAATCTTGAGTTGACATCACATTTTACAAAATTTGTTTTATGAAAAAATGCATTTTCAAGAAAACTTCAAGACAGACATAAGCTTTGCATTTTTAATATAACATTGCTTGCATATGACTATTTGTTTGAACAACATAGAGGTTCGCACGAAGAATATCCAGTGAACAAGAATCTTCCCAACAAAAAGGTCATCTCAAATGGAAGAAACACTTCCAATCAAGGGGCACGGCACGATCATTGTCCGTCATCTGGGGCAGTTAAGTCCAGATTCGGAGAATCTCTCAAAAGGCCAACCAGCTTGGGGCAAATCTCCATCTGGATCACTTGGGGCATTGGACGATCAAACAAAGATCTTCTGGTAGTAGGGCAACGCAACACTACTGACAGGGGCACTTCCCTACATCCTGAGAGCACAGACATAGTCGGAAAAAATACTGCGCATAATCAAAGACCCGCTAGGTTGACACACCTAGGCAAAAACAAGGGCTTCCCGGCGAACCAAAAGGGTTCGGGCAAAAATAAGGGATGAAAATGAAGAAATCTGTACACCCAGCAAGTCAAAAACCTGAGAAGGCGGCTTGGGCAAAAACGGGTATCCCGGTGGACTGAAAACCCGAAAGGGCAGTCCAGGAAAAAATTAGGGATCACAGCGTACGACTATGTCCCGTCATCTCGTCACTCGCCTACCAGAAGAAGATTTGTCAATCGGCAGTTGTCAAGTTACCTCCACAAGTACCTTCTCCCACAGAAACTGGGGCAATAAGAATTGTCTGAACTGTACAAGTTGCTCCGTCCTCCAGGTACAAGGTAGATTCAGCTGAAGAATTTAACCAAGATACCTTCACTCCCTGCAGAGTAAGACAAGATTCAGCAATACTCTCTCTCGAGCAGAGTTGGTCTCTCATCAGCCCTGAAAAGGCACAGTATCTCCAGCAAGTCAACAACACTCTCCCCAAGCAGAGTTAATCTACTGTCAGCCTTAAGGAAGTTGGGTATCCCCAGAAAATCTCAATATTCCCCAGCGGAGTATACAGATATTCCTAAGCAAGCATCCACGGCCGTCTTAATATAAGATTATTCCCCGACGGAATACCAGACACCCCAGTGGAGCTATTCCCCAGTACAGTTCAAAAGTCTCCCCAGGAGAGTTGAATTAATCTCCCCAGTAGATTCTGGGAGCTCATCCCCAGTAGATTCTGGAAGCTTATCCCTGCAGAGTACGAACGCATCTCCCCGGCTTTATTCAAAGATTATTCCTCACCAGAACTTATAATTGGGTTATCCTCAGCTAATTACCACGGAAAGATCGTCCTCGGCGAAGCTCTTCCTATCCCCAGCGGAGTTCATCAAATCTTCCAACGGAGCTTATCAACGGAATCCCCAGCAGGGTTATCACCAAAACCTCAGCAAGGTATCTCTTCCCACAGAGTAATTCCCCGCAGAGTAATCTCTCCAACAAGTTTATTCCCCGACGGAGTCATCTTCTCCTACCAGTTTATTCTTGCAACCATTATCCCCACCGGAAACGAAGAACTCTACTCTTCAATATCAGCCCAGGATTCAAACTCCCGGCATTCGTCAAGGATTTATTTTCCCAGACGATAATACATTCATAAACATCATATCTTCATACATTATAGCATGCATACGCATCATAAAACACAAATCTCATTTATTTTTGAGAACATCTTAAAATCATGCAGTTCATGCATCATGACATTGCATATGACTAATACTTTGCCTTTTCAGAAAAAAAAAGTCAATCAAAAGATGATCACCATCTACCTTTACAGTTCCAGATCAACACCGGTAACAAGCCAGGAAAATTCTGTGGACGACTGATCGTGGGTTAATATCCGAAGCCAAACAGGACAATTATCTACTTGATCATCCTCAGGCAACCCTACACCAGTTCCTTTTCTTTCAGAAGAAGTCTTACACTGGCTCATCAACAGGCAACCCTACACAGGTTCCCTTCTCAAACTCCAGACGTAGTTTTACACGGATTCGTCATCAAAGTAACCTTACACCGGTTCCTTCTCAATTTTCAGACAAAGTCTTACACAGACTTATCTCAAGATGACCTTACCCCGGTTCATCCAGAAGTTTTACACGAACTTATCTTGCAGTAACCTTACCCCGGTTCCTCCAGAAGTCTTACACGAACTTATCTCAAGATGACCTTACCCCGGTTCATCCAGAAGTTTTACACGAACTTATCCTGCAGTAACCTTACCCCGGTTTCTCTAGAAGTCTTACACGGACTTATCTCAAGATGACCTTACCCCGGTTCATCCAGAAGTTTTACACGAACTTATCCTGCAGTAACCTTACCCCGATTTCTCCAGAAGTCTTACACGGACTTATCTCAAGATGACCTTACCCCGGTTCATCCAGAAGTTTTACACGAACTTATCCTGCAGTAACCTTACCCCGGTTTCTCCAGAAGTCTTACACGGACTTATCTCAAGATGACCTTACCCCGGTTCATCCAGAAGTTTTACACGAACTTATCCTGCAGTAACCTTACCCCGGTTCCTCCAGAAGTCTTACACGGACTTATCCCGAAGTAACCTTACCCCGGTTCCTCCAGAAGTTTTACACGAACTTATCCCGAAGAAACCCTACACAGGTTCTCTCTCTCCAGACGTAGTTTTACACGGGCTCGTCGTTAAAGAAACCCTACACAAGTTCTCTCTTCCCAAAGATGCAGTTTTACACTGACTCGTCATCAGAAACCCTACCCAGGTTTTACTTCTTCCAGGATGCAATTTTACACGGGCTCATCATCAAAGTAACCCTACACAGGTTCCCTTCTCAAACTCCAGACGTAGTTTTACACGGACTCGTCATCAGTAAACCCTACACAGGTTTCCTTCTCAGCTCTAGATGCGGTTTTACACGGACTCGTCATCAAAGTAACCCTACACAGGTTCCTTCTCCATTTCAAATGCAGTCTTATATGGACTCATTATCAGTAAACCCTACACAGGTTTCCTTCCTCCAAGATGCAGCTTTACACGAGCTCAACATCAGGCAACCCTACACAAGTTCCCCCTTTCAACTTACAAAAATTACACCTCCAGATGGCATCTATAAGCCCATCCACCTGTCAACAGTCTCCAAATGGAATCTATAAGCCCATTCCCGACAAGGTTCTGTCACATCCCCCGATGGCATCTTTAAGCCCATCTCCACAACTATCCATTACACTTCCAAATGGCATCTATAAGCCCATTCCCGACAAGGTTCTGTCACATCTCCAGATGGCATCTATAAGCCCATCCCCCTATCCACCATCTTTCCAAATGGCATCTGTAAGCCCATTACCGCCACCGCACTGTTGATACTCTACTATGTGAGTGCAAATTTCTGGGCACTTTAGTGTTCAATCATCTTCCACCTTCGGATCACGAAAGGCACGCAAGCCAATCTACATCCTCAAGTCTAATAAGATTGAACAGGGGCAACTGTTGTACCCCAAAATTTGCCCTCCCATATTCTTCAAAGTTTTGACAAGCATCATCTCAATTGCTCAAGTCTACTCAAGGGTTGCACAGTTCAAACACCCTCATAAGCCAGTCAAATTAGGGTTTTGGTTCTTGCAAGGAAATTGAGGCTTTAAAGGGCTCAATAAAGTCCCACATGCCCATAAACATTGTCAAGCATCTACATGCCAAGTTTCAAGGCTCACAAGGTCAAGTTGCACAGTCAAAAACCCTAATTGCTTCACAATCAACTACAAGGGCAAAATGGTCATTTGGAAGTCAAAAGTCAAAAAATTTGGTCAACATCTTATTTTGAAGCCACAATCATCATTTGGTCAAATCTTGACCATGATTTCACAAGAATGGCTCAAAAATCATCAAGGTGTCAAGAGTTTCTATTTTTGGGCAGCTAAAAAGTCAACTGTAACTTGACTAAGGCATAACTTTTTCATGGTTCATCAGAAAAATCCCATCCAATGCTCATTTTGAAGGGGATGACATTTCCTACAACTCACCTTCACATTCCAAGTCCAAGAAATGCTCTCACAAAAAGTTATCAATTTCAACATTATAGGTCATTTTCAAAAGTCAACAAAAGGGCACTTTAAGTCAAAGACCATAACTTGAGATTGGTAAATCAAAATGACATGGGACCAAAGGCATTGGTTAGAGAACTTTAAGACCTTTCCAAAATGTCCAAGAACATGTTCATATGATCAAAATTGAGCAAGATATGCATTGGAGAAGTTGGGAAATTTTTGTGAAATGGCAAAAGTCAACTATCCTTGAAACTTCAATTTTTGACAAAATGGCCCACTTTTTTCCACTTGATTCAGCCTTGTCATGCCACCCACGTGTCCCATGATCAATTTCAAGACCAAATAATTATTTTTCTATTTTTATTTAATTTTTATGGATTTAATTCATTTTAATCCATAATAATTCAAGTAAATCTAAAAAAATTAATTAAATGGTATCTTATGGTTTGAATAGCCTTCATGAAGCATTTGCAACCTACCAATTTCGTGCTAAGCTCATTTAGGCATGAAAATTCAAATTTTGAACAAGCTTTGAAAGGCCTTTAATGGTGGTTAAGACAAAATCCAAAGCTTAATTGCAATGGTTAAAGGCTCCTAAATGTGACTTATTCTCACTCATTACTACATATGCAAGCCTTGCAAGCCTCATTCACAACCTGAACATTACACAAACGTCCATAGCAAAATCCAAAAAGTGTCAAAAAAAGTGTGAGATCAAAAGGAGTGTTGCAAGTATTTTCAGGCCAAAAGGAGAACGTGACTCTCTTCTTTGCCATACTCTGAAGCTAAAGCAACCCTTGCCACGTCCTAAGGTCCATCATACCGCGCTGTAAGTTTTCCCAGGTTCCCTCAAAATCCCATATTATTTTTTCTCACGTACTTGTGTGCAGGCTTCAAAGAAGGCTTATCATGCGCCTCACATATCCAAAGCGCCGGGTGGCTACAGGCATGCATCCAAAGGCCAGGAAGTGATCTTCACCATGCACTCAGTCAACCAACAAACACTTGATCCAAGGAGTCAACGTGGCTGGATGAGTAATGGGCCTCAGATTCCAATTTTCACCTCCATATTGGGCCCAGACCCCCCTCCCTTGGTTTATTCTTTTTCTTTTCCTTTTTATATTTTCTAATTTAGTTATTAACTTTTTTTTAATTATTATCATTATCACCAAAATTAATTATTTAACCCTTTCACAATAAAAAAAAAAAAGAACTAATATTATTATTATTATTAATTTCATTTTACTTTTGTAAATAAATACTAATAAATTGAATTAGTTTTAATTAGGCAACTTTAACCTTTTTTTCTTAATAACTAAAATAAATTTAGAATTAGGTTTTTATTAACTTTTAATTTTATTTCCTTTTATTTTATTTCATTAAAAACATAAAAATACAAAAACATTTTTCTTTTAATAAATTAATTAATTAGTTATTAATTTTAATTTCATTTAATCACAAAAAAGGACAAAAAAATTCATTTCTTTTCTTAAAAGGGTCAAAACCCTTAGGACGTTCCCGATTAAATTTCTTCTTGCGCGCATCTATTTATTTTGATTATTTATGTAACTGTCTCCAGATATGTAATAGTTAAATAGGAATTTTACCGCTTTATTTAATTTCTCGCATTTATTTACCAAAACGGGTTTTTGTTTTTGGCGATGTATAGACCCGCGCCTTGTAATAGCGTAGAATTTACATTTCTGCAATTTATTTTCCGCACTCCTAACTGTTAACAATGCATGAAAGAATGTATGTAAATAAAACCAATATGTAGCTCACAAATAACATGTACAAGATAAACATAACATGAAAACAACACACAAAGCACATTCCACTTCTTAGGGTACGCCTCACTGGTTGCCTCGAACGTGGTCATCAAGTACAGGGTGTCTTAGAGGTCACCCTTTGTCTAAAGATCCAGTTGCCTCGAAACGGTTGCCTCGGATAAAAGGATCTAGGACATTAGGGTTACCACTAAGGTGTCCTACCATTGCTTTGGTGACCACACATTTTCCCTAATCATCGAATTGACCCGAACACCTCCAACGACGGTGCTACCTACCTCTCAATGGTGGGATAACACTATCTAAAGGACTCTTACACAACTTAATTCCTTAGAGTAGGTAGATTCTCATGGATACTTGCTCTTTTCAAAACAAACAAAAACATCTTTTCACACCTACACTTTCAAAAAGTTTTCAAACAAATTTTTCATACACTCTTGAGGACTGATACAAGAGTTACTTAGAACTTTTTCAAACGAAACTTTTTTCAAAACTCACACACACTTGAAAAGCAAACAAATTTTGAAAACATAAGAGCAAGTACCTAAGAGCCCGTGGATAACCACGGATAGAAAGGGTGCTAACACCTTCCCTTTCTATAAATCTACCTCCCGAATCGAGAAACATTCTCGAATAAGGAATTTTGCTGTGCTTTTGTCCTTTCCATGTTGGAGAACATAAAAGACGGTGGCGACTCTTGCTTACCGCGACATTTCGCGAAACCAGCTTAAAAACAGTCAGTTTTATTTCCACTGGTCACATGTACAAAGTGAATGAAAGTGACAAATAAGTTTATTACAAATTTGAGAATTGTATTTGCACTATCATATGTCTATATGTAGACGATCTACTTATATTTGGATCAAACATTCAGGTCATTAATGATATGAAATCATTGTTGTGCAACAACTTTGATATGAAAGACCTCAGAGAAGTGAGTGTGATTCTTGGTATCTAGATCACAAAATACGAGCAAGGAATTTCTTTAGATCAATCACAATATGTGAAAAAGATCTTAAAGAAATATAATTACTTTGACAGTAAACCTGTGAGCACACCAAATGATCCAAGCGTGGAGCTGTTTAAGAACATTGGTGAAAGTGTTAGACAAACAGAACACGTGAGCATCATTGGAAGTCTTAGGTATTCCATTGGTTTTACTAAACCTGACATTGCATATGTCGTGGGATTGTTGTGCTGGTTTACTAGTAGACCGAGTAATGAATATTGGCAAGCTATTGAGCGAGTCATACGGTACCTTAAAAGGACCATGATCTCGGTTTACATTATCATAGATTTCCTATTGTACCTGAAGGATACAATGATGCGAATTGGAATACCTTATCAGATGATTCCAAAGAAACTAATGGCTATGTATTCAACATAGATAGAGGAGTTGTATCTTGGAAGTCAAAGAAACATACTATCCTGAGAATATAGCATTAGCGACTGCTAGTGAAGAAGCAAGTTGGTTAAGATGCTTGCTAACTGAGATTCCCTTATGGGAAAAACATATGTCAGTTGTGTTGATCCACTGCAATAGTACCGCGGCTATTGCAAAAATTGAGAACCGTTATTATAATGGTAAAAGACGTCAAATAAGAAGAAAGCACAACACTGTTAGAGATTGTATCTCTAAAGGAGCTGTAAGAGTGGATCATGTACGCACTGATAAAAATTTAGCAGATCCTTTGACGAAAGGATTAGCTAGAGAGAAAGTTTATAATACATCATATAAGATGGGACTAATGCCTATAGGAAAATGAGTTGCTCGTGATGGTAACCCGACCTAAATGACTGGAGATCCCAAGAAATAGGTTCAATGGGTAATAACAAGTTATGAGTAATATGTAATGATCATGCAAGTAAAGCATGAATCCTGAAGTAATAAGAGGATGAGATGATAGAAACTCTTAATGAGATCTATACTCTGTATGAGGGAGTACCTAGGCTACAGGAGTACTCTTGATAGACTCACCTATGTGATTGTGGAACTTAGGCCGGTTCCTATGGAATTTCGAGGCAGAATTACTAGAGCCTTCATTAAACTGGGATACACGTGTAGGGCCATTAAAGCATGGGCTATTAGAATACACCTTAAGGAAAGGTTGTATGCGGGTTTGATGTCTGAGATAGAGTTCAAGACATTTGTGTCACTCTTGTTGAATTGGAATCCTACTTGCTATGCAAAGGTTCAAGTTGTAGACACCTTTGTTTATGCACAATCTTAGAAACGTTTGACGTTACTTCTAAAATCAATTTTTTAAATTCAAGTGGGGGATTGTTGGAACATGTCCATGTTTCAATATGTTGAATTTAAAAATTTCTCAAGTCCCACATTGTTAGAATATCTTTTTGGTTGAAAAAACCATTTAGTCCCACATTGCTCATGTGAGAAATATTAACTATCCTACTTCACTATATAAGGAGTGCATATGTTTCATTCCAAATTACACCAAACACTATTCTATTAGTTTTTCCTTCCTCACTCTCATAACTCTGCGTCTCTCGAATTGTCGAAGCGCCATCTTCTTCCCCTTTCTTTCTACTCGTTGAATTTTTCGAGTATTTTCTTGAATTCTCTTTAGAGAATCATGTTAATTTCTCCTCATTTGAGTTGAGAAATTTTCAAGTTTAATCTTTTGGATTCTCTTTGGAGAATTATTTCAATTTCTCATTGTTGGAGAAATTATTATGAGTGGTCAAATGACCATTATTAATTTCTCTTTGGAGAATCATTTCAGTTTCTTTTTGTTTGAGAAATTATTATGACTGGTCTTTGTACCAGATACTACGAGTGGTGTTGATACCATATTTGAATGGTCTTGTACCATCAGAGGGTGTATTTCTAGACCGATTATCTATCATGCAAGTAGTAATCGTACAGTATAGAACTGGGCTGTTTTATCCTGGAGGCGGCGCGGTAGTTCGACTGCTTTGCATAATTTTGAGCAGTGCCGCGAAATGTCTTAAAGAGAGCGACCTAGTCCGCGACTCAACCTGGTAATTTCTTCGGTGGCAAATATTTCAAAATCCGAAACCAACAGTTATGTTATCTTCTGATTTGTTGTCCTCTTTTGTATCTCTATTGAACTGGTTTTTAACTGTAATTTGTTCCCCTTAATCTTTTTTACTATGAATATGTGCAGGGTAGCTTGATGTTTTAATTGATGCAGGTTTACTGGACTTGGATAGCTCAAAAGTGTATGAACTGATTTTGATCTTAATATGGTGTAGGTACTAATTCAGGCATGGACATGGAGCTGGTTCATGGGTAGTTGTTTGTGAGCTATTTGGATCTTGCACCACGGACAAGTTTTTTTGTGTGTGAAATATTGAAACATTACTCTGACTTGTTGTTTTGGTTTGAAAACATTCTTTCTGATTTTATTAATGCAGGTTACAGGTTTGTGTTGGAGACGCTTTACAAGATATATAGCCAAGTTATGTTGCATACAAACTAAATGCCAGACCTTTGCTAAGGCTGACTTGCAGCTCTGTTTTTGGTTCAGCTTTGAGTTTTACTGATATGCTTGTTCAGCACATACCTGATGATGAGGAGGACATGACTGTAAAAGAAGTAATGAAGTTATGGATTTATCAAGCTCACGACAGGATGCCAATAGCTGAGGCCCTTCCCGGTAATATCTTTCTGATTCTGACTTTCTCGAAAGCTTCTTTTCCTCTTCTCTTTCTCTGTATTCTAAAGGGGTTTCGTATGCTTGATGGCTTATTTTCTATGATATTCTGTGATTTGGTTACGATTATGTTTATTGGGCTTGAATTTCTGATTTTGTTTTCACTTGTTGATTTTCTGTGAAAACTTGTTACTTCAGTAACTTGATTTTGCTGAGATGTGAAATTTGTGTTGGCCTGTTTATTACTGTTGTGCAACTGTGATGTTTGATGGTTTTTGACCGAGTATATGCATAATAATTTGTTTCTTCTTGAGTTTGTCTTATTGTGAACCAAACATTCTCTTTGTGCTTGTTTGAGATTTGTAGTAGGATGGAATTAGGCCCATGATTAAACTTGAATATGCTTTTTGTTATGAAACAAATGGATATGAGGCTTTATTGTTGTATTTATGAACATGATTTGAAAGATAATTCCTTAAACCACAAACTAATTCCTTCAAGCAAAACCTAATGATGAAATTAGAAAAATTCTTTGAAACTATCTTGTTTATACTCAAGTTTTGTTTACTAACCACCTTCTTTTTCTTTCTTGTTTTCATGAGATGGCAACAATGATGAAGAGGAGGTATCTGTGGTTTAGCATGAAGTTTGTAAGTTTGTAGGGAGATTCAAAAGGAAAAGCAATGCAAAGCTCTCCTAGAAATCATATGATTAGGCTTAAGAACATGTTTAGGATTTTCATGTAACTTTGTAGTTTTGTTTGAATTTTATGGATGAATCTTAGTAACAAAAGTATGTGTTGAATGTATGAACTATTTGCAAAAAATTGTGGACTTGTAAACTAGCAAACTATTAAACTTATAAACTTGCATCTTTTGCAATTCAATTTTTTTTTCCATAGTTCCTTGCTTGAATCACCTTCTTGCCATCATGAATACATATGCTCTTGGACAAGTTAACTTTGATGTACCAATTAAACAACAATGAATCCAATCTTTAATTATCAAATCCATGTTTAACTTGTATCTCAAGAAAATCCAAATGATCCATCTTCCACCTACTTTATTACAAGCTTCAAACAACTTTATTCAACTAACACCTTTAGCAAACTTGAATAAACAGCAACCCAAACAATGATTCCAAATCAAATTCAATCCTCAATGAACGAAACTAAATGCTCATCACATAAAAAGGAAGCTTCCAGTGAAAGTCAAGCCTCTGTAAGAAAGTCCAAGAAGAGATGACAGAACTTGTAACACAATTAATGAATTGAGGTCCTTAATTCTAAAGGAAAGAGACTCAAGATGGCCATAAGATCCAGCCCTAAACCATGATCTTTGGAGAAGAAACCTCAACCGAACATAGTAGCTGAAAAAACATGACTTTGACCGCACATAGGGAAGTAAACCCTAATGGCCTTATCTCTTGAGGAGAAATAAGTTCAAGGTAACCATGCGTCATAACCTTAATTCCAATGATCATTTCTTAAAGAAGAAATCAGCCTTTATGGGATACGAACACCTTCACCATCGTAAAAATCCTAATATCGCACAATCAGTTGATCTTTTAAACCAAATAACTATATTGAATGAAATGTATGTCATGTTAGTGACCTAATGGAATATATGCAGATGAGTGCGAAAGCCTAAGCCAAATAAAAGAAATTAGGAGGAAAAATTTTGGGATCTTGTCAAGGAAAATATCCATGATGCTTGTAACCCAAAACCCTAGTTCCATAGCAAGAGTAATGAGAGAGCCAGTTGAACCAACTTGAGAAAGGTGGAAACATCAATCCATAGGGAAAAACCCTAATGCCAAAGAGCCCTTTAATCCTGTAACCATGGAATCAATGATATGTGCGAGATGTATATGATCTGACGTGGGATCTTAGGGGCAAAAATTAGGGTATAACAGGCCCCTACCGCGTCTATGATAAGACGAGCAAAGGTGAGTATCACCTCGAACACCTAGATGGGATATATTTACCTCGACCTTAGAACACTGACAAGCTAAAACAATATTACAACTAAGTCCCATACAAAATCTAGGACTTGGCAGTCGACCTGACCTCTTCGACATAGACAGGTCTTACTCGACCATGGAAGCATGTTGAGGTACGGACATTGTTTCCAACTACCAATGAAGGGCGGGTTCTCGCTCATAGTACGGGCGGAAGCTTAGCCCGACGGGGAAACCTCGACTGAGCTTTGTCATCGTTATACTAAAAAGGTAGAACACCCAGCTCGCGATGGGACGGTTCATACCGTGAAAATAAGGTCCCGAACGCGACCTTGGCCTCGTCCCAACAGAGTCTAAATATGTATCCCCGACACGTCTCCATACGTGTCGCCCACCAATAAATAGGTCGAGTACAAATTGCTACACTTGTACAAAATACGACAAGCATAAAATGCCAAACAATAGCTAACATAATTAAACATGCAAGATAAGTGTTTAAGAAATTCGACCGCAAAGGACAATATTGTCAAAATATTACATAAAGAAGGGCACGCAGGACCAAACTATAGATATACAAGAAATGGGCAGGGGCCCTTATCCAAAATATTAACAAAGATTTGGCACGCAGGCTGGGGAAATGCACGGGCATGCAGGCCCAAACTTAAAACTAATCTTCGCGCCCATCCTCTTCATCATTCGACTCTTCCTCAGGGTTATCATCGGCAGGAGTGAGGATAACATCATCTACAACTTGGTGAAATGGCCTGGTCCCTTTAGTTACGAGCTTTACCCCGGCAATGACAATTTTAAGTTTCTTCGCAGCAGCATTGAAGCCATACCCAAGGGTGTCCACCACGTTCTGCTTTAGTTGACGAATCCAGGTGATCAACTCTTTCCGAGTCTGATAGGCCTCTTTCTCAGCGATTTCCTCATCAGCGGGTGCCACGATCCCTTCAAGCTCCTTTTCTCGAGCAGTCAGTCATTCATTCTCCTTAGTCATGGAATCCATCTTCTGCTTCAGTTTGTTCAATTTAGTGAGGATCATGACCTGGATCTCATATTTCGACTAATGGTCAAGGAGACCGTTCTTCAGATTTTCATTGTGCGCCTTCAGCTTATCAATCCAACCCTTTGCCTTTTCAAGGGAGGTCTGGAAGCTCGTCTCCGTGTCAGTCAGGGTTAAAGCAGTCTCAAGAACTCTCATTACAGTGGCCATTTCCTCGAACAAGTCCTTTCACCTAGCCTCTTTGTCTGCAGACATAATAGCCTCCCTCCCCCCCCCCCCCCCTCGTGGAGATCTGAGGAATTACCCCCACTAAAAAGGCTATGGTTGAGATAACAAGGGGCAACACAAAGGTCTCCCCGACATTCTTGCCCTTATCTATAGCAGCCACGGAGTCGGGACCTTCCTCGTGTTTCCTTTTTGCCGGGCTGTTCGGGGGGAGAAACTTAGCCACCTTGGGGGAGGAGGAACCACCAGCATGGGTGCTAAGTTTAGCTTGTTCCTGGATCTGGGCAGCCCTTTGGGCACTTTTTGGGCAGCTTTTCCCCTCAGCTAGAGCAAACGATCTTCGAAAGTGGCCATTCGACCTGCAATCCAAAAAGGGAACAATTAGCCTACGAAATAAAACAGGAAAAATAATTATTACGGACACGCCCCTTACATAGGAGCCTCGGAGCTTCTTCGTCAGAGGAACACTCGAGAAGCACCTTCGTATTTATAAGACAGGCAACATAGATATGCTCTCTGTCATCATCATAAATAAAATTATTGTCCGAGTCCATGCACAAGGCATGGGAGAAACTCTTGACATAGGTCGCCAATCTCTCATAAGAAAGCCTATCTTGTGCGTCCAACTTCTTGGGCTTTACTACGTAAAATTCTGGTTTCTCCTCGAAGTGCTTCCATTGCCACTCGAGATGGAAATTTTCTTTTAAATTAGTTACCCTTCGACCATCCTCAATCTCGACCAAACGCTCGTACAAGGAATCCACGACTGCGTCAGAAAGAGACTTCACAACATAGAACCTTTCCTTGAAATGTCAGACAGATTCCAACTATGGTCAAAATAACTTTTCGAATTGCTTGAATGATACCCAGGCATGTCGACCCTCGATCGCTTGTCGTTGGAGGTGGAAGATTCGGAAGAACAAGGTTAAAGTGGCATCAATATTGAGGTATCGGCACACGATCTCAAATTTCTGCATAAACGCGAGCGCGTTAGGGTGAAGTTAGGAAGGCGCCAGGTTCAGCCATTGGAAAGCCCCCACCTAGAAATCTATAAAAGGCATGCGTATCCCCGCCTCCTTGAAAGAAAACTCATACATAAGGAAGCGCTTACCCGGGAAGGATGAGCATATTCTTCTGTGCTTGTTCAGAATTAGAACCAACTAGGAGGCGAGAACATCATCTTCTTTCTCCTCGACGACTTTAAACGCGTCAGATGGGTCATGCACAAAATGGGACATCAGATCCCCGGGTTTAGGCGCGACCCAGTCTAGGGGATCCCTCATACCCACATATTCATCTCTATTAGACTCGGGCAAAATGACTCCTTCGATTGGTTGAGACATCTTTTACTTGAAAAGCAGGGGAAAACAGTGAATTCGACATCATCAAATTCACCCTTCCACCGCAAGTCAAGTGAAAGGGCAACGAGCTCCTCGAGGGTGGATCCTCGACTCAAGCCCTTGATGGCTCACGCAAAAGGAAGCAACTCCCCTCGGGTAAGCATAAAATCATGGACACTTTCCTCGACATGAACTTAGGATGAAGTTCATTCGAAATTTGTGGATATTCATCCATAATTCATGAATCTTCATCTGAAGTTCATGAACTTCATTGGAAAGCTCATGGATCTTCATCCAAAATTCATGAACTTCGCCAGAAAACTTAATCCGTTCGTACAAAACCCTAAAGTAAAACAACAAGCTTAAGAAAATCACTTTATTGGAGGGATGAACGCTGGAAAAATTTACGGCAGTGGTGATGGCAACAAAGCAACTTGCAAATAGAGGAAATGCAAGAGGAGAGCAAATGAAAAAAAGGCTCAAATGAATTTATTATCCTCCTTTTATAGCTAGTCCCTACCACACGGGGTAGCATGCAGTGAGTCATTATTGCTTAGACCCTTAGACTTTCCCATGCAATGACGACACTCTGAATAGCCGACACATGTGGCACGCAAAATGATGCACCCTTTGGGATTCAAAAAACCACGTGTTGACGATGTTTTAAAGTCTTCATTATCGAACACATGCTCGACATTGTTGCGACGATTTTCCTACAGGCATCCTGTGAAGATACTCGGGGAAATTTTCCACGTTTTCCCCGCGAATGCAATTCACTTTCTCACCTGGGCACCTTGAGGAGGCAAGTTTTGGAAAAACATATATGCGTTCCTGCAAACTGAGGCATCTTCCGAGGAACTGCGTGAAGGCAGGCAGTCCACTGACCAACCGAGGCGAGTTCTCCATAACAGATTGTTCGCTCCATACACGCCCCTTTTTTTGACAGCCAAGAGGGCGCATATATGAAGAATGGACGAGGAAGTTGATGATTTGGCGACCACATAATCCCCGACCAAAATAGTCATCCCTTTTTCTGGGCAACGTCTCCCCGACAACCAAGTTGGTCTTAAGTCGTCACTCTTTCGTCTAAGAGAAATAACTTGGGGGGCTCATGTTCTAGACTGGGCTGACACTTTGCTCACCGTTGAACATGTCCAATCCAACGCCTCTGAGGCTCAATGGCATCCAGCCCACGTTGACAACCGTTGGGGATTTATCCATGTGCCTCTTAGGCAAACGTGGCCAACAAGTGACCATAGCCATCACTATTATGCCCGCCGAGAATAACGGGTCCAACTTTCCTATTATCTTGGGGCAGTTGACCATGGAGGAGGTCACGTGCTAGAATCTATACACATGTAACCCCGACAGCCTATGTTATTGGGCCTAACTGCTCGGCTCAATGCGTAGATCTTGGCCCAACGCTGAGGGCTATAAATATCCTCTCACATGTGAGGGTCAGGTATTCACTTTTCCCATACTTTCATTACTTGCACTTGATCTGAACCTTACTTTGGCATCGGAGTGTCATGCACGTACTTCCCCCATTTCACTTCAATAGCTATCTAATTTTAGCTTGCGGGTCATCGACGATCCATTCTGACCAGGTACGACCAGATACAAACATATTTATAAACGGAAATAAATTACAATTAATTTTTGACTCAGAAGGAAAATAATATATTATATTAAAAAAACTTCTAAATATTTTTATTGATTAATTATTCAAAAAATTGTTTTATTGACTAATTAGTTGAAAAATCAATTGTTATTACTTTGCTATAACATCTAAAGATGGTATAATAATCGTAAATTTCAAAGAATTCAAATAATTTAATTATTGAAAAAAGAAATACTTAATTTTATTTTATTATTTATTATTGATATACAAATGATTTCATTTAATTATATTTCATTAATTAATGAATCATATTGGTTGTTTTTATTCTATTCTATTAATTAATTTTATCAAAAAGTAAGTTACTTCGTATGTAAAGAGAAGTGTCTGGAGTAATAAATCATATAATTAATGTAGGACTGAAAATTGAATAGAATAATGAGTGCATTGCTCAAGGATTTTTTAGTGGTTCTATTCCATTTTCACAAATTTTAGCGTGAAAATAGTTATTCTATAGAAAATGTTTTAGAAAAATAATTAGAGGTATGACTGGAATTATAAGAATAAAATTTGACTTATTTAATTAAAAAAAAATGATAATTATTGAAATGTAACTTCTTTATTTGACAAAAAATTAAAATTTTACTTAAAACTACTTTTATAATTTTTATTGTAAATTTAAAAATATATATTAAATTGTTATAGATAATTATTTGTTAAGTTATATATAAAACTATATATTAAATTATTGTTTGTTATTATTTGTTAAATTATAAGTAAAAATGATTATTTAATTTAAAATGTATTTATAATACAATTATTGATATACAATTGCCAACACAATACCTTCCCTCCCTGTTGCCGACACAAATGCCAACACAATATCGTCCCTCTATGTTATTTTGGTCTTATTTTGTTTTTTGTTATTTTATTTAGCTATTTATTATCATTTTTTATTTTATTATTATTTATTAGAATTTGGTATGGAAAGAATGGATGAAAGTCAAGTGGAGTATTGGCATATAGTGGTATTTTGAGATTTTTTTTTTACAATAATCATTTAAAATAATATTTCGTAAATAATTGGGTTTCGGAAAAAATTACGCAAATAACCATGTTTCAGATGACTCCCCAAAGGAGGAGCCATCTGAATTGGCGCATGCACCTACATTTTTTCCCTAGGCGCCATCTCACTTGGCGCCTCCCTTGGCTTTTAGCCAAGTGAGATGGCGCATGCTCCTTAAAAGTGAGAGGAGGCGCCATCTCACTTGGCTCCTAGGACAAAACTAGGGCAAAATGTTGTTTTATAAATAATTCGTCCGTTTCTCCGAAATTTCGCACACTTTCTCGCACTGTATTTTTATTTTGTTCTCTGTTATTTGTGTCATGACGTCGCCTATGATTTTTAGCAGAGATGGTTACGTTATCTTCTCAGCCACGAAACCTGCGATGAAAATGAAATTCTGGCACATTCACTCTATGGAGCGTCTGAAGCGAGAGTTGATGCGATGGCTAGATGAAGACATTGCGGAGGGGGAAAAATTCGAAGGATCCAGCGAAAACGAACAACAACCTCACATGCGACAGGAAGACCTAATGTATGGTTGGAGGAAGTCAAAACAGACAGCGATGTAATGTTGATGATGCATGGGTCAGATGAAATTGTGTTAACAGTTGTAATTTCGTAGACAGAATATCGTTAATTATTCTTGTACGCGTTTTATTAATTGTAGCAAAATCTGTTAACGGAAAACCCAAATGTTTACAACACAATTAAGGAAAGATTTTATGTATTACAATTTTTATGTGGTCGAGGCAGATGCCCGATTCAGATAGTTTTTGCGATTGTGTCCGACCTGACGGCATAAACCACACTTTCTTTCCAACTTGTCAAGATCGTCCATTTCTGTTGTGATGCGCTTACTTTTGGACGACCCTTCTTGTTCCTTCGCATTTGGTCATTGTGCCACACTATTTCGCCGTCGTATGCAGGCCAATAATCTGGTTTTGCTACCAAAGGAAAGTTGTTGTTGTAAACGTTGAGCAACGTTTCAGATTTGTAAATGTTTGACAGAAGTTGCAGCGCGTCTTGATGGGTATGAGCACAAGCGGCAATGACATGAGAGCAAGGCATATGAAATGCTTGAAACCTGCCACAATCGCACCATTGAGAAGGTAGCATGACCCTATATTCTTGTCTTGGCAGGCCTTCATTGTGGTCGATTGTCTCTTTCACAATGAAGTTGTGGTTGTGTCGGTCAAACCGTATAACCATATGAGTGATGGCTTTAGCACTTTCAACCTTAATGTATTTCATGCAACTTTCACTCCATAGTTGTCCAGATTGCAACACCGCATTCCACATTTCACCTCTTTTGGCAAATAACGCAGTCATCCTAAAATACGTAGATTTTACCAAGGCAGTGATTGGGAGGTTTCGTATGCCTTTGAATACCCCATTCATTGATTCAATAAGATTCGTTGTCACATGCCCCCATCTTTGGCCATTGTCGTACGACCTAGTCCATTTTTCCACCGGAATATTGTCGATCCACCTACCGGCTTCCGGATTTGACAAACGGATCTCGTTGGGGTAATATTTGAATGTGGGTTGTGTCAATGCATATCCCGCCTTCATAACCGCTTTCCTCAATGTTTTGTCCTTGATCTCCCTCGAGAAATTCTGGACGATATGCCTAACGCAATAGACATGCGTAGAAGGAGGGTCATGCCAATTGTTTGCAGGATTATTGTAGGCACTTTCAATGGAGGCATGTCTGTCTGAGATCAAACAGAGATCTGGTTGAGGAGCCACGTGTGTCCGTAGATTTTTCAGAAAAAAGCTCCAAGCACCACCGGTCTCCCCCTCGACAAGGGCAAAGGCAATGGGGAAAATGTTGTTGTTGCCATCTTGTGCAACTGCCATCAGTAGCGTGCCTTTGTACTTCCCATACAACCAAGTCCCATTAATTTGTATAATTGGTTTGCATGATGCAAACCCTGTGATGCATGGTTGAAATGCCCAAAACACTTGACTGAATATTTCGTTGCCATTTAGTAGACTACCATCTTGGGCGTATGCTGACACTGTTTCCAGAACGTAAACACTACCTGGAGAATACGTCTTGAGTGCATTCAGGTAGCGGGGAAGTTCTTGGTATGACTCCTCCCAATTTCCGTACACCCTTTCAATCGCCTTAGTCTTTGCTAACCATGCCTTACAGTAAGACAGAGTGTAGTTAAAAACTGTGATGATGTGGGAGATGATTGTTTTCACCTTCAAAGATGGGTCGTTGCTGACCAGGGGTAGGATTTCTTGACAGATGAGATCGTAGTTGAGTTTTCGGTGGTCCTGTGATTGAGTGGAACTTACACAAGTGTGGGTAGTCATGGAACCTATGACCCAGCAGTCACCCCTTAATCTGTATGATGCGGTCAGCTTGAACATACAGTCAGGGTGGACACACTTGATCTTGTATCTTTCCGGGTTGACACGGTCCACCTTAAAATCAACCGAGTTGAGCATGTGGAATTTTTTAATGGCCCTGATTCATTCCTCTCTGTTACGAAACTTGTCCTTCTCTTTTAAATTTTTATCCGACTGCATATACGGATTGAAAAATAAGTCAGTAGAAGGTTCATCTCCGCCCATGTTGAAGTCATGTGCGGAGGTGGTGTGTAGATTTCGTTTGCAGGAATACTAGGGATGCCATCATTGTCTGAATCATCATTCACCATTTCATCAAACTCTAACTCGTCATCTTCTTCTTCATCATCAACTGCATCTACCTCAGCTTGTTCATTCTCCAAAGGATCAACCTCTTATGTCACCTGAGGCTCTCGCAGCATAACGTACAACTCAATAGAGTCGTACCCAGAATAGACATGGCTGGAAAACATATTCTGGAGATCCTCGTTATCTTGAACTTCAACCTTATAAAAAATTACTTGGTTGTTTCCAAAAAAAACTGGATTCTGATAAAATATCTGGGACACCGGGCCTCGTCAAGTTTGGCCTCCAATCGTTTTTTGAAGTACGAGAAATTGGCTTTCCCGTTTAAGAGAAATCGGATGTTGTCTGTGTCTCTAAACAAAAACCCAGCGGTGGGACAAATGTATGTCTCACTGTTGAAATGTGCTTTGACGACAAATTGTGGTGCAGAGGCCATTGCGTAGAATTGTTTGAAGGTTTGAAGGTTGGAATGTTTGAATTTTATGAGTGATTCGAAGGTTGGAATGTTTGAAGTTTATTGATTGTATGAAGGTTTGAATGCTGTAAGGTTTGAAGGTTGGAATGTTTGAACTTTATGAGTTATTCGAAAGTTTATATGTTTGATTGTTTGAAGGTTTGAAGGTTTGATTGTAAGAACGTTTGAAGGTTGGAAGATTTGACAGATTAAGTGAATCAATGTTATGATAAACATAAGACTAAAAATTTCAATTAAGTAAGGATGCAACCCCCAAGGCTGCCAATAGTGTTACATGCAGGGCATCCCAAAGGCTGTCACGTAGCCTGAGCCTAGCCTGCAACCAAGGAAACCTCTTATTCACCAATTGGGGTGGTGACACCATTCATTTTTATACTCTTTCGCCAAGTCCAATGGCGCCTCCCTTACTGTCCAATCGTGATACATGCATGTAGATATGTAACCCCCTAGGCTGCCACCTAGCCTACGCCTACTCTGAACCTATACTGTATGTTGTAAGTCTCCTCCCATCACCTCCAATGGGGTTACATGCATTCAGGAAAGGCATCCCAAAGGCTGCCACGTAGCATGAGCCTAGCCTGCAACCAAGGACACCTCTTATTCTCCAATTGGGATGGCGACACCATTCATTTTTGTACTCTTTCGCCAAGTCCAATGGCACCTCCCTTACTGTCCAATCGTGATACATGCATGCAAATATGTAACCCCCTAGGCTGCCACCTAGCCTGCGCCTACTCTGCACCTATACTGTATGTTATAAGTCTCCTCCCATCACCTCCAATGGGGTTACATGCATTCAGGCAAGGCATCCCAAAGGCTGTCACGTAGCCTGAGCCTAGCCTGCAACAAAGGACACCTCTTATTCGCCAATTGGGATGGCGACACCATTCATTTTTGTACTCTTTCGCCAAGTCCAATGGCGCCTCCCTTATTGTCCAATTGTGATACATCCTTAGGCTGCCACCTAGCCTGCAAGAGTGACACCTTTCATTTTTTGTACATGCATGCATATATGTAAGCCCCTAGGCTGCCACCTAGCCTGCAAGAGTGACACTTCGCATGCATGCAAGCACCAGCAACCACTATATGAATTTTTTTTCCTATAAATACATACCATATCATACATCTCTCACACCCACACAAGTCTCACTCTCTGCTACGAAATCTTTCATAATCTCTTACACTTTCTAAGTCTTTCATACTCTCTATCTCTTCCTAAGTCTTTCATAATCTCAAGCATTTTAAACAATGGCTCTTCTAACAATGAGCGATACTCACAGAGGCACAAGGGAAAATATTGCCGCATTTGTAAGTTTCTATTTTGGTTATACATTTTTCATACTTCAGATAATGCTTTGTCCGTCTTACTTAATCTTACACCTTTTACATTATGAACTCAAGACACAAAAAGATTCAGAATCCGTTCTCACAACTACCTGGCTCCCGACCCATTTATTGTACCATATCTGGAATACGCAGGTTTTGGACATGTCATAAAGATCTCCAACTGCACCATTGACTCGAAGTTCATTCTTGCAATGTTGGAAAGGTGGAGACCAGAGACCCATACATTTCACCTACCAATAGGTGAATGTACCATCACGCTAGAGGATGTGTACATGCTACTAGGTCTCCCTGTCGACGGTAAGGCTGTGAACGGGTCGGTTCAACAACCCAACTCTCAGTGTGAAGAACTATTGGGAAGGGATATGGTAGAAGGTGGTGGTGCGAGAGGTCAGGGAATACTACTCACTGGGCTGAAAAGTCATTATGCAAGTTTGGAATTAAACGAAAATTCCTCTGAGCAAGACAAGGTAGTAAAAGCCAGAACTTATCTTATGATACTATTTGGTACCTTTTTATTTCCCGAAAGTACGGGAAATAGTGTAAATTTTATGTATTTACATTTACTAAGAAATTTTGAAAAAACAAGAAAGCATAGTTGGGGTTCTGCAGTTTTAGCCCACCTATACAGTTCCTTGTGCAAAAATGCAGTCAAGGAAAAATGTACATTTTATGGGTGCGCTTTTTTACTACAAGCCTGGGGTTGGTGGAGGATGGAGTCCTTAAACCCCGTCAACAACAACACTTTCGGTTTCTCGTACGCAACAAAGTAAGTCATCAAGTTATATCATTTATTACTATTCATCTCTTCACCAAATATATGCTAAGAATAAAATGTTTTTCATTTCCTTTAGGTACTGCGTGAGGGGTATGGATTACGGCAAGAATCCAAGATTCAATGTCGCACTATACCGCAATCTGTTGGATCACTTAGGCCCGGATGACATACGTCGTAGCTTTTAACTTTTCTTCATTTAAATTATTTATACATTACTTTTGCGTTAACCTGATTTAAATTTTATCGCAGTTCGTCTAGAGACCATATTTGGGTTTGGGCCATGATCCAAACCCGAAGGATGCAGCAACTTGGACCGCGAAGACTGCAATCATTCGGTTCAACATTGTGGAGATGCACCACAGCGACCGTGTGAAGATGCAGTTCGGAATGCATCAAGAGATACCAAGTGATCTAACTTGTTTGTCCCCATGGCATCTTAAAAGGGTCGACGCCCAGTGGGGTCTTACCAACTGGAAAGACTTCGCTCCAGAATGGTGTAAGATGTGGCAGAGGCGTCACCGCTATGTCTTGCAATTCCCGGTTTTCCTTAATCAAGGTAATATGCGACACACGGATCAATATTTGTCTTGGTACAGGTCAGTTAGTAACCTTGAAATGCACGTGTCTCATCCAAGGTACTTGGTTGACCCACGCACACAATGGGCACAACCCTCGTTTCCCCAACAACAAACCCAAAACCCATCAACCTCCCACCAACCCCCAAGAAGAAACAGACCCACAAACACCCAACCACAGTCCTCACCATAACACAATTACACTCAAATGCCACACAACCAACCACAATCACCACCACACTACCAATACCCCGATATGCCTCACACCCAACCACAATACCAATCACAATACCAGCACACCCGCATACCCCACACACAATTTCAGTCTTCCGTATATCCCAATATGGACCCCTCAACATCCAGCCTTAGCCCTGATATGGGAATGTCGGAAGATTACGAACAAACCGATCCAGCCTACCATCAACCACAATATCACCAAACCACCCAACATCTTCAATACCAAACACCCCAAGATCCATTTCCTTTCTACCCACCGTACTCAGACGATCAATGCTACAGACCCACTATAGAACCCCACCCACCGCCAACACGACCAAACTTTGAGGGTATGGGTAACTGACTGTACCAAAGTGGATCTTCTAGATATGGAGATCTGACTGATTTTATGGATCTGGACTGCATTGACTTCGCTGGGCCATCGACTCTGTCGCAGCAGGAAACGCGACGACACCCAGCATGAGAAAGACAAGGACGAAGATGCGGAACCGGGGGTCATTACCGGGTTCCGGGGGATCACTGATTTATCTGTTTTTTTTTCCTGTATTTTTTATCCGTTTTTTTTATCTGTTTTTTTTTATCTGTTATTTTAATGTAATACAGTTGGATGTAATTTTTTTATAATAAAAAGTCCATTTTGTTGATCCTGTATCCAACACGCAACGCACCGGACAAAAAAAAAATTAAATTTTGCCCTAAAATAACACATAGGCGTCATCTCACTTGTGCTTAGGGCATGTCCTAAGCACATAGGCGCCAAGTGAGATGGCGCCTCCCCTTAAAAAATGGGTGCATGCGCCAATTCAGATGGCTCCTCCTTTGGAGAGTCATCTGAAACATGGTTATTTGCGTAATTTTTTCCGAAACGCGGTTATTTGTGAATTTTTTTTTAATACATGATTATTCAAAAAAAAAATCGTATTTTGATGGGTGGTTTTAAGAATAAAATTTGATTTATTTATTTAAAAAATGATAATTGTTTATACAAATATTTTCATAGAGAGAAAAATTTAATTATTGATATAATTATTTTTATAAATGAAAATAAATTAAATGAGAATAAATTACAAATAATTTTATAAATGAAAAAATTCAACTATTGATACAATTATTTTTATAAATAAAAATAAGTTACGAAATTTTTTATATATAAACACATGGGTTTAATGCACTTATAAATATGGGAAAAATCTACTATTGAAACAATTATTTTATAAATATGAATAAGTTACAATTATTTTTATAAAATGAAAAATTCAAATTTAAAAAATAGTTATATATTCTAATTATATGAATGTTAATCAATTGAATACATGATTTTAAATTTAACAAATGAAAATTGCATATGTGTAATGCGACAGGACTCGTGTAGCACGAGTCAGTTACCAATTAAAAGAGAAAAAAAACGTTGGTGGACTCTATCATTTTTACTCTCTTCTTTATTTCACCTGTCAACCAATCAGGAGAAATATTCAATTTCTCCTTTAATTCTCTCGCCCTTACTTCTCTCTCGTGCATTTCTTTTCAAACAAACACACTTTTTGTCTTAGAGTATAGTGGACAATTTAACCTCGCACCCAAACATGTAATCTGCATTCCCACATATCTTATTAATTTTAAAATTGTTTATAAAGTTGGGTCAAAAGGAACAAATAAAATTTTCGATAGTTTATTATAATTTTTTGGTAAAAGACTAAATTTTTTTATAAAGTTCATTTTAAAATTATCGATATTAAATTATATTGATTTTTTTTTTAAGTATGGCATCTTTTAACTAATATCGGTATTTAAAAAAAAATCTATATCGTAAAATATTAGAAATTTTAAAATTTTTGGTAAAAATTCATATATTTATATCGGAAATTCCGATAAACATAGAAGAGTTTTTTTTCGAAAATTTTAAAATTTATGATAAAAAATTGTGAAAGTTATTATTTTTTACTTGAAATTTCAAACTTTCGATATTTTTGCATATTTTTTTCAAAATTGTCAGTGTAATTTTAAAATTTCTAGTATTTACTCATACTTTATGAAAAACCAATAACTTTTAGACAATGGTATAACGGTAAAGCACGCGTATTATGGGCTACTAGGTATAACGCGGGGGGTGAAAGATTAAATTTTTTGTATAGTGGTTTGAATACGAGGACAAATCCTAGCCCATGGGTGGTAAAGTGGCTCTGACTCGTCGGACATGTTTATTTTGTTTGCATTTTTTTGTGAGTTAAATTAATATTTTAAACATGCACCCTCTAATATATTTGTTATGCACCGCCCTATTTTTTTAGACTTTTGTGGATGCAGACATTAACATAAGTTTTTGTAACTTTTAGACTTAAAAGGTGTAGTGTTCATGGGTCTGCCTCACCTCGTCCTTGTTTTTTTTTACAAGACGAGACAAGGTTTTAGGCCCGCTCCCTACATAATACATGCTCTGCTCTGCCCTTTTTTTCTTATATGGGGAGGGGTTAAACGGGGAAGGTATGTCAATTTGCCACCCCGCCCATGTTAGGAGTGGTTGCTAAGTTATAGGGAGACTCGGTTCAGACCCCTAGACTACAAATACATTAGTATCATCACACTGAATGGATAACCAATAACACCAAAAACATATACATATATAATAGATTCTCACCTCACGTGAGCTAGCTCCTAATACCCTAACAACCTTAAAGCCTCTAACAACCCTTATCCACTAGGAATTGTCAAGTATTTGTACATTTAGCAAGTACAATTGGCCTATACTGAGGGTCCTGATAAAACTTACATGGGCCACTCTCATTGTATCCAACTAGAGTAATATCTTTGTGTTTATCCAACGTCGTGATGAACAAGAATACATCTACTTCCGCTAGCAAAGAGTCCAACGACGAGGAAAGCATCATAGCCGAGGTGCGTGTCGTTATGTACGACCTTAATTGCCATAACCAAACCTTGGAAGATAGCATTCATCATATCCAACAACGCCAGTAAGAAACGAAATTGATGAATGAAATAGAAGTGTTGGACCCCAGCCTTTATCAGGCGAGATATGAGAGGCGCTCATCCCAGAGAACTATAAACTTCCATCATTGGCTAAGTTCGATGGGTAGAACGAGTCGTATGAGCATGTGGTCTCCATCAATAATCAAATGGCCATCATTGGGGAAATGATAAGTGCAAACTGTAGCTATTTTTGTATATACTTTTTGTTGCACTTATCAACTTTTGTTGTAAACATCGTTGAATAAACCCGACTTTTGTGTAAATACGTTTAGTTTGTGTTCATTTGTGCTTTTATGTACATAGTGTATCGTTTGATGTTTTTCCATTCATTTTGTAGGTATTTGTTTCATTTTAGAGCATCGAGGAATAAGGTGTCGAAGGCACGACTCCAGATGCACATTTTCGGAATAAAAAACCAGTTTTTCCCAGGAGATCCCACTTAGCGCGCGAAGGCCGCTAAGCACAAGTGCGCTCAACGCATTTTGTAGCGTGCTGCTTGCATTTTTACTATTTTGGCATAAGCATTATTTTGAAGCGCGCTTAACGCGGTTTAAGGTGGTTTAGTGTGTAAAATATGCAAGTCGCGCTTAGCGCGCCAGACCCGCTTAGCACGGTCTGTTGAGATTTGTTTTATAACTCCATTTCATTCATTTTTTAGGTTATGGTTTTGGGGAAGTTTTTGCTCCCAACTCCATCAACATGTAATTTTGTTAGGATTAGCTTAGAAAACAACTATGAAGCATGCATACGGATGATCTGGGGTGGATTGCTCTTTGATCGGCACTAACGAACTGGAAGATTTGCGGTTCATTCCTCTTTTTCTTTGTGTATTATCTTTTGGTTGGGTTTGTATATGTATTTACTTTGAACTCGTGTATCTTTGTCGCCCTTGGCGTTATATAAAACTTTCCTTACAAATCTTTATCGATTATTGTCTTGGATTTTTACTCTGTGTTAGGGATTTGAGTTACTATAGACATATACTGCTTAGATTCTTATATAGGATGATTATCTAATAGTGTCTGAATTTTAGAGATAGATTTAGCGCTGTTATTCACTTAGGGTGTCTGTGATTAATGTCTCTATGTTGTTTGTGTCGCTCTGAGAGATTGTCAATGCAAACGAGCACGATTGACTTCTGTGTTGTTGAGGTGGTTGAGAGATCGCTACCAGGGTGATGCAGTCGGCCTCTCACTTTGGGTTAGAAATGACTTAGGTTGTGAGTTACATGTGATGACATTGATGACTATTGTAGGTTGAGTATAACAGGTCGATAGGCTTAAGTCTGTGAGAAGTAGTATATATGCATGTTTGATAAGTTATTCCTTTTCTTTCTTATACATTTATTTTCTGTTGATACTTTTCCTTTTAACCCATTTATCCTCAAACTCATTAACGAGTGATTTGTCTAACGGTGAATCAATAACCAATCTTTGTGGACACGATACAATATAACCTAAATATCACCCGATAAACTAATAACTTACTTTTTGCTTGCCGCTATACCGCATCAACAAAATGGCGTCGTTGTCGGGGATTGGTTCTATTGTTTTCGCATTGTGACAATTCTTTTGTTTTTGAGTTTTGTAATTAATGTATATGTTGTATAGAAATTGTATATTAACTTGTATATGATACTTGTGCATATATGTGTTTTTCTTTGTTCTCACATATTGTTGTGAATTGTTTCATTTTCGTAACATTTGTTGTATGGATGTTAAGACACTTTCTTTAGGTTTGCACGGTGTTAAAATACCATGGCATAATGAGAGGAGGTTACTAGCTCGCACGATAAAAGCGTCGAGCTTACGACGTAAAACAATCATGTTTTATTTGTATTCGTTTTTGTTATATGTTGACTTGTGTTTTAAACAAGTTGAAATAAGACTTGTTTAAATTCTCAAATTTTTACTTTTCAACTTGTTTAATTCATTTTCACCCGTTTCTTTCGTTATGTCAATTTGTGTTTTTCCGCAAGCTTATCGTGTTTAGCTTGTGGATGCATGTTTGTTAATATTGTAAATATTGTAAATGTTGTAAATTGAGTGTGTAGGGTGATTGTGAAAGTTGTTGTTGCTGCACTGTTGTTGTTGTCCTGTTTTTCTGCAACTGGTGTAGCGTGCTAAGCGCGGCTTAGGACGCTTAGTGCGCTCTCCTGTGCTGCTCCAGTGAAGTTTGTTTTAGTGTTCACTTGGTCGTCCTTTTTTCCACTTTCACCAAGGCCTTGTAGTAGTAAATAAAATTAGTATTACTTTTCTAATTCTTTTTTGTTTGTCATTGAGCTTGTTGTGAATAGCTTGAAGTCTCTTTTGGTGATTTTCCAAATTTGAGTGTTTCAACTTACGAATGCGTGGTAATGATTTTGTTAAAGTTTTGTACACGTTCGAGGTATGTGTTTATCGCTTTCTATACTTTAGCATATTCATGATATTTAGACTTTTTACAATTTTTATTCCATTCATTCTTTTGTATACTTATTCATTTGTGAATCACTTTAGTTCCTACCCTTTTGTGAGGTAGCTTTCCATTGTTCACATATGCTGGAGACTACAATTCTTGTTTTAACTAGATTTTGTTATGTTTAATCTTTTGTTTGTGTTGATTGTATAAAAGCTTGAACATGATCAAGGCATTTTTTTGTTTCATTTTGAGCATAACTACCTTGGCCAAATAGTCAATTCACCTTGTGAGTGTGTGATCATTAGTAACCCCTTTGAGCTTTTTATCGATATCCATGTTGTATTTTATAAATGCTTGTCTATGAGTGTTTAGTTTCCCTTTTTGCATAGATGTTGATTCGTTATTTTCTTGAACCCCCAACCACTGTTTTGGTTGAAATTTTTACCTTGCCTTAGAAAGTATGGAGTATTTACTTTAATGTATAGTTGAATTCAAGTTGTGGAGAGATTTTTTTGCTCACTTATGTTGTTGATTGCTATGAGGTTGAAAAATAAATAAAAGAAAAATAAATAAATAAAGTGAAAAAGAGAAGTGAATAGAAAAAAAATGAAAAAAATAATTGAAAAAAGCTTTGAAAAAGAAAAACAAAAAGAGTTTGAATAATTGTGCTAATAAGTGATGTGTTGGTTTGAAATTTGGAATGAAGAAGAAGTTTAATTGAAATTATTTTGCTTGAGACCTTGTGAATTGATCACTCCCTTTGGTTAAGGAAATATTTTGTTTCGATTAGCTTTATGATTTATCCCTTGTTTGTTAACCAAGCCACATTACAACCTTGAAAAGCCCTTGAGGTTCTTGCCTTTGTATTTTCAATGGGAGTTTTTGGATGAATGCATAATCTAGTCTTTTGTTTACAAGATTATGGATGAGTGAAAATACCTTATTTTATGTGTTTTTCATCTACCAGTGATTTTTTTTGCTAGGTGTGATTCATTTGTGAACTAGTATTGTTTTAGAATGTTTGGCATGTTCTTTGTATTTAGCATTCGTTTCATGTTTATGTTATCGTCGTAGTTTAGTGGTAAGTATGTTTCTTCGTGTGTACCGTTTTTCATTTGAACCATTGCATTTATTTTCCGTTTTCAAAACTTGTTGATTCATGACATTTTGGTTGATTACTTTTGGGTTCTGTGAGTTCTTTGGCCTTGTTTTAGGACAAACAAGTTCAAGTTGGGGAGAGTTTGATAAGTGCAAATTATAGTTATTTTTGTATATACTTTTTGTTGCACTTATCGAATTTTTGTTGTAAATATCGTTGAATAAACCTGACTTTTGTGTAAATACATTTAGTTTGTGTTCATTTGTGTTTTTATGTACATAGTGTACCATTTGATGTTTTTCCATTCATTTTGTAGGTATTTGTTGCATTTTGAAGCATCGGGGAATAAGGTGTCGAAGGCACGACTCCGGATGTGTGTTTTCGAAATAAAAGACCAATTTTTCCCAGGAGAGCCCGCTTAGCGCACGAAGTCCGCTAAGCGCGAGTGCGCTTGACGCATTTTGTAGTGCACTGCTTGCGTTTTTACTGTTTTGGTAGAAGCATTGTTTGAAGCCCGCTTAGCGTGGATAGTGCACTTAGTGCGGTTTAGTGTATAAAATAAACAAGTCGCGCTTAGTGCGTCAGGCCTGCTTAGTGCGGTCTGCTGATATTTATTTTATAACTTCATTTCATTCATGTTTTAGGTTATGGTTTTGGGGAAGTTTTTGCTCTCAACTCCATCAACCTGTAATTTTGTTAAGATTAACTTAGAAAACAACTATGGAGCTTGCATACAGATGATCCAGGGTGGATTGCTCTTTGATCGGCACTAACAAACCAGAAGATTTGCGGTTCATTCATATTTTTCTTTGTGTATTCTCTTTTGGTTGGGTTTGTATATGTATTTACTTTTAACTTGTGTATATTTTTTGCCCTTGGCGTTATATAAAACTTGATTTACAAATCTTTATCGATTATTGTCATGGATTTTTACTCTATGCTAGGGATTTGAGTTGCTATAGACATATACTGCTTAGATTCTTATCTAGGATGATTATCTAATAACGTCTGAATTCTAGAGATAGATTTAGCATAGTTATTCACTTAGGGTGTTTGTGATTAATGCCTCTGTGTTGTTTGTGTCGCTCTGAGAGATCGTCAATACAAGCGGGCACGGTTGACTTCTGTGTTGTTAAGGTGGTTGAGAGATTGCTATTGAGGTGTTGCAGTTAGCCTCTCAATCTAGGTTAGAAATGACTTAGGTTGTGAGTTACATGTGATGCCATTGATGAATATTGTAGGTTGAGTATAACAAGTCGATAGGTTTAAGTCTGTGAGTAGTAGTATATATGCATACTTGATAAGTTATTCCGTTTTATACATTTATTTTCTGTTGATACTTTTCTTTTTAACCCATTTATCCCCAAACTCATTAACGAATGATTTGTCGAACGAAGAATCAATAACCAATATATGTGGACACGATATGATATAACCTAAATATCACCTTATAAATTAATAACTTACTTTTTGCTTATCGTTATACCGCATCAGCAAGAACCCGATTTCCTGAAGTGCAAGCTCTTGTCCAGCATCTTTAAGGATGCAACCTTAAGATGGTGTATGGGCCTCCATGGGCTCTCCGTCACCAACTATCAAGATATGGGGAAGAAGTTTGTCCACTAATCCACCACAAGCAGGCATCGGAAGCTGACCGCTACTAGTCTATTCAATATACGCCATGGCTCATCAGAATCATTGAGAAAGTATCTCACCCTCTTAAACAAAGAAACAATCAAGATAATCTATCCAAACTAAGAATCTTCGTAAGATCATTTTTGAACGACCTCGAAGAAGGACATTTCAGCGAGTCTCTCGACCAAAGACCAGTGACTTCCTTAGCTGAAGTAGTGATGCAAAGAGAAGGTTATATCAAAGGTAAGGAAAGTAATATCGAGAAGAAGTCTCTTGTGAGGAACCTTATTTTGCAGGTTATTGGTATACAATCAGAGGTGTAAACAGAATACAACACAGAAAAACTCTAATACTTAAGAACTTATAAGAATGTACAAATAGCAAGAAGTTATAAGTTAACTTGTGATCTTTATTTGTCAAGGCGCAATGTTGTTACACTTTTCAAATCTCCAGCTCCTTATATAAAGAAGGAAAAAAGTCGTTGGAGAGCTTTCACAATAGAGTCTTTCAGAAAAGCATCATAGAGATGTTGGAGACCTTCCTGGTATGGTTAATGTTGTTTCAATACCATTTGAAACTCCTTTGCTACAAAAGGAATTATCATTTGCAATCCTTCATCCTTCTACAAAATTTTGCTAAGTCTTTGTGTGACCAGAAGAAGACAAATTAACCTTAGAGTCTGATAGTGATATGTCAGAAACTCCTTGGGTATTGAGATTTGATTGGCTTCAGATTCTGATCCTTCAGAGTGAGAGTCTTAGCTTATGGTCCTTCAAAAATTGATTATTCATAGGTCCACTTGATCTTTAGAAGTTTACTTGATCAAATTCTGGAATCTTCAGGTTCTGATCATCAGAAGATGACTTAACCAGAAGTTAATTATTTAGAGTCTGGTCTTTAGAATCTACATATTTAGAGCTTCACTTTATATGTTCAGTGCAATATCAGAACTAACTTCCAATCAAAATATTAATCTTAGTACCTGCACACTTGAACACACATTAGTCTACCCAATTGTTCTTTAAATATTTTGTTATCATCAAAATCTAAGGGATACGGTATAAACTGATTTTGTTCCAACAAATGATATATGAAGTTTCTCCAAGTATCGAGCAAGAGGAGATGAACATACGAGGTAAAGAAGATAAAGATATCAGTTTTAAATTCTTTTCAAATTTTCAAAATATGAAATTATATTGGAAAATCTGTTGCTAACCAATGTCTAAGAATTAAGAATTGAAATCTTAATCCAATATTAAATTAAGAGACGGAAGCCTTTACAAATTTCAGAAAAAATCAAGAAAAAGGGAAATCTTACAGAAATTGAATGAACTAGCTAGGTCAAATACTTAAAGATGAAGGAGCGAGCTTAAAAATGTAAGAATCCCCAACTTCATTAAACTCCAATCAAGCAACTCTAATAGTTTCCTTCAAAAGAACATACTTAATAGTTGAATGATCTTTAGAAGATTCAAACGAAGGAACAATATGTGTAAGAAACTATGAAGAAAAAGTATCCTCTAGTGAAATCTTTGAAAGAATAAAAGGAGGAGATACATCAAGCTATGGGAGAAATAAAGAAGAACCAACTTCCAGCAAAGAAGATGAAGTTTTCTTAAAGGAATCCTATGAGGAAAGTGATGTTGAGGTAACCATCTTACAAGAAATTGTTAGAACTAGCCCTAGGTTGGTTGAAGAGAATGATAAAATTAGAAAATGCAACTTAGATCTTAAGGAGTATTTAAAATCTCTTGAAGAGAGAAATAATTCGTTTAAGTTAGAAATAACTAAAATTAGAAAATCAAGAGAAACTTGTGAGACTTGTATCCCCCTAAAAAGTAAGTAATTGATTTGCATGAAACCCTAGATAAGTTTATCCAAGGGAAAGAAAAGATTGACTTGATCATATCATGTCAAAGGTCTTCATTAAATAAGAATAGACTGAGATTCAAAAAGGATAGAAAACCTAGTAAAGGTGTAGATCACAAGAAAAAATATCATCCAGTTTATAAATGCACACACTGCAAAATATTTAACCATTTAGAGTCTTTTTATTTTGATAAATTGAAAAGGTCTAAAGAAGCTAACCCTAGACCTTATGGAAAAACTAATGCAACTGGAACATAGAAAATTTAGGTACAAAATGTGAAACCTTAATATTTTGCATATATGCTTTGCAGCTCAAGGTTTTAATGACAAATAATGGAGCTATGCAAAGCAAGAGGAGTTCACTTGAGTATACAATAATTCTTTGATCCAAGAATGTACAATGATAGTGAATATCAACGAAAATGATCATTAGTTTTCGAGAATCTCTCTATGTTTATGATCCTTAGTGATCATTTAACCTTATAGTAGGTTGACTCGATATGCCTATGATGGAATTATCCATCTCGTTGTTTATACTAACTCTCGCATCCAATGATATGTATTGAAGGACACACCATAATATAATTGATGTTCCTTTTAAGGGTATTTTTTATTAAATCCTTTTGATAATTTAAGGTTAAAATGATTAGAAACTCTGATTAATCCTTTAAAATAGTGATTTTAAAATTTTCTTATTTCGATAAATTATGATTACTAGCCAAAAAGACGAGTTTCTTAGTATTTTATAGAAAATGGATGCAAATAAGGTTGAACAGGGGTGCAGAAAAGTAATAAATCCAACACAAGATCCAAAATGCACCAAGGAGGTTGCTTGACGCCCAATCGATTGACACTTTATAGAAATTGATTGGAGAAGCTTAGCACCCATATTTTCACATCATATTCAAGCTAAATATGTGCTCAAATGCAATCAAATATTAGCATTGATGATGAACGCTCAAAATACATAAAGATTTGATTAACCAATCAATTGGAGCCATTAGCCAATGATTGACTCACTCAATTTGGAATAATTTTGATTTGATTTTCAACCAGCACAATTTTCATTGATTTCTTGCCAGAAATACATGATCAAAGTGTCAAAAGACGCACTATAAATAGGTATGTTCTCTCATTATTTCTTGCATCTCAAAAATCATCTCTTCTGGCATCTTTCTTGAGTTTTGTTGTTGTAAGCATCATCATCATCATGGCCTACTCAAGGCAAAAACCTTGAGAAGCACCAAGAAGGGATGTGTTCGCCACTAGATTGATAAATAGAAAGAAAGAAGAGAAGATGATGATCCTACAGAAGAAGGTAATTCAACCTTGATACATGAAGTCACGTCTCTTAAAAAGTTACAAACCACATCATCAAAATTTTCATGCATCTCTAAAAGATTTCTTCATGCAAGTACCAGATAGATCTTTCTCAAATCTTGTAAGAGAATTCTATTTAAACCTAAGACTTATAGGAACCTAACTAAGAACATCGATAAAGGGAGTAAAAATAGATATTTACAAGGATAATTTTGGAAGAATCTTCGAACTACCCTTTGTATGAAAATCCTACATCCATGATAGACCCCTAGGATTTAGAAACTTCAAACACTCCACGACCTTAAAAAACCTAGTTATGAATCATATGGAGAAAATGAAAGTCACGTTCAAATCCATCCACTTAAAATCAAAGGTTAAGACCATTCACTATCTTTTAACTAGGATTCTCTTTCCAAGGAATATGAACCATAGCTATGTTATTAGAGAAGATGTTGTATCCCTATGGTTATTAACCTAAGATATTGCAACAAATTAGATAGAAGGAATCTTTAACCACTTGATCTGCTCCAAAGAGATCTAGTCAACATAACTCCCTTATGAGTCAATGATCACCAAGCTCTTAGAGACCTTCAATATTGATACCATGGATGAAGCTGAAGACTCAATTAACCATAAAATCACCTACACTGCTCTTAGAAAAATATAAGTTCTCGTTAAACATGGAGAAATACAAGATGACGCAATAATAAAGGACGGAGAAGAAGAGCTTAGAGAGGTAGAAAACACCAAGATCGATAAAGTATTGAAAATATATCATAATTTAGTCAAGGATATGGAGAGGATCGAGAAACTAGCCACAAAGGGTGATGATGTTTATGGAAATGAATTATCTCATGTATGTGTTTTAGACTATTCAATTTTTTGTTTTATTTCATGTTTTCTGTACTATTTCAATTACGTAATTTCCCTTTTGTACTTTAAATTTCTCGCAATTTCAATTAATAAAAAGAGTGATGTTTTTCTTTTCCTAAATGTTTACTTGCCAACATATTTGCATATTTATCTTATCGCAATGCATCTGACCCAGATTTTTTATTTCGACAAAGGAGGAGAAGTATACTCTCAAATGAGTTGAGTATACTCTCTACTTAATTGAGTGGGAGGTTAATTACTCCAAACAAACATGTGTTATTTCTTTTATCACCTCCCAGAGAGATGTGTTATCATCATTAAAAAGGAAAAAATGCGAAACATTGTTTTGTAGGTTATTGGTCAAGGAAACCCGCTTAAACAAGAACATGCTTTTCATGATGACAACTAGTCCTTGTTGATAACAACTAAAGTCAAGCGTAAAGCAATTAAAAATGCAAACAAATCAATAAGGTTTGATAAACTTGATTCTCTTATGATGACACTTAATAGAATATAACCCAAGCTTCATCTCAAAATAAAGATCAAGCAAGTGTCTACAAGATTAGAAGTATCTGACAAGTCTTGAAGTATATGAAAGCTCGCTCCGATACGTCTGAGTGAATATACATTATAAAAGCATAAGGATTTTCTTGTAAAGTATATAGTTTTCACCTTTGAAATCTGATATATTTGCTCTGAACGATTGGAGGTTGTACTCTCATTTCCTATAAATGGAAATTGAATCCGAGTGGTACTCTAGATACCAATTAGTTAAATAACTTGAATTACAAGTTATTTCCAAATTAAAATAAATAAAAATGAATAAAGAGAAATTGAGAGAGAAATATTATTAGAATGAAATTGAGTATATGACAAGCATGTGTTACACATATTACTAACTAAGTAATTTTTAGTTAATAACCACATCTAGAGTAACATTTATATCTAACTTCTAAAACTGAATTAAATATATACTAATAAGATTAAGATTAGGGGTATTATATATTGTACTTGAAACCAGGATCATCAATGGTATATACATAGTGACAGGTGGAATACATGTTGCTTGACATTTCCAGTATACAGTACTTCATAGATATTTGTTCACTTTTGATAAAATGAAAATTCTTTAGAAACCAAATATAAAACCTCACAATAACAATATTTAGATGGCAAAGAATATAATCCAGTCATTTTTGTCGAAAAATACAGACTTCTGCAACAAATACAACAACATTTAGAAAGAAAAGAAAAAACAGAGATATTTTCTTTACTTAAATAAAAGTATAAAACTGACAAATTGGTGACTATTTTGTCAAACCCTATATACTTTTCCATCCTAAGATTTGTGGTGGCAGATATTGTAAAATCCCATATAATCTTCATTTTCCATCTTCTCAACCATGTTTCCTATTCCCACCCCACCTGTTAAAAGGAGACATTGTTAGTACTAATCACCAAAAAAAATCAGTAAAAATAAGGATAATATTCACACACTTTTTTCACCTTATTTTATGGTTAAAGATAAATGTTCAAAAATAAGTGCTATCAAAAAAATAGAATGTACCTAAACCGATTGCGCTCAGAAAAATTGTGAAAGCTAATATGAAGACGATGATAGATGCTCTACCAAAGATAGCAATTATCTTTCTCACCACATATTGGCCGGTTAATGCAGCTATGGTCGCAACCAAAACTAAGTATGAAGCTGAATTCAAACATAAATCACTTTACTTCAAACACAATTTTAACCAAATCAATGTTACAAAAACATGTCCATCCAACATTACATTTACAATTGCTTATTGTGTCTTACCATAGGGTACCGGAAAGCTATCTAGGAGATAATATTGTACCACTGACATGGAAGAAGAGAAAACCATAGCAAATGTTGATGTAGCACTAGCCACCTGCCACATTAAAATATTCATCAAGACTATATATATATATATAGCAAATGTTGATGTAGCACTAGTTTGGTTTATTCAGTTCGATTTTTTGTACCTGAGGAGGAATTCCCAATTCCAAAAACAATGGTCCCAAAATGAAGCCACCTCCTAGACCAAGCAATCCACTAACCATACCGGCAATGATTCCACAGAAACAATAAAGACAAATCTTATGAAACTTCCAATGTGTGACTTCTTTTCCCTTTGATGCAATCACTCTAGTTCCTTTGCTTAAGCATATGGCTTCATAAAGTGTAACAGAAATTGCAATAGGCACCTTAAAGTGATAATAAATAGCACACCAAATTTCAGTTAGACCTTGCAAGGAAATGGTTTTATGTTAGCTCCAATCAAAATAGGTATTTCGAATTCAAAACTAATATATTTTTTTACGATACAATTCATATACACAATACGTAGAAACATAAACATTTTTCTACACTATCAATCAATCATAATCGTCTGAACATTAAAACGTTCGACTGATAAGTCCAAATGTATATTAAGAATGTTTACCTGCAAAGAATTAAGAATCCAGTACTCTATGGAACAAGTTTTGCTATATGTCTGCAAAGAAATACATAAAAGGTGTATATGAAGTTATAACTATTTAATCAGAGGGAAAAAACAAATATAATAGTTTAATTCTACCTTAATAATCTGAACAATGAGAAAAGCCACCCAAACATAGACAAGGACTGATAATTCTTTCCAATAAATGTTGTCTAGTAAAGGAACCTGCGCAGAAGAATTTAACATGTTAGATAAAACTTCGACGAATTTTCTATAAAGAATCATTTGAAAAACCATTGGAATTACCTCTTCATCTTGTAGATCAGCTGGTAGTGAAGTGTAGTCTTCTTCAGAAGCATCTGAAAGAAGAGGTAATTAGTGAATTAGTGTTTCAACCAGAGCCGGCCGTCTTTGAGGCCGTGCAAGGCGAACTGTCGCACAGAGTTAAAAATTTGTCAAGATTAAACCTTTACTAAATAGAAGAACTTACAATCAGGAGTAAAACCTGATTCCAACATCTTGGCTGCTTCCTGAAAGTTCAGTAGCATAGTATATACTCTTATTATAAAGTAGAAGATAAAGGAGACTCAAATCAGAAGAATTGTAACAAAACAAATTTTACCTTCTTCATGATTGTTTCCTGTTTCCATGTATTGATGCCTTTGATTAAAGCTTTAGTGGATGTACCTATCACCATGTGGTGCAACATGAGCGGGGCATAAAATTTCCAATGACTAAATAGAGCCTAAATATTTGTTACGATTAAACTGTGATAAAATAAGACCCTTATTTATTTTGGCACGGTTGAACTATGTTTCTTCTATACAGGGCCACCAAAAAGCTAATGGCCCTGGATTTAGAGATTGATATTGCGAATTTTATAGTATTATGTTTATGCTAAGCAAATAATGATTACCAATGAATAGAATGATAAGCAAAACAGTAACCATCCAATCAGCAAACATGACATTAAATGCAACACCAATGCTAATTCCTAGCATTAACATAGGTTGGAAGAGCAAAGCCAGATCATAATCTATAAGTGGCATGTCTAGTGATGGGTGTCTGAGTCTCAGATTGTAATACACAGTTGATCCTGCTGCTCCTGTAATCATACCTGCAACAAAGACAATTTCAAACTCAATAGCACCGATCCCTCTGGAAAAAATGTGCGTCTGTGTCAGCCAACAACACAACACTTGTGATTACGATTAGGATGAAAGAACTAAGAGAATATAGAAATATACTAACACTTAGAGATAGCTGTAGAAGACTTTGGATCAAAACCAATGATCAAAGTAAGCATAGGTACAAAAATTCCACCACCTCCTACCCCTCCAACACTACCCAATGCTGCTCCAAAAAATCCAACAATAGACCCAACAACAATTCTCCAACCAAACTTCATTTCCTGCTCAACAAAACCATTACAATACATCAATTTCCTAACATAACAATAACAACAACAAAAAAAAAACATAACAGAATGTTGTTTGATAATCAATAATAATAATAATAATAATAATAAACTCACAGGCCAAACACGTTCATAGGCAGACTTTCCACTATACCAAGAGAAAAGTCTCTTCTGCATAACAAAATTTTCTGGTTTTTTGTCTTCCAAGATTCTTTCAGCTAAACTGACATGATAGGTCATGATAAGGCTCCATGAGATTAGCCATATAATTGTTGATGATGCTCTTGATGTTGTTTTCATTTTAACTTGTAAAGCCATGTATGAAGAACGGTTTGAAGCAAAATGTAACTAAGAAACTGGAATAAACAAATGTTTTTGTATTGTTTTTCTAACTCAACTTATTTTAAATGGTAGTTTTTTTTCCTAAGTATTACTACCATTCTCTCTTTATATAGCAAAGTCACATTTTCTCTATTTCTCTTTCAGGTACTGATTTCAAAAGATTCTCTTCGAGATAGTATATACTAAGAAGTAATAATATTGTACATGTACTGGTAAACCATTAGCAACACTTTTTTTGACATTTTGATATTTGAGGCTCTAGGCCTTTGACCCTACCTACAGTGTCACATTGCTTTAAGGTAAATAACCGTAAACATTTTCTTTACCTAAATTTATTATTAGATTCCATTGATACAAACTGTAAAATAACAGTATAAATTCATTGTTTTTTTAATATAATTTTTTTTTAAAATATATTAATTTATTAATATAAACAATATTAATGCATAAATATAAATAAGTGTTGTTGTCAAATGTTAATCTCGTAACAGTCTATTAAATTTATTTAAGTTGATTCATTAAATGGTTAAACTGTTAATATAAGGGCTAGATAGTTAGAGCATGATTATAGGTGTTTTTTGAGAGTTCCTACATATTTATTAAAGAAATTGTATCAATAATAAATGGATATTTCATTTGTTTTGACGTTCCTGAACTAAAGCACGTTCTCATACTAAAACACGCTACTTAAATTTTATTTGGTCTTTTTATTTATTTTTTTCTCAAAAATTGTTAAGAAAAGATGGGTTATGGGGTATATTGTGGGGTTTAGTGGAACCTATTTTAAAGTTTTTAATAAATTATATAAATAAAATTGAAAGAATGTAGTTGATTTGTTTTAAATGTGAGACCAATTTTAAATTTTTTGATGAGTTACATGGATATTTGAGAATTGTAGATAAGTTGTTTAAAAAATTGAGAAGTGTGAAATAATATAAAAAATTATGTAAGTCCCATTTAAAAAACCCAAATGGATATGATGGATGTGGATGCCCTTAGAAGGTTTTTATCGAAAATCCACTTTTAATATCTCACATGATCGTAATGTGTTGACAATAATTTTTCTATTAACAAATGAAAATTAAACTCTTAAATCATAGTTTCTCACCGTTCTCGCTTTAGTTATAAGAACTTTTAAATTTTCCATTTGTTCTTTAATATAAAATTTTCAACAAATTTCTAACTATATTTATTATTTAAGAACATATAGTACTTATTAATAGTACCAATTTACATTAAAAAAATAAAATTCAAATTAAATATATTATTAAATAAATAATGATTTTATAAAAGTTAATTTTTTTTCTATGCACACTTAAAAGTAGTGTATAAAATAAGGGTGGTAAAATAGTTGGATTGATAGAATATAGATTAGATTGTTAATGGATAGATCAAAATAATTTATTAATTAATTAATAATTTATTAAAACTTCCTTAAAAATATTCAATTCAATTTATCTATTAAAAATAAAATATATTCAATTTATCTATTAACAACATTTCCATAAAAAAAATTTAATTTAAATATATTTATTTATTTAAAAATATATATATTTTGTATTTTTGAATAAATTTGATATTTTTGTGTTTTCAAAAAAATTCAATATTTTGATTTTTTGAAAAAATTCGTTTTTTTTTTATTTTCTAAAAAATCGATTTTTATGTATTTTTAAATTTTTTCGATTTTCCCAAAAAACTCGATTTTTTTCGCATTTATTAAAAAACTCGATTTTTTGAATTTTCAAAAAACGTCAATTCGTCGGTTTTCGGAAAAAACTTGAATTTTTTTATTTTAAAAAAATAGATTTTTCGATTTTCTAGAAAAACTCAAATTTTCTATTTTCCTAAAAAACTCGATTTTTGATTTTCTGAAAAAACTCAAATTTTTTTTTTTTCAACTTTCCTAAAAAAAACGTTTCGATATTCCGAAGTAACTCAATTTTTTAATTTTTCAAAAAAAAATCAATTTTTCTAACACTCGATTTTTCTATTTTTGAGAAAAACTCGATTTTCCAGAAGAAAAAACTCGACTTTTAAAAAAAAAAGTCAATTTTCAAAAAAAAAATTCGATTTTTCAATTTTAAAAAAAAACTCGATATTTCAAAGAAAAATTTTGATTTTTTTCGATTTTCTGAAAAACTTATACTATTAAAAAAAAATCGTTTTTTTTATTTTTCGAAAAAAACTCGATTTTTTTTATTTTTTGGAAAAACTCAGTTTTTTGAAATTCTGATAACATTGTTTTCTTTATTTTCGAAAAAAAAATTATTAATTTAAAAAAAAAATAGATTTATTAGATTTAAAATATAAAAATAATCTATTGGATCATCAAAATATGTTTGATAGATTGGATGGATTTTTAGGTGAGTAGATTTTGTTTTAATGATTTCAATTGTCACCCCAGTATAAAATGGTAATGGAATGTGAAAATGGCGAATAGACACAACGCGGACGCTCATGAATTATAACAAATCTAATAGCTTCTGCGCGAATAACAAGCATAAGGTTCTAGGAAGCTTCATGGAAGTAAAGCACTAAAACACCAAACTTAAAAAGTTCTAGCGTCTATTTGAAGTGATAACCGTACGTCCTTGCTAATCCAATACCACATTGAAACTTCATGGTAATTTCATTTGTTCGCTTTTTCTTTTGCCGTTTAGTCACTCACTTTGCTCAACAAAACAAAAATGGGTTTGCAAGGCTTGATGCATGGAGTGTCGTCACAACGATGTTATCACTTTTCATTAATTTTAAAACCAATCAAGCTGCAGTTAAAAGAACAAAGGCCTAAATCAATGTAACAGTGACCCAAAAATCTCGTCTAGGCCATTTGATTTTCAATGTACAGAAGAAAGAAAAAAAGAACATGTTTTTGAAGCATGCAATCTGGGTCTGATGCTTCCATAATAATGCAATTCAATATAAGCCAATAGGAAACATTAATTTGGTATATGCCTTTATTCACGGTTGATTTTGATTTTATTATTGTATAATTCAAAATGCCCGATTTTCAATTTACATTAAAAACAAAACATGTTTTTGAAGCATGCAATCTGGATCTGATGCTTCCATAATAATGCAATTCGATATAAGCCAGTATAATATGAAACATTAAATTGGTAAATGCCTTTTTTATTGTCAAAAGAGGCATGTAAACACCAATTCCAGCCAGATGTTTGCACCATTCTAGAGGCAAAAACACTTGGTTTTCTCTGAACATAAGGTAACAGAGATGGATCTGGAATGGTCCATTTAAATGGAATATTAGAAACATTGAAGAAAATGAAACCTGACATTCATGTTATAGATTATAGATTGACAGAACATTTTGCACTTGCTTTTGGGCAAGAATACCACTATAATCTATCTCAAAACAAATTAAAGTAGAAATGCCAAGGTAAAAATTGAAAACAACATAATTAAGTGAGGAGAAATTTTGAAAACTCAAGTTTGCAACTGTCAGTTATTTTGCAACATCACTTCCCAGTTTAAGAAAACAATTACTTATTGATGATAGACCTTCATTTCTCAACATCTAAACATCTAATAAAGGGTCTTGTAACCTAATGTAATACATAAGAAACACTTGGCAAACTTATGTAGTTCCGAGGCAAGATCAATAGACCAAAGATGAAAGTAGGATCCAGGCAATAGTTCCCGCAAAATCTGAAGAAAAAACTTGTTTCTTAAAATGTATTTATGAAAACAAAACCAACAACATTAGCAGTCCATGCCCATACTCTGAGAATCTGAGATCACCAAAGCTGCAGCCGTGAGCTTTCAACATCAAACATGAAAAACAAGTAAACAAAGATGGTGGGGCAATAAGTTCTTTTGTTGTGCTTTGATCACTCCATGCCTGAATCCATTAAGAGCAACTAAGAAACAATTTAGAATATATAAGACAGAATAACAATAACCAATCAGAATACCAAAATGGACACCATGAATCTTACCCAGTGAAGATGAGAAGTATTGTGCTCAAGTTTCTAGTAATCATATTCTCGAGAAAGGGACCTCTCTGAGCGATGATAATCACGGTCAGTATCACGGTTTCTGTCCCTGTCACGTGATTTAGATTTTGCTCGTTCAGTGGGATGGCCATCTTCAATCTTAGCAGGATCAGGATGTTGACTGTAATCACCATGGTCATCTCCTTCATCATACTGCCCCCGTCCTCTATGATGCTCATAATGGTCATACTGATCAGGGTCATGTTCAGGGTCTACATGCCTATGTCCATGTCCAGATTGATTGTACCGCCCACGATGATCATCATAGTCTCGCTCTCTTTCAACATGAGGTTCCTTCTCATGTTTAGATTCAACATGATCATAATCAGTTCCCCTGTCATGGGACCGTCCCCGGTCAGTTTCCCCAACTTCATAATCCCTATCTTTTTCGCGATAACGATCATGTTCTACGTCACGATCACGTTCCCGGCCACGATCACGTCCTCTCTCTCGATCACGTCCACGATCTCTTTCCCTTTCCCTTTCCTTACCTCTGTCTCTGTCCCTATTCCTATCTCGGTCTCTGTCTCTGTGGTGCCTGTCCTCTCTATGATCACGATCCCTAGCCTTATCGCTAGATCGTTCACGCGATCGCTCACGTTCTCTGTCCTTACCTCTTTCGCGTGACTTTTCTCTGTCCCTAAAATGATTTTGGCCAATAGAAGTCAAACTTGTTTCAAAATATTCCATACTAATATAAAATATAATGCTGGGAAACCATTAGCCTTCCCCCTCTATTGTCTAGAAGCCATAGAATGGTCAGTAATCCTGTTAGTACAAAAACCAAAAAACAAGTTAAAATTGAAGTAGACACAAATTATTACCGATCAACATGTCGATCATCTCGGACTCTGGGTTCTTCAGAACGAGAAGGTCCTGACTGCTGTTGCTCCCTGAATAATCAAGACAAATCAGAATCTCCCTTCAATGGTACAGAGAAATCGCCCAACAAATTACAAAACATTCAACAAGACATATTAAGTATATGACAATTTAATCCAGGTTTCATCTCATAAGTTGAGCAAACCTATTCCATCATGAATCAAAAAAGTTAAATGCAAACAAATCTTGATACAAACATATTTCAATTTCCGAGTCAATTTTAATGCATGGAAATTTGAGTGGAGGGGGAGGGAAGAGATATAGCCAGGTATGTGCCAGATATTTCCAACAGATAAAACATAATATTTTTCCAAAGGTCAGCAAACTTTAGAAATGTTGACTGAATTCCAAACATCGAAGAACCATACAATTGCTTGGTCCACCACCCAGGTGAGGGGATTTCATTGTTGCAAATTATCAGTCATTTGCAACACTAAATATACACATCATAGAATAAAGTCATAAATGGGCCAGTTTCACGAATAATCATGAAACAACAAGATTCTTCAACTTTTGATGTCATAGGACTTGATCAAGAGATCAACTCTGAGGCCAATTGTTGGGGGATAATATGAGAATTAAATGGTCTAGATGGGGCAGAGTTAAATAGATCAATCCCTTTAAACCATTTTCAAAAACGATTTCTTATATAAAATCAGAGTTTAATAAATGAAAGTGCAGATAGCAGGCGGAAGCAAAATATAGTGGATGGTTTGAAAGATTATATTATTCAATGTCTTCCGAGTATAGACGATTCATAGAATAAGGTCATAATAGTTGACGTTTTCAGTTTTCAAATTTAGTTGTAACTCTACTTCAAATTATGAAATCTATGAAACACAAACACAACACAACACCAACACATCATAAACCAGTAACAATTTGAGGAAATGAATAAACTGAATGCAAACACTGCTGTGTCGGTGTCGGACACCAAACACCTTCAATTTGAAGTGTGGGTGCTAACAAGAATGAAATCTATAAAATAAAATAAAAATTATTTACCTCCCCGAATGTCGCTGATTAACTTCTTCGCCCCCCACTCTAGTAGTACCTAGCCCACCACCTAGACGGCGGGGTCGCCAATTTGGAACAGTCCTCCCACGTTCAACATCCACAAGCACCCTTCTACCCTCAATTTTCCTACCATCAGCTTGTTTATAAGCAGCTGCATAATTAACAAAAACATAAATAAATGATACATAAATATATATAGTAATGACCAGATAAATCTTACTAAAACCACGATCAACCTTTCATGTCTCTTGTGTGCAGGTATTCAATGAATGCATAACCCCTGGGCTTATTTGACTCAGTATCAGTTACCAGTCGAACCTAAATCATAAGAAATTGGAAAAGGGAAGAATAGTTAGAAAAGAACATTCTGGTAATCAGCTTAACTGAAAATAACGCAAGATGCCTTCTCTCAGTCTCACTTCAGAACCAATAAAATATAGCTAAAATAAAAGACTAAGACGATAATCCTAAATGGCACGGCAGACAGGCTCTATGCCTAATTAGCCGTGCTCACCTTTAAATCACACAGCTCCCATCATGAGATGCATCACCACCAGCAATAGTTGCAGAAAAACTGATGTATTTGGGCCCAATTAACCAGTTGTTGACTAGCGTCCCCTTACCAGGGATATTTGTTTTTAAAATTGATAAAATGAAAACAACTATGGGTAATACAGAAAATACCATAACATCTTCTCAACGGCTGATTTGGTTTTGATAGCCTCTAAAGCTAATAATAAATTTTTAGCAACATCAAATGTAGGCTAACTAAGAATTTAAGAAGAAAAAAAAGGAAGAGATTGAATTACTCCCAACATATTTTACCCAGTGCATGAAAAGAACAGAAGTTGTCAGTCTCCTTTACTTGCTCGAAAAACAAGGCCAAAGGCACAATTTTGCATCGTTGCTCTGCCAAACTAAAATGTCACGCAGGAAAAAGCACTTGTATGGAATTGGGGTTTTATTGATATGAGAATCATTTACCAGTTGAAGAATAAGAGGATCAACCATTACCAGGGGATGTATATCGAGATGATTAACAATTACCAGGGGATGTATATCGAGATGATTAACCATTACCAGAGGATGTATATTGAGATGATTAACCATTACCAAGGATATATTGTGAGATAATAAACCATTTACTGGAGATGTGTATCAAGATTTTAAACTTGCAACTAAAAACTCCTAGAGACTCAAAGCCCAAAGATTTCAAATCCATCCATGTATATTAACAGTGGATTGTAGCAAAGTAGAACAAAAAGTCAACACCAACAAATTGACAAATGCAGTAGTTACCATTTCAAAGCCACTAAAAATGACAAATTAAACTAGGAACATTCATATTTTATATTCTTGAAACTTTGGATAGGATTAGATAAATATTTTGCATAGTGACTGATTTCCTGATAAGCTAGTTAGTCATAAAAACCGCTTAAGTCACAAGAAACAGTTTCTTCGGCAGCAAAAGAAAAGGTATAAAGATCTTTATTATTATTTTAAAATAAGCAAGTCTTTTGTTTTTTATGATGCATTACTGCATATGGTTGTTGAATTTAAAAACACATTTTGACAGCTCAAAAGTTGTGAAGGTGCCACATAAAAGTGAAATAGAATAAATTGTCAACCATTCATAGATAATATGCTTACCGAACCATTTTGAGCATATTCAAAATACCTACCCGTTTGATTGCACCATATGACTCAAACTCCCTTTTGATTCTGCTCTCAGTAGTCTCATAACTCTGTTAGAAGATGGAATCAATTAGATATGACAAGCAATATGAAAAAGCACCAGATTTACTATATTGGAAAATATAACTTACAAGTCTGGCCACAAATAAAGTCTTGTATGGATCTCCTGATATATTTGGATCATTTTGTGGATCATCTACATTGAAGCAGATAGAGAAACAACATTCAGAGAAACATAAATCCATGAAAATCAACAAACTTATAACAATATAAATGAGTCATCACATTTCTCAAGCTCCTCAGCAGCTTTCGCAGCTCCTTTGTCAAGTCTTAACTTGTGCACTCTGGCCCTTCTTTCTGCCTGCTAACACCAAAATGGATCAGCAAATATGTGCATTATACTATTCACTACTGAAGCAACTTAAACTTTCTTTTATTTGCCAATTGCCACATTAAATCTATGCAAAGCAGTAGACTAGATACTCAGTGTATAGCAGCTACGTCAGTTCACTAGACATTATAATAATAATAACTTATTTAAGTACATTGAAGAATAACTGAAACCTGGTAATAAGCAACAGTAATTATATTCAACTAATATATTGAGCATCCAAACTAAGCTAAAAGTTATTCATAACCACAGAATATTTATTCAAATAGTTTCATAGAACGAATTAATTCCATACGAGAGAGCAGGCAGGCAAGGAATCAAAGTTGGTTAGTTAAACATTGAGATAGCAAAAAACTACATGAAGTAAAACCTAACATCAGAAACCAGTGATAACATAAATACACTTCTGAGCACAACTATGTTTTTGCAAAATGATAACTAAAGTAATTGTTTCCTCAAAGACCTTTTCAAAAGGGCAATCAGACACAACATGGATAAGATAAATAGGCCTGTGATATGAAACTATGTCTATCACAAAAACCTGGAGACACTGCTTCAGCCATATCACTAAAAAAACTATAGCAAAAACATAAAATGCATTGCATCAAACCAAACCTCCACCGAAATTTCATAAGCAAAAAACCAAACAAAATAATAAAGCTATGCATAACACAGTCAAATTAATAGCACCACAAAATTGATCTTCTTAAGAGAATTGACATTACAGGAGTTTCAACCACTGGCACAGGCGGAGAATATTCTGGTTCGCCAGGCTCAGCAAACTTGGTGACAAATTGAGCCATCCCTTGACAAAAAAAACAGAAACACATACAAAATTGAATACAATTCAGTAATCATCAATAACAAAATCATGTGAAAACCTAATTAATACAATTATCAAATACCTGTTAACGGCGGACATTTTCTTTTCTCCGGAGGTGGTTTGTATTCCAATGGAGGCCTAGGCTCAAACAGCTTCAGCAAATTCGCAGTGAGGCCAGTTGGATGACTCTGTCCAATCTGCATCAAATCACAGGAAAATTGTATCATCAACAAAAGAACAGCTACGAAATCTACAATCTAGGGTTTCGAACAACAAACCCTAGCGATTATGAATAAACAACAACAACAATAATAACGATTAAATTGATGTGAAGAAAATTAGGTCAAATAAAACACGAAAAGTGTGTGAAAGGTGATGAATCTGTAAGATATTAGAGATAGGTACCAGCTTGAGTTGAAGGACGTTGGCGCGATTCTGGGCTTTGGTACGAGCTTGAACAGCGGCGTTCTGGTTGCGCATGAGAGGATCGTTGTTGAAGTCTCCCATGGTGAAGGTTTGGTGAAATCACAGGAAAATGGAATTGGATTGATTCTGATTGTGACGAGATCGCAAGATCCGATTTGCGACTCGGCTTCGAGCGCTAGCTGAATCTCGACCTGACTGTTATTGCCGGGTATTTATAGTGGGAAAAAATAGGCCTTTCAAGCACAGATATGACTGGGAAATATGGAGAGTTAGCCGGGATAATAATTTTTTAACACCCCATGACTTGTAATTTTGATTCAACCCTAGAAAAAGTTCATGTCATGGCAAATTTTTAATGCACTCCGTTTTGGTTATATAATAAGTTTTTGATTTCAGTGGTATAGGGTATTTTTGTTTTAAATAAATTTAAATAAAATGTCTTGGATTAGAAACGCATTCAACACAGATACGATCATTTAGATTTGGAAGTGAAGCATTGCGTAGTGGGAAAAAAAAATTCGAAAAATTGTATCTTGTAAAATCAATAAACACTATCCCATTGCTATAAGATGACACGTCTCAAGGAAGCGCGTCCGTTTATGCAGGTCCATTAATGCAAGGTACAAGAGAGTGATAAATTTCTTCAACTTTCTCTTTATTCTCAAACATTTGTGTGTATAATTTTTTATTACCCCTCAACTTTTGGATAAGAATATGACAGACAAGTGCGTGATCCTCTTCTCCTTTATTGAGTAAAGCAGAAACATCCCGAAAATCAGTTATTGTCACCCTTGACATTGACGATTTGTTCGATGTAATTATGCATAAAAACTGGCATCTCCTCAATGAATGAGATTTTTGGTGGAGGCGGTGTAGGAGGTGGTTTACTTATGCGAGCTCCTTTAAAAACACTTTTATGAGTTTTCAAAGTCGGTGAATCGGAAAAAAATTGTCAATATATTCAAAATATGATGAACTTCTCATTGTTGAATTGTCACTAGGTGTATGTTTGACCTTCTATGTGCTCCTTTTATTTTTACCGATTGAGAGGATGGTTTCAAGTTTGTGGTCTTCAAAAATACAGTCTTCCTCAATTGTTCTTTGATGTAGAGTTTTGTGTTGTCATCAGCATTCAAAAATCTTTCTTGTATCGCTTCACATTTAGTCAAGATGGAGATATAACACCGTTATTATCAAAACAGAGTCTCTTCTAGTGACAGCAGACTCCGTCCATTCGTAACGGGCTATCAAGTTTCACCTTATTAGATATGACACGAATAGGAGACCATAGGTTCTCACAAGTGTACAACTATGCTTTAAATTATCTAAACCTAAATTATCATCTCGTTTGGCTTTGTGAAAATATAATTCAAAGTTGATTGAGATATGTTGCTGACCAACTGAGAATATAGAGTGTTATCTTTGAACTTATGTTCCAACATTGTGATACTACAATCAAATGATGTTTGTATCTCATTGTGTTGGTTTTGTATCATTTGGTTAACATAATCGCAATTTGCGCACAAATCACCCTTGCTATTTTCTAACCAATTCTTCAAACAAGCATGAGTAGACTCAACTCGATTTGTTGTTATATATGTTGACATGAAGATCATATTTGTTAACACATAGATGAAAATTTCCAGCATGTGTCGACCTAAAAGGATGGATGTGTCGACACATAGTTATAAAGGCTACAAGCCTTATTATTTATCTACATGTGTTAACTCATCTATTGTATGTGTCGACACATAGATATGTTTTTCATGTAAAAGCTCATTTTTAATGCATGATACATTTTCCAAACATGCTATAAATGCATTCTAAGTACTAACATAAAGAAGTCCTACACCTCCTTTTATACATCGCCTCAAGCGGTGTTATTCCAATGCTCAAATGAAATATGTTATTCTATGTGAACTCAATCAACAATAAATAACTATCCCAGTTACCTCCATGTTCCAAAACACAAGCTCTTAGCAAATCCTCCAAAGACTGGATAATCATCTTTGTCTAACCGTCTGTCTGCAGATGATAAGCAAAACTCAACTTTAGTTTAGTACCCATAGCTTCCTGCAAACTCTCCCAGAACCTCGATGTAAATCTCGGATCACTATCAGAAACAATACTAAAAGGAATACCATGTAACTTGACAATCTTCTCAATATACTCTTCAACTAAGTTCTACAATGAATAACTTATATTTATCGGAATAAAATGAGTCGGTTTAGTCAATCTATCCATTACAACCCAAATTGAATCATTCCCCTTGGAAGTCTTCATAAAATTCGTCACAAAATCCATATAAATATTATTTCATTTCCACTTTAGAATATTCAATGGTTGCATCAATCCAGACGACTTTCGATGTTCAATCTTCGACTTCTGACAAGTCAAGCATGAATACACAAATGTAGCAATATCTTTCTTCATCCGGGCCACCAAAATATCTTGTTTGAGTCTTGATACATTTTAGTAGCACCGAGATGAATAATCAACCCACTTATGTGAACCTCCTCAAGAATACTCTTCTTAAGTTCTGGTACATTTGGAACACAAACTTTGTCGTTGAATCTCATAACACCATTTTCATCAATTCTAAAATCAACTATTTTACCTTGATTGATTAACACCAACAGGTCAGTCAATTCCAAGTCGATCCAATGATCTTCTCTGGTTTCTTCAAGAATGCCTCTAATAATCTTTAACACACCTAACTTCTCAATGTTATGAGTCAATTCACACCCTAAACTAAGATCCCTAAATTGTCCAATCAACTCCGATTCTCGAACCATCAACATCGACTTATGTAAAGACTTTCTGCTCAAAGCATCAACTATAACATTTGCTTTACCTATATGGTAACTCAAACTAAAATATTAATCCTTCAGAAATTTAAGCCACCTCTTATGCCTCATATTCAATTCCTTCTGATCAAATAAATACTTCAAGATATGTTTGGATAACTTAAAACTAACGGAGTGGAACATAATGGAACATAATAGAATAAACAGAATGGAATGAAACAAAACATAAACTTCATTTCATTGTTTGGATATTTCACGATGGAACGAAACTAATATCCCATTCCACGGTTTATAAATTGAACGGAGTGGAAAACGTTACAATCTTTTTATTCCATTTTTGTCCTTTACTAAAAAAACATTAGTATAATAAAGTGAAAATTTGGAGGACAAATTTGTAATTATGTTACTAATTTATTCTATTTTATTGGATACACCCCAATTTGGGTGGAATGAAAAATGAACTAAAATTATGGTATTAGATGGAATGAATTTCATCATATTCCATTTCATTCCATTCATTTTTTGTAAAATCAAATAATGGAATATGATATTATTCCACTTCATTTCGTTACAATTCATCCCTTTCCATCAATTCAAACATACCCTCAGACTCTTGTGGTCGTTGAACACTTCAAATCTAGAAACAAACAAATAATGTCTCCAAACCTTAAGAACAAAAATTGCACCTGCCAACTCTAAATTATACGTAGGATAGTTCCTCTCATGAACCTTCAATTATCTATAAGCATAAGCCACAACTTGTGTAACGCCCGTAATTTAATTAATTATTTAATTAAATTATTTTTGGAATAATTGTGAAGAAGTATTATTAAATTGGATTTATTTTATTAAATGGAGAAATAATAATATATTTGAGGTATTATATTATTATGTGGTGAAATAATGTTAGAAGCTAATATTATTTAATGTAGGCCTATATGGTGTGAGTGGAAGTAATAAGGGGGTGTAGGTTTTAAGCCCAATAAGGAATAACATAATAATATTAGGTTATTTTATTATTTTGTGTGAAAGAGTAGAAGGAGGAAGCAGTAAGAAGAGAAAATAAGGATTTGAGGAGAACGTGAAGCTGCTGGATTTTGAAGGAAACGACAAGAACGAAGATTCAACCCGGAAATTGTAGAGCGACCTTCGATCCAAGGTAAGGGTGGGGTTCTGGCTTTATAATTGGGTTCATGATGTTTGATATGTGGGGTTAGAAGATTGTTGTTTTTGTTATTGAATTGAATGATGTATGATGAATATTGATGAATTCTCGATGGATAAATGATGTTATGATGTTGTGTAATCGATGTAGTATTGTAAGTTAATGTTAAGTGATGAATTATCATGGTTATGATAAGGTTTTTAGGGATGTAGTATGATTCCCGTAGCAAAATACAGTAGAAAACGCATAAAGGAGGTTGTTGGACTCATGATGAGTCGATGCATGCAGGGCTTGCGTCGATACATGTTAAGTATAAGACTCAGGATGAGTCGACGCGAAGAGAGGATGTGTCGATGCATGATGAGTATAAGACTCAGGATGAGTCGACACGAAAAGTGCATGTGTCGATACATGCTGTATTGAAAACTAGGATGAGTCGATCCAAAAGAGGATGTGTCGACTCATAGTATACGTATGAAGCAGGATGAGTCGATCTAAGGGGTTTTGTGTCGACCCATACTGAATAATTTTTGACAGAATCAGTTTTGAATTGTTGTAACTTGAGTTGTAGGATGTTGTTTGAGATGTCGTTCAAAGCGTTGATTAGCTAACGCGATGAACTCTATTCTAGAGGATTAAAATGATGAAAAAGAAGTGTAATCCCATTAACCAATTTAGGATTTAGAATTAATTCCCGTAGATGACCGTTATGCTGGATTTTGGACAGAATGATGAATTTTGAGATGTTAGAGACTGCTGTTAGAAATATGACAGTAGGATTAATGACATAAACGAAGTAGAACTGTAGAATAACAGTATTGATTACTGTAGTAATAATATACAGTTGAGTTATTAGTAATATGTGGTTATTAAAGTGGTGTTTGATAATTTATGATGAACAGATGATGTTTTATAAATAAGTAATGTTTAATAAATTATTTTGAGATGTTGTTCCGAGATGATTGAGATGTTGTTATTTGAGATGACTGAGATGTTGTCGTTTTGAGATGATTGAGATGATGTTGTTTTGAGATGTGTTTTGAGATGTGTTTTGAGATGTTGTTAACTGAGTGTGTTATTACATTCATGTTGAGTCGCATACATTGCATTTTTGAGATGGAGCTTATGCTCGTTGAGATGGCCTGTATTAGAAAATTCGGAGATGAAGGCTATGCCTTGTTGATGCCTCTATTAATTGGAAGATTAGATTTTTGAGATGGGAGTTTTTCTCCAATGGTACCACATGCATTTGCATAGTTTTGAGTCACATCATATGAATGAATAATGAGATGTATTTTATGTTGATGAATGAGTATATATGTTATAATTGTGGTTGATTATGAGATGAGAAGTGATGATATTATTGATCTAATTTAATATATTAATTATCATGCACTTTATTATATTGTTAGATATTGTACCCCAAAAATTTTCCTCCCATATTTCTCAAAACATTGCAAGAAAGATCTCCAAATTGCTCAAAGTAGTCCAAGGGTTGGCCAGACAAGCTCTCTCCTAAGGCAGTCTACTCAAATTAGGGTTTTGTGTTGCATCAAGATCCTTGAGTCCAAGTGACCCCAAGTTCTCACCAATGTCTTAATATGTTCTCAAGATCATCCATGTCAAGTTTCAAGCCTTGCAGAGGAATTTTGCTCAATCAATTGCTTAAAAGGTCCAAAAATCGACTATGTTATGGCAAAAGTCAACTGTGACCCAAATACAGTCAAGCTTCAAGATTCTTTGTCAACATTCTTATTTTGAAGTTTATTTCATCATTTTATCAAGGGTTGATCATGATTCATCAAGGATTGCTCAAGATTCATCAAGATTCAAAAGTTGTTAAATTAGGGTTTTGCACGAAAAGTCAACTCAACTTTGACCAAGCATAACTTTCTCATACTTTATGATAAATGACCCATACAAAGCTCATTTTTAAGAGGATTAAATTACCTACAATCCATATTCATACCCCCAAGATCAAAATATGCACTCACAAGAAGTTACGAATTTTGACATTATAGGTCATTTTTGAAAGTCAACAAAAACACTTTTTTTGTCAAAGCTTCTAACTTGATCATGGAATATCAAAATTAGATGAGACCAAAAGGGTTGATTAGAGGACGTCTCAAGCCTTCTAAAAAGTCCAAGAACACCTCCAAAAGTTCAAAATTGAGGAAGTTATGCATTGTTGAAGTTGGACTTTCTTGCAAAATTGTCAAAAGTCAACTATTCCCAAAACTTCAAATTTTGCCAAATGGGCTCATTCTTTTTCACTTGTTTTGAGTTGGCATTGTAGTCCATGGGCTCTATCCTTTCCCATGTGTCCATATCATAATTTTATTAATTATTTTGATTTTTATTTGAATTAATTTGAATTAAACCAAAATAAATCAAATAAAATCAAAAACATTGAAAACTAAAGATCTTGTGATCATTTCAGGTCTTGTTACATAGCTAGCATCCTTCCAAACTCGTATCAAGCCATGTGGGTACAAAAAGATATGATTTGGATCAAATTTGGAAAGTTTTAATGGAGCATCAAATCAAATATTCAAGCATCAATGGAGGAAGATTTGGACAGCAAATTCTAACCTAATGTATTGTACAATACACAAGGAAGCGAGAGGGACAAGAATAAGGGTTGGAGATCAATTGGAGAGCAAGAACAAAGTTTGCAAAAACACCAAAAAAGTGTGAGATCAAAATCAAGTCTATAGGCATTTTCAAGACTTGAGACTTGTCTCAATCTCTTCCTGGCCATCTCCAGAAGCGAAACCAATCAAGACAACGCATTTTCAGACCCTCCTAAGCGTTGTAAGTCCCTCACGAATCCGCCCTGTTCTTGATTTCATATTTCATAAATTAGGCATTATTAATACAAAATAACTACATATTTGTGATCACCATGCCATTTGCAAGCTTTTTACATTAACCAATTTCATTTACATAACATATACTGTGATTCACCATGATTAGGGTTTCATGGAGTTTTTTGGGGCTTTTATTTTCAGGTGCAATTAGCCTACATAATGGCTATGGTTATGATCAGTAGGTTGAGATGAATCCAACCCTGCTCTTAGAATGCATTTCCATGGCCTATAGAAGATTTTGGAATGAGGCAGGCTTGTAGCGACGGACCTTCGTCCGTAGGTATAGCCTCTGTGTTTTTAGCAACGGTTCAGGGACAGGGATGATGAGTTGTCATCCATCCATATGACCATTCAAATAACGCGCGCTCCTTTTTTATTTTATTTCTGGCCATTGATTTTGTTTTTATATATTACATTATGTTTGTATTATAATAACAAATGAACACAAGCGTTCCAGTGGTAGCCACGTTGGCCTTAAGGACCCAAAGGCTGGAGGCCAGGGGTTCGATCCCTGCCTCCAGCAAATTGCATTTTCTTATTTATTTTCAGGGAATACAGTGCACGCGCCAACATGATGACCATTATACTCCCTCACTCTTCAGCGTGCCAGATGGCCAGATGGCCAGATCTGATGGTCAAGTATTGGAGGCACACCATAAGCTAGTCAACGCATGTGCATAGGATCACAAAAAATCCAATGGACCAGCATCAATTGGGCCAATCTCTTGCTATTTGCACCCTCAAAATCAGGCCCACTTTCTATACTTTTCTTTTATTTTATTTATTTCATTTATTTATTCTATTTTATTTATTTTAATTACTAATCAAATTAATTTTCTTTTCATAAAAAAAATCACAAAAATACTCTTTTTTATCCAATTAAATTTTAGAACTTTTATTTTTATTTAATAAATATTAACTAATTTAATTAGGATATTAATTAGGTAACCTTAAGTTATTTTGTAAATAAATAAAATCAATTAGAATTAATTAGGTTTTAACTACTAATTTTAATTATTTTATTTCTTTCTTAAATTAAAGAATCCAAAAACATGTCATTAATTATTTTTTTTCATTTAATTAATTTAATAATTAATTTAGTATTTAATTTTAGGATTTAATTTCTTTTCTTAAAATAAAAACAACAAAAAAAGGATTTTCTTTTAAAAGGGTCAAAACCCTAATTCGCATTCGATTTAATTTCCCTCGCGCTTTATTATTCTTTATCCAATTTATGTATCTGCTCCCGGTTTGTAATAAATAATTAGGAACTTTTATTTATTTTTCTGCTTTTTATTTTCCAAGGGTTGTTTTTGGCGATGTAAATACCCGACGCCTTGTAATAATTTAGTTTAATTTCCGCACCTTTAATTTCTGCAAATATTCAACTGCTAGATGTTTGATAATAGGGTTTGCATGATAAGACTGAATGCTTAATCTTAAAATTAAATTAGACCACCCTTAACATGTGCAAAGATAAAAATATCTGAAATCAACACACTCGCACATGCGCACTCCTAGGGTACACCCCACTTGGTTGCCTTCGTACACGGTCATTAAGTATAGGTTGTTTTAGAGGCCGTCCTCTTGTCTAAAAGATCATAGTTGCCTCGAAACGGTTGCCTCGGATATTGTTGCCTCAAACAAATGATCTAAGACATTAGGGTTACCGCTAAGGTGTCCTAACATTGCTTTAGTAACCGTATGTCCCTCTTTCGAATTGACCCTCAAACTCCAACGATGGTGCTACCTACTCACTAATAGTGGGATAACATTGTCTAAAGGAAACAAGCATAGAACGATTCCTTTTTCGAGTAGGTAGATAGTTCTTAGATACTTGCTCATCCAAAACAAAACTTTTCCACACTTACACTTTTACAAACAAGTTTTCAAAAACACTTCATTACACTCTTAAGCAAGAGTTAAATCGAAGTTGAAACAAAAACTTTTCAAAACCCACAAGTACAAAGAAAACATTTTGAAAATGATGAGCAAGTACCTAAGAGCCCGTAGATAACTACGGATAGAAAGGGTGTCAATACCTTCCCTTTTTATAATCTACCCCCCGTACTCAGAAATATCTTGAAAAAGGAATTTTTTTGTGCTTTTTTCCTTTCCTTGTTGGATAAAATAAAAGTCGATGGCGACTCTTGCTTACCGCGACATTTTGCGAATACAAAACGCAAAACACGAACCACCATTTCCAAAACAGTCAGTTCTTCCACCGTATCACAGAACTGGCGACTCTGTTGGGGAAAATATTTTAAGTGGGGTGTACCTTAGGAATAGTTCATCATAATGTTTTCAATTGCTTGATTTGTATGCTTTATCTTTGTGGGTTTGTATCGGAGTTACTATAGATCCTAACCTGGATCTGGGGATACCTTTTAGGTAAGTAGCAATAGACTGTGAGGGAACTGTATGGCGTAGACCGATACGGTTGAAGCAGTAGCTACATTGGTGTGGCACTTTAGTTTGTACTGATATCCCTTGTGGTGGAACAAGGAGAATATGAGTCAGCTAAGGGGTCATTAAGCACCAACTGACCTTAGAACCTATAATTGACCAACTTGGCCATAGAAAAGTAGCAGTATGCTACACTCATTGAGACCAAACTCTCGCGATGATTCCGGCTGCAAGAAAAGGTTGCCAAATTGGAATTATGACTGATCGAGGGTAGTCAGTGATATTAAGATCCTCTAGAACCCAGTTACTATTACTAGCACAGGTTGAACCAACTAAACTGAAAGAGGGTAATACCTAAACTCCTTGCCAACCTGAAATCTAAGGGCTATCTGTGTGACTTGTTTGCCCTTACCATGTTTGCCATCTGTGAATACTTGTGGTGTGTTTCTATCATAACATCATGCATCATGACATTGCATGCATCTTGCACCAGACTAACCCATTTCAAAGACAGAGGGGATTCATTTTTGTTCTGTTTTGTAGGTCATGGCCTCTATGCGTAGAAACACTATTCAAATCAACTTTGTACAGATTCCTACCCAGCTTAGAGATTTGGTTGCAAAGGTTCCTGACACTTCCTCCTTTATCAGAAGACATGGCCACCTCCTTGGTTTGGTCACTTCCAGATTAGATGAGCAGATGATGAGTGTCTTGTGCCAGTTCTTTGATCCATTGTACCAATGCTTCACCTTCCCGGACTATCAGTTGGTCCCTACCTTGGAGGAGTTATATGATCTACTTGGTATTTCTATTCTAGAGCAGACGCCATTTACAGGTTGGGAGGAAGCCCTTAGGTCGGAAGAGATTGCTTCAGCCCTCCATCTGACAAAGGCTGAGGTAATGTCTAATTGGGACACTCGGAGTGGGACAAAAGGCTTCTTGGCTAAGTTCTTGGTTGATCGGGCTAATCAGTTTTGGGATAGTTTGGATTTTAAAGCATTCAAAGACATCCTGGCTCTTCTTATTAATGGTCTGGTTCTGTTTCCTAATTCAGATTCTTTCGTCGACGTGAACGCAGTGAAGATTTTCATGTCCCGTAATCCGGTACCCACTCTCTTAGGTGATATTCTGCATGCTCTTTATGCCCGTACTGCTCGGAAATGAGGAACCCTTATGTGTTGTGCACCATTGCTGGCGAGGTGGTTTATTTCTCACCTCCTCAAATCTGTTTTTAAGAACAAGGAAGGCATGGGTTGGGCCTACAGAATCATGTCTCTCGCTCACACGGACATCATCTGGATCACTAAAGACATGGAAGAAGTAGTTGTTATTGATCGCTGTGGGGAGTACCCCAATGTTCCACTACTTGGAATTAGAGGAGGAATCACCTATAATCCTTGTTTGGCCTTACGTCAATTTGGGCAAGCTAGGAGGGACGGACCTCATGAGTTGCTAATACCGAGCATTGTCTTTGACTTCCAAGGGGATAGTGAGGAACATCGCCGCAGGTTCATACGAGCTTGGAATAGGGTTCACAGGTCTGATCCGCATGAGCTAGGGATGAAGACTTCTCTTCCGATGGAACCGTATCTCCGATGGGTTCGAATCCGTGCCCAAAAGCTGGGAATACCGTACGAAGCTGTCTTACCAGTAATTGTTGAGAGTGCTGATGAAGAAGGGGTCTCACCTACCATCCTCCACCCATACATGCCTACTGACATTGGGGCATTAAAGAGGTCTTGGATGCAGCTGAGAGAAGAGCGGGATACTTAAAGATAAAAGTATCACGAGCAGGAGCGGAAGATTCTAAAGCTTACAAGACAGCTGGAGAATGAGAAGGTCTTCAACGACTATGTCAGCACCAATGGAAAACGACCATGGGAGCGATGATGTCTTTTGTTATTTCTAGTTTTGATTTACTTTTCAGTTTTTCCCTTTGTAACGCCTTAAAGGCATTTGTCAAACATTGTTTCAAGTTTATCTAATAAAAGTGTATTTCATTTTGGTTCACGAATTTGAATCCCTAAAGTCTTTGAAATCATATCATATGCATTTCACTCCCATGCACCTCATCACAGGTACCCTTACAGGTCTCTTATCTTCTTCGCTGTTTATTTCAGCATCATGTCTTCTGAAACATCAACTGATCAAGCTATCAAGGCTCTGCAAGCTCAGAACGCCCAGTTCCAGGAAATTTTCATGAACTTGGCTAAGGGTCAGTAAGATCTGAAGACTCTTATCTTGAAGGATAAGAGGAAGAAGAAGAAGAAGACGGTCCTCCTGAATATGGGTCGCAGATTCGGGAACAATCTGTGGGAAGATGTTGATTTATGTCACTCACCTGAAGGGAGAGAAAACCAGGAAGAAAGGAGGGCTCCTAGCCCTGTGGTTTCTGACAACGAGACTGACTTTGACGAAGACTAGTATCCTCCGGCTGAGGATAGGTATAAACAACTTGAAGACCGGTTAAGTGTGATGGAGATCCAGAAGGTACCTGGATTGGACTTTGGTGATTTGGGTTTGTCATATGTGGTGGTGATTCCCCACAAGTTTAAAGCACCAATCTTTGCTAAATACGACGGGGTTTCTTGTCCAAAGCTGCACCTCCGCTCGTATGTTAGAAAGATCCAGCCATACACTGCTGATAAGAACCTTTGGATCCACTTCTTTCAAGATAGTCTTTTAGGGACTCAACTTGAATGGTTTTACCAGCTGGAAGGAGCTAGTATCTGTAATTGGGAAGACCTTGTTGCTGCTTTTTACAAGCAGTACCAATACAATGTCGACCTCGCTCCCACGCGTACCCAACTTCAGGGTATGTCTATGGGCGCGAGCAAAGGTTTCAAAGACTACGCTCAGAAATGGAGGGACCTTGCTGGAAGAGTACAACCCCCGCTGGCTGACAGGGAGTTGGTGGATATGTTTCTAGGGACCTTGTCTGGTCCATATTTCAACCATCTGATTGGAAGTTCATCGTCCGGGTTTACTGAGCTGATTATGACCGGGGAAAGAGTTGAGGCCGGTATCAAGAGCGGTAAGATACAGAAGGGTGCTTCGTCAAGTACCGAAAAGAAGCCTTTTAAGAAGGAATCCAACGCTGTTTACAGTTCAAATAGCCATAATAGACCTGAGCGCCGCCAAGCAGTCAATGCGGTTGTTATATCAAGACCTGTTGTTGCCTCACAACGTAACAATCAGCCAAGAGCCGAGAGGCCGCGGAGACAATTCACTCAGCTTCATATGACCCTGTCTCAGATTCTGCCACAGTTGTTAAAGACCAATCTGGTGATTTCGAAGGAAGCCCCGAAGAATCCCAATACAACATCACCGCTGTACAATCCGAATGCCCGCTGTACTTTTCACTCTGATAGCCCGGGGCATGATACATATGATTGCTGGGTCTTAAAGAATAAAGTACAGGATCTGATTGATGCTAAGGAGATTGAGTTCGAAGCGCCAGAAAAGCCTAATGTCATAACAGCTCCTATGCCAAAACATGACGCGGGAGTAAATGCTATTGGGGATAATGATGATGAAGAGTTTGATATTGACAGCTGGATTTACTCAACTACTGACGGTGGACTAAGCAATTGGACAGCAAAGGACTTCGTCCCAATTTCTTTTATTACCCAGTAATGAGACTTTTGTTTTGAATTTGTAGCAGACAATCTTTAAACTTTACGGCCCGGTGCCTTACCCGAGACACTGTGGCTTTGTTTGTGAGGGCTTTATGTGTGTCATTTCCATATATCATTAATAAAAGCATTGGACGTTTTCTTGCATTACGAATTTTGCGCTCTTTGTCTTTCTTTTCTATCTTGCAAAATAGCTATTTTACACACGCTCACATATACAGGTCTACATCCACTCTAGATCCCACTGATAACGACTCTACTACTGCCGATTATGACTTCGAAAGTCCGATCAACTTAGCCGAAGACGAAGGTGAAGATGATTGCGAAGTGCCTGGTGAACTTGCTAGACTGTTAGTTCAGGAAGAGAGGGCCATACAGCCGCATGGAGAGCCAGTGGAAACAGTGAATATGGGTACAGAGATAGACAAGAAAGAGGTCAAGATCGGTGCAAATCTGAAGTCTAGTGTTAAGCAACGGCTAATTCAGATGCTGTATGACTATGTTGAGATCTTTTCCTGGTCTTATGAAGATATGCCTGAGTTGGATACCGATATTGTGGTTCACCGATTGCCTACCAAGGAAGATTGTCCTCCAGTGAAACAGAAAGTCCGCCGAATGCGCCCAGAGATGTCTGAGAAAATTAAGGCTGAGGTGATGAAGTAGTTTGACGCCGGTTTTCTAGCAGTTACTTCTTACCCACAGTGGGTGGCCAATGTGGTTCCTGTGCCGAAGAAGGATGGTAAGGTTCAGATGTGTGTTGACTATAGGGATCTGAACAGGGCAAGTCCCAAGGATGATTTCCCTCTGCCTCATATCGATGTTCTGGTTGACAACACCGTACAACATAAGGTCTTCTCCTTTATGGATGGTTCCTCCGGTTATAATCAGATTAAAATGGCTCCCAAGGATATGTAGAAGACAACCTTTGTTACTCAATGGGGTACCTTTTTCTACAAGGTTATGCCGTTTGGATTGAAGAATGTTGGGGCAACGTATCAGCGCGGCATGGTCGCTTTGTTCCATGACATGATCCATAATGAGATTGAGGTAAACGTTGACGACATGATTGCAAGATCCCAGACTGAGGAAGAACATCTTGACCATCTTCAGAAGCTGTTTGACAGGTTGAAGTTGTACAAGCTGAGGTTAAACCCGAACAAGTGCACCTTCGGGGTGAGATCTGGTAAGCTGCTGGGTTTCGTCGTAAGTGATAAAGGTATTCAAGTGGATCATGCAAAGGTGAAGGCTATACAGGAAATGCCAGCTCCCCGAACAGAAAAGGAAGTCAGAGGCTTTCTGGGACGTCTGAATTACATTGCCCGATTCATCTCGCACCTGACTGCTACTTGTGAGCCAATCTTCAAGTTACTGAAGAAAGATCAAGTGGTAAGATGGAATGATGAATGTCAGGCCGCTTTCGAAAGGATTAAAGAATATCTCCAAGAGCCACCTATTATGATGCCTCCATTGGAAGGGAGACCTTTAATCTTATACTTGACAGTACTCGACAATTTGATGGGGTGTGTGCTAGGGAAGCATGACAAGTCTGACCGAAAAGAGCATGCTATTTATTACTTTAGCAAAAAGTTTACCGACTGCGAGACTCGATACTCGTTGCTTGAGAAAACTTGTTGTGCTTTAGCATGGGCTGCTCGCCGGCTAAGACAGTATATGCTGACTCACACTACTCTATTGATATCAAAGATGGATCCAATCAAGTATATCTTCGAGAAGCCTGCCTTGTCCAGAAGAATAGCAAGATGACAGATGATCTTGACTGAGTATGACATCCAATACACGACCCAAAAAGCAATCAAGGGAAGTGTGTTGGCAGATCATCTGGCACATCAGGCAGTGGATGATTACCAGTCTATGAACTTTGAATTCCCGGATGAGAACATCATGTTGGTGACTGACTGTGAGACACCTGGACCGGATGAAGGACCTGAGGAGGGATCCCGATGGTCTATGTACTTTGATGGAGCTTCAAACACTTTGGGTAATGGCATTGGCGTCGTGATCATATCTCCTGGAGGCTCTCATACTCTATTCACCGCCCGACTATGTTTCAACTGCACCAACAATATGGCAGAGTATGAAGCATGCATCATGGGTCTTCGAGCAGCTATTGACCTAAGGATTAAGTTTCTAAGTGTTTCGGAGATTCCGCTCTCGTGATCATCCAGATCAAAGGCGAGTGGGATACGAAACACCCTAATCTTATTCCTTACAAGGAGTATGTGTTGACGTTACTCCCACACTTCGAGGAGATAACCTTCGAACACTTCCCCAGAGAGGAGAATCGGTTGGCGGATGCGCTGGCTACGATGTCTTCTATGTTCAAGGTCAGATAGGACAATGAGGCTCCCCAGATTACCATTGAGAGGTTAGACGAACCTGCACATTGCTGTGACATTGAGACTGAAGAGGTAGCAGATAAACCTTGGTTCCATGAGGTAAAGAGGTATCTTGAAGCTCAAGAGAACCCCGAGGGTGCATCTGTTAATGATAAGAAGTTTCTGAGGAGGTTCGCGGTGAATTTCTTCATCAGCAATGGCATTCTTTACAAGCGTAACCATGATTCGACCTTACTGCGTTGTATGGATAAGAACGAAGCAGAAATGATCATGATAGAGTTACATGAAGGTACTTTCGGAACTCATTCCAGTGAACACACCATGGCAAAGAAAATCCTTCGGGCAGGATATTATTGGTCCACAATGGAAGCCGACTGTTATCAGCATTCTCGGACCTGTCACAAGTGCCAAGTCTATGCTGATAAGGTGCATATACCTCCAGTACCTCTAAACGTCTTGACGGTTCCATGGCCTTTTGCAATGTGGGGCATTGACATGATCGGCGAGATCAGACCTACGACATCTAACGAGCATCGTTTCATCCTGGTAGCTATTGATTACTTTACGAAGTGGGTTGAAGCAGCTTCCTTTGCTACAGTGACCAAGAACGTCGTGGCACGATTCATTCGACACAATCTGATCTGTCGATATGGTGTACCAGAAAGGATTATTACGGACAACGGTACAAATCTCAACAATAAGACGATCACCGAGCTCTGCAAGCAGTTCAAGATACAACATCACAACTCTTCTCCCTACCGGCCGAAGATGAATGGGGCTGTAGAAGCGGCTAATAAGAACATTAAGAATATTGTGTAGAAGATGACGGCGACATACAAAGATTGGCACGAGATGTTACCTTTTGCTCTTCATAGGTATCGTGCTTCAGCGCAGACGTCAACATGGGAAACACCCTATTCCTTGGTATATGGAATGGAGGCCGTCTTGCCCATTGAAGTTCAGATACCCTCTCTTCGGATTATGAAGGATATAGGTTTGTGCAAAGATGACTGGATTCAGACCTGACTTAATCAACTAAACTTAATCGACGAAAAGAGACTTACTGCTATTTGTCATGGTTAGACGTATCAAAAGCGGATGATCAAGGCATTTAATAAGAAAGTTAGACGACAAGAGTATCAAGTTGGGGATCTGGTAATCAAGCGCATCATTCTACCTCAAGGTGATCCTAGGGGCAAATGGACCCCTACTTACGAAGGGCCATTTGTGGTTAAGAACATTTTCTCAAGAGGAGCTATGATTCTAACCACCATGGATGGTGACGACCTTCCTCACCTCGTCAATGCAGACATAGTGAAAATATACTACGCATAATTAAAGACTCGCTAGGTTGACTGGCCTAGGAAAAAATAAGGGCTTCCCGACGAACCAAAAGGGTTCGGGCAAAAATAAGGGATGAAAATGGAAAAATTTGTACACCCGGCAAGTCGAAAACCTGAAAAGGCGGCTTGGGCAAAAAAAGGGTATCCCGGTGGACTGAAAACCCGAAAGGGCAGTCCAGGCAAAAATTAGGGATTAAAGCGTAACATTATGTCTCGTTGAATCACCTTGCAACCAGACTTCGGTATCAACTATCAAGCTCGGACGACACTAATCAATCTGATCTACCTTCAACCAAGTAGAAAAGTGATGAGATGCTCGAGGACATAAAGGCAATAGCAGAGTGGGAACCCAGTGGGATTATTCACATAGCTGATTTTCTTTGTTTTTCACAAATTGTATAAACTCTATTGTTCGACGGCGTTCTCTTATTAGGACACCATCCTCTTGTACAAAAACGCCTATTTACAGGCCAAACTTCAAAATCAATACGATTCATCTTTAAAGAAATTTTAAACTATTTTTCCTTTATCTGTTTTGTTTTGCAAAGAACGTCCAATGATCATTTTTTATATATGCATTTGACATTAATCGCTGCTCATGAATATTTACGTGCAAAATAAAGGACGATTACTTGTAATATCAGAAACAGGGGTGTTGTACCCCAAAATTTCCCTCCCATATTTCTCAAGACATGTCAAGAATCATCTCCAAGTTGTTCAAGATGGCTCAAGAGGTTGACAGTCAAATCACCTCCTAAGGCAGTCAATTCAAAATTAGGGTTTTATATTGTATCAAGGTCCTTACATCCAAATGGCCTCAAATTCTCCCAAATGTCCTAATATGTTCTTAAGTTCATCCATGTCAAATTTCAATCCTTGCAGAGAAAGTTTGGTCAGTCAATTGCTCAAGAGGCCCAAAAATTGACTGTGCTAGAGCAAAAGTCAACTGTGACCCAAATACAGTTAAAACCTCAAGGTTTTTTTGTCAACATTCTCATTTTGAATTATAATTCATCATTTGATCAAGGGTTGATCATGATTCATCAAGGATTGCTCAAAATTCATCAAGACTCAAAAGTTGCTAAATTAGGGTTTTGCAGGAAAAGTCAACTCAACTTTGACCAAGCATAACTTTCTCATACTTTATGAGAAATGACCCATCCAAAGCTCATTTTGAAGAGGATGCAATTTCCTACAATCCATCTTCACACCCCCAAGATCAATAAATGCTCTCACAAAAAGTTACAAATTTGGACATTATAGGTCATTTTTGAAAGTCAACAAAAACACCTTTTTTGCCATAGCTTATAACTTGAGCATGGAATATCAAAATGAGATGAAACCAAAAGGGTTGGTTAAAGGACATCTCAAGGTTTCTAAAAAGTCCAAGACCACTTCCAAAAGTTCAAAATTGAGGAAGTTATGCATTGTTGAAGTTGGGCATTTTTCCAAAGTTGCCAAAAGTCAACTATCCTCAAAACTCCAATTTTTGACAAAAGGGCCCACCTTTTCCACTTGATATGATCTTGTCACACCACACACGTGTCCTATCTTCAATTTCATGACCAATTATTAAATTTTCTATTTTATTTAATTTTTATTGACTTAATTCATTTTAAATCAATATTAATTCAAATAAAATCCAAAAATTGATGGAATAAGATTTTTTTGATCATTACAGGTCTTCATTATCATGATACACATAATCAAATTCGTGCCAAGGCAAATCATGCACAAAATATTGGATTTGGAAAGAATTTGAAAGCCTTTAATGGAGGAATCAAATCATATCTCAATTCTTCAATGCACATGGATTCAAGCCCAAAGTTTAACCTAAATGCATTCCTTATTACTCACACAAGCCAGGCATATCAAGAACACGACCTAAGAACTGCTGAAACGGCCAAACCAAAACTGAAAAAAACCTTGAAAAGTTGGAGATCAAAATCTTGGTTAGAGCTCGATTCAGTCCAAAATCTCAACGTAGCTTCCTTGCCTGACATCCAGTGGAGCTAAAGCAATCAAAACCAAGCCTTGAGACCTCCTAAACAGCGTTGTAAGTATTCAAGAACATAGCCTTGTGCACGAATTCACAACCTTGGATTCTTGCATCTTTTTGCCTAAATATTTGTATATTCATACTTTTCGTTGCATTCTGAAACTTTTGGCATAATTGAATTGCATTTTCATAGCCTGTACAACCATGCGCGAAGCTAGGGTTTTGTTTATTTGTTTTTAGGCATTTTGATTTCAGGGAAAATTAGAACAAATCATGGGCATAAATGGAATAAGTGGAAGGAGACGAGCATGCTGACGTTCTTAAAACTCGTTTCCATGGCCTAGGATGAATTTTGGAAGCAAGCCACGGATCTTCCTGCGGATAAAAATCCGCAGGTAATAAAACCAGAAATTTGTGAAGAAGACGACTACACGTCCTCTTCCCATTGGCTCGTTCAAATGTTTAGCGCATTTTTTTTTATTTTCCAGTATATGGCTTACTTTTCACATATAATGATCAACGCTTATTTTATTAACAAGAAAGCAACACAGCTCAGTTGGTGGAAGCGTGAGTGGAAAGACCTATGGGACATGGGTTCGAATCCCAGGTCCCCGACATATTTCTTGATTTTTTCTTTTAGCTATTCCAGTGCAACCTCAAGCATAGGGACTATCATGCTCCTCAAAGATCCAGGCGCCAGATGGCCTTCAGGCCAGATCTGAGGGTCTAGATTGGACAACCACCATATACTCAAGTCAACAAGCATGCATGGGATGGCAAAAGTCAATCAGGCCAATGTGGGTGGGCCTTTCAAAATTGCAAATCACACCTTCAAATTAGGCCCACACCGCTTGGGTTATTTCTTTTACTCTTTATATTTTCATTTATTTATTTTGTTCTAATTTTTATTTTATTGTTAATTAATTAATTAATAATTTTCTTAATAAAATCAGAAAACAAAAATATTATTTTTATTAAATTCATCACTTTTTATTTTTTATAAATAAATATTAATCAATTAATTTATTTTTATATAGGTTTAATTTTTAACATTCTTTGCAATAAATTAAAATTAATTTAGAATATTAGGTTTCAATAACTTTGATCAATTTTATTTTATTTCCTTAAAAACAAAAATACAAAAATATTTTCATTATTTAATTTAATTTGATTGTTCGTTTAATTTAATTCCATAATTTCAAAAAAAAAAAAACATGCTTTCTTTCAAAAAGGGTCAAAATCCTAAAAAATGTGCCGTCTTAATTTCTTGCACGCGATCCATGTTCCAATATTGTAATTGCTTCTGGTATGTAATAGCTTTTTAATTAGGACTTTAATTATTTATCGCTTTATTTTTACTTTCCGCAATTTAAATTAAAGGGTTTGTTTTTGGCGATGTAAATACCCGACGCCTTGTAATAGCTTAGATTTAATTCCCGCAATTTAATTTCCGCACAATATTAACTGTTAGATGTTTGATAAATAGGCTATGCATGACAAGATCAATCTTTAACCTAAAATCAATATAGCTCACCCATGACATGTACAAATAAAATTAACCGAAGTAACACACTCGCACATGCGCACTCTTAAGGTACACCTCACTTGGTTGCCTCGAACGTGGTCATTGAGTATAGGAAGTTTTAGAGGTCACCCTCTTGTCCAAAGATCATAAGTTGCCTCGAAACGGTTGCCTCGGAAAAAATGATTTAAGACATTAGGGTTATCGCTAAGGCATCCTAACATTGCTTTAGTGACCACACGTCCCTTAATCGAATTGACCCTTAAACTCCAACGACGATGCTACCTACTCCTCAATAGTGGGATAGCGTTTTCTAAAGGACATTTGTACAGATTAATTCCTTTTTCGAGTAGGTAGATGGTTCTTAAGTACTTGCTCCTTTTAAAACAAAACAAACTTTTCGCACTTACACCCATTTCAAAACAAAAAACTCTTTCAAACCCACAAGCACAAAGAAAAGCAAATTTTGAAAACACAATGAGTAAGTACCTAAGAGCCCGTGGATAACCACAGATAGAAAGGGTGCTAACACCTTCCCTTTCTATAATCTACCTCCTGAACCCGAGAAATATCTCAAAAAGGAATTTTTCTGTGCTTTTGTCCTTTCCTTGTTGGATAAAATAAAAGACGGTGGTGACTCTTGCTTACCATGACATTTTGCGAAAACAAACGCAAACGCGAACCAGTATTCCAAAACAGTCAGTTCTATCCCACCGATCACAGAACTGGCGACTCTGCTGAGGAATTCAATAAAGTGAGGTGTACCTTAGGATTAGATCACTGTGTTTTCAATGGTTTGCTTTGTATGATTTATATTTATGGGCTTGTATCGGAGTTCTATAGATCCTAACTCGGATCTGGGGATACCCTTTAGTTAAGTAGCAATAAACTGTGAGGGATCTCTACAGCGTAGACCGATACGGATGAAGCAGTAGCTACGTTGGTGTGGCACTTTAGTCTGTACCGATATCCCTCGTGTTGGAACAAGGAGAATATGGGTCTTCTAAGGGGTCATTAAGCACCAACTGACCTTAGAACCTTAAATTGACCAACTTGGCCATAGAACAGTAGCAGTATGCTACACTCATTGAGACTAAACTCTCGCGATGATTCCGGCCGCAAGAAAAGGTTGCTAAACTGGAATTATGACCAATTGAGGGTAGTCAGTGATATTGAGATCCTCTAGAACCCGATTACTATTTTTAGGACAGGTGTAAACCAACTGAACTGAAAGAGGGTAGTACCTAAGATCCATGCCAGCCTGAAATCTAAGGGCTCTTTGTGTGACTTGTGTGCCTTTACCATGTTTGCTTTTTGTGGATACTTGTGGTGTGCTTACTGTGATCGGTGGAAATAGAACTGACTGTTTTTTAAGCTGGTTCGCAAAATGTCGCGGTAAGCAAGAGTCTCCACCGTCTTTTATGTTCTCCAACATGGAAAGGACAAAAGCACAGCAAAATTCCTTCTTTGAGAATGTTTCTCGGTTCGGGAGGTAGATTTATAGAAAGGGAAGGTGTTAGCACCCTTTCTATCCGTGGTTATCCACGGGCTCTTAGGTACTTGCTCTTATGTTTCAAAGCATGTTTGCTTTTCAAGTGTGAAGTGGGTTTTGAAAAAGTTTCGTTTGAAAAATTTCTAAGTAACTCTTGTATCAGTCCTCAAGAGTGTATGAAAAATTTGTTTGAAAACTTTTAGAAAGTGTGAGTGTGAAAAGTTGTTTTTGTTTGTTTGAAAAGAGCAAGTACCCATGAGATCTACCTACTATAAGGAATTAAGTTGTGTAAGAGTCCTTCAGATAGTGTTATCCCACCATTGAGAGATAGGTAGCACCGTCGTTGGAGGTGTTCGGGTCAATTCGATTAGGGGACAATATGGTCACCGAAGCAATGGTAGGACACGTTAGAAGTAACCCTAATGTCCTAGATCCTTTTTTATCCGAGGCAACCGTTTCGAGGCAACTGGATCTTTAGACAAAGGGCAACCTCTAAGACACCCTATACTTGATGACCATGTTCGAGGCAACCAGTGAGGCGTACCCTAGGAGTGGCATGTGCTTTGTGTGTTGTTTTTCAGTTAATTGTCTTTGTACATGTTATTTGTGAGCTACAGATTAATTTTATTTACATACATTCTTTCATGCATTTTAGCAGTTAGGGGTGCGGAAAATTAAAGTGCGGGAATGTAAAACTACGCTATTACAAGGCGCGGGTCTATACATCGCCAAAAAAACAAAGACCCGTTTTGATAAAGTGCGGAAAGTAAAGAAAGCGGTAAACCTAATTACTATTACATTCTTGGAAGCAGTTACATAATAATCAAAATATAATAACGCGCGAAAAGAAATTAAATCGGGAACGCCTTAAGGGTTTTGACCCTTTTAAGAAAAGAAATGAATTTTTTGTCTTTTTTGTGATTAAATGAAATTAAAACTAATGATTAAACTAATTAATTAATTTATTAAAAGAAAAAAATGTTTTTGTATTTTTATGTTTTTAATGAAACAAAATAAAAGGAAATAAAATTAAAAGTTAATAAAAAACTAATTCTAAATTTATTTTAGTTATTAAGAAAAAAAAAGTTAAAGTTGCCTAATTAAAACTAATTCAATTTATTAGTATTTATTTACAAAAATAACATGAAATTAATAATAATAATAATAATATTAGTTCTTTTTTTGGATTTTTTATGAAAATATTAATTATGTTAGGTTAATTAACAATAATGATAATAATTAAAAAATTAGTTAAAAGAAAATAAAAAAGGAAAAGAAAACAAAAGAAAATAAAATAGAACCATATGGGTGTTGGGCCAGAATTGAGGGTTTGTTTAGCATTGCTGTGGCCCATTTGCACAAAGTCACGTTGACTCCTGGAATCATGTGCGTATGGTTGACTGAAAAGCATGGTGCTCATCATTTCCTGGCCACTGGATTGTTGTTTGTAGACACTTGGCATACTGAAGCGTCAGGGCACATGGTGTACCACTTTTAGAAACCTGCACAGGAATACATTGAGAAAAAATGGAAACAAGGAAATTGAGGGACCTGGGAATACTTACAGTGCTTGATAATGGACCTTAGGACGTGGCAAGGGTTGCTTTAGCTTCAGGGTATGGCAAAGAAGAGAGTCACGTTCTCCTCTTGGCCTGAAAATGCTTGCAAAAACTCCTTTTGATCTCACACTTTTTTTGACAAATTTTGAACTTTTCTCTGGCCGTTTGTGCACTTTTTCTAGGTTGTGAATGAGGCTTGCAAGACTTGTATATATAGGCTTGGATGAGAATCAGTCACATTAAGGAGCTTTTAACCATTGCCATTAAGCTTTGGATTTTCTCATAACCACCATTAAAGAAACTTGCCATTTTTGTTCAAAATTTGAATTTCATGCTCATAATAGGCTTGGCACGAATTTGGCATGTGTATTATGACATATAAAAGTCATTCAAAACTCAAAGATACCATTTCATTTTTTGTTTTTTATTTGAATTATTATGGATTAAAGTGAATTAAATCCATAAAAATTAAATAAAAATGAAAAAATAAATGTTTGGTCTTGTAATGGGTCATGGGACACGTGGGTGGCATGACAAGGCTGACCCAGGTGGAAAAAAGTGGGCCCTTTTGTCAAAAATTGAAGTTTCAAGGATAGTTGACTTTTGCCATTTCACAAAAATTTCTCAACTTCTCCAATGCATATCTTGCTCAATTTTGATCATATGAACATGTTCTTGGACATTTTGGAAAGGTCTTGAAGTCCTCTAACCAATGCCTTTGGTCCCATGTCATTTTGATTTACCAATCTCAAGTTATGGTCTTTGACTTAAAATGCCTTTTTGTTGACTTTTAAAAATGACCTATAATGTTGAAATTGATAACTTTTTGTGAGAGCATTTATTGGATTTGGAATGTGAAGATGAGTTGTAGGAAATTTCCTCCCCTTCAAAATGAGCATTGGATGGAATTTTTCTGATGAACCATGAAAAAGTTATGCCTTGGTCAAGTTACAGTTGACTTTTCAGCTGTCCAAAAATGGAAACTTTTGCATCTTGATGATTTTTGAGCCATTCTTGTGGAATCATGATCAAGACTTGATCAAATGATGATTGTGGCTTCAAAATAAGATGTTGACCAAAAAATTTGACTGCCAAATGACCATTTTGCCCCTGCAGTTGATTGTGAAGCAATTAGGGTTTTTGACTGTGCAACTTGACCTTGTGAGCCTTGAAACTTGACATGTAGATGCTTGACAATGTATATGAGCATATGGAACTTGATTTAGCCTTTGAAAACCTCAACTTCCTTGAAGGAAGCAAAACCCTAATTTGATTGGCTTAGGAGGATGGTTGACTGTGTAGCCCTGGAGTAGTCTTGAGCAAATTGAGATGATGCTTGTCAAAACTTTGAAGAATATGGGAGGGCAAATTTTGGGATACAACAGTTGCCCCTGTTCAATCTTCTTAGACCTGAGGATGTAGATTGGCTTGCGTGCCTTTCGTGATCCGAAGGTGGAAGATGATTGAACACTAAAGTGCCCAGAAATTTGCACTCACATAGTAGAATATCAGCAACGTGATGTCGGGAATGGGCTTACAGATGCCATTTGGAGAGATGATGGATAGGAGGATGGGCTTATAGATGCCATCTGGAGAGATGATGGATAGGAGGATGGGCTTATAGATGCCATCTGGAAATGTGACAGAACCTTGTCGGGAATGGGCTTATAGATGCCATCTGGAAATGTGACAGAACCTTGTCGGGAATGGGCTTATAGATGCCATTTGGAACTGTAATGGGAGGATGGGCTTATAGATGCCATCTAGGTGTCGATCACGTAAGATATTACTTAGCGAGAACTTGCGTACCTGAGAAAGAAAGATAATTACCTGGCCTGTTATAAGGGTTGATCTTCAAACTCTTCATGCAGACATGCCCTGGCTGGATACAGGTATCGAATCTGGAACTTCAAAAGGTTGATGGGTTGTCTCTACTGACAGGTTATCTCAGAAAAATCTTTAGGATTTAACTGAACCAGAGGAGGTTTTGTCTTTCTTGACGAGTTGTCTCTTTGGACGGGTTGTCTTCAACGACGAGTGATCTTCAATGACGAGTGTCTTCAATGACGGGTTGTCTTCAATGACGAGTTATCTTCAATGACGAGTTGTCTTAAATGACGAGTTGTCTTAAATGACGAGTTGTCTTCAATGACGAGTTGTCTTAAATGACGAGTTGTCTTAAATGATGAGTTGTCTTCAATGACGGGTTGTCTTCAATGACGAGTTGTCTTCAATGACGGGTAGTCTTCAACGACGAGGTGTCTTCAATGACGAGTGTCTATACTGACGGGTTGTCTTCAATGACGAGCTGTCTTCAATGACGGGTGTCTTCAATGACGGGTTGTCTTCAATGACGGGTGTCTATAATGACGGGTTGTCTTCAATGACGGGTGTCTATACTGACGGGTTGTCTTCAATGACGGGTTGTCTTCAATAACGGGTGTCTATACTGACGGGTTGTCTTCAATGATGGGTTATCTTCAATGACGGGTTGTCTTCAATGACAGGTTGTCTTCACTGACGAGTTGTCTTCAATGACGGGATGTCTTCAATGACGGGATGTCTTCAATGACGGGATGTCTTCAATGACAAGTTGTCTTAAATGACAAGTTGTCTTCAATGACGGGTTGTCTTCAATGACGGGTTGTCTTCAATGACGAGTTGTCTTCAATGACAAGTGTCTTCAATGACGAGTGTCTATACTGACGGGTTGTCTTCAATGACGAGTTGTCTTCAATGACGAGTTGTCTTCAATGACGAGATGTCTTCAATGACAAGTTGTCTTCATTGACGAGTTGTCTTCAATGACGAGTTGTCTTCAATGACGAGTTGTCTTCAATGATGAGTTGTCTTTAATGGCGAGTTGTCTTCAATGACGATCTGTCTTCAATGACGAGTTGTCTTCAATGACGAGTTGTCTATAATAACGGGTTGTCTTCAATGACGGGTTGTCTTAAATGACGGGTTGTATTCAATGACGAGTTGTCTATAATGACGGGTGTCTATAATGACGGGTGTCTATTATGACAGATTGTCTTCTTTGACTTTAGGAAGTAATTTAACTGGACCTGTCTTCTTTGACTGGATGAGCATCAGAAAAACCTTTGAGATTTAACTGGACTTGTCTTCTTTGACTGGATTTGTCTTCTTTGACTGGATTTGTCTTTTTTTGACTGGATTGGTCTCTTTTGACTGTATTTGTCTACTTTGACATATCTGATTATTTAACTGTATCCTTCCTGAAAGGTAAAGGTCAGTCGTATGCAATGCATGATATGGATCAAGCAATAATGTTCTTGACATAAATGAGATTGTATGACATGATGCGCATATGCATAATGTGATGTTTATGAATGTATCTTCGTCTGGGAAAGTAAATCCTTGACGCATGCCAGGAAGTTGAATCCTGGGCTGATGTTGAAGAACAGAGTTCTTCGTTTCCGCTGGGGATGATGATTACAAGAATAAACCGGTAGGAGAAGACGACTCCGTTGGGGAATAAACTTGTTGAGGAGATTACTCTGCGGGGAATTACTCTGTGGGAAGAGATACTTCGCTGAGATTTGGTGATAACTTCGCTGGGGATTCCATTGAGAAGTTATGTTGAGGAATTTGATGAACTCCGTTGGGGATAGGAAGAACTTCGTCGAGGACGATCTTTCCGTGGTAATTAGCTGAGGATAACCCAGTTATAGGCTCTGGTGGAGAATGACATTTGAATAAAGTCGGGGAGATGCTTTTGCGCTCTGCAGGGGATTAGCTTCCAGAATCTATTGGGGATATGCTTCCAGAATCTACTGGGGAGATTGATTCAACTTTCCAGGGGAGACTTTTGGACTGTACTGGGGAATGGCCCCACTGGATGTCTGTATTCCGCCGGGGAGCAATCTTATATTAAGACTGCCGGGGATGCTTGCTGAGGAATAATCTGTATACTCCGTTGGGGAATATTGAGATTTTCTGGAGATACCCAACTTCCTTAAGGCTGACTGTAGGCTAACTCTGCTTGGGGAGAGTGTTGCTGACTTGCTGGAGATGTTGTGCCTTTTCAGGGTTGATGGGACATCAACTATGCTCGGGGAGAGTTGTTGAATCTTGTCTTACTTAACGGGGAGTGAAGGTATCCTGGTCACGTTCTTCAGTCGAACCTACCTTGGTACCTTGGTGGACAGAGCAACTAGATCGCTTAGACAACTCATTACTCCCCATGTTTCTGTGGGAGAAGATGCCTGTGGAGGCGCTTGATGACTGCCGGTTGACAAATCTTCTTCTGGTAGGCAAGTGACGAGATGACGGAATATAGTCGTACGCTTTTGATCCCTAACTTTTGCCTGGACCACCCTTTCGGGTTTTCAGTCCACCGGGATACCCATTTTTGCCCAAGCTGCCTTTTCAGGTTTTCGACTTGCCGGGTGTACAATTTTTTTTTCATTTCATCCCTTATTTTTGCCTAGGTGTGTCAACCTAGCGGGTCTTTGCTTATGCGTAGTTTTTTTTTTCCGACTATGTCCGTGCTCTCAGGATGCCGGGAGTTGTCACTGTCAGTAGTGCAGTGTTACCATGCCACCAGAAGATCTTCGTTTGATCGTCCAATGCCCCAAGTGATCCAGACGGAGATTTTCCCCTAGCTGGTTGGCCTTTTGAGAGATTCTCCGAATCTTGACTTAACTGCCCCAGATGATAGACCATGATCATGTCTGCCCCTTGGTTGGAAGTACTTTTGTTCACTTATATATTCGTCGTGCGAATTTCTCTGTTGTTCGAACAAATAGTCATATGCAAACAGTGTTATATCAAGAATGCAAAGCTTATGTCTGTCTTGAAGTTTTTGAAAATGCATTTTTTTTTATAAAAACAAGTGAATTTTTTGTAAACTGTGATGTCAACTCGTTATTTTACCGCAAGCCTTAAGGAGTCAGGATACCTTTCGTAACAGTATGCTTTCGAACTAACCCATGCTTCAGCTAGGACTTTTAAAGGTTGTAGCGTGGCCCGGTTCACGGTTTAAGAAACAAAGGATAAAGACTCAAATTTTATTTGTACCCACCCGTTCTTCGTGATGTTCTTCAAACCTAAACTCAGTTGATCGTGCGTTAGACCTTGTTTGAGTCTTCATCCTGATATACCGGTGATGGTTCGGATGTTGACAATTTATTTGGAATAGGCAGTCATTCCTTTTTTGGTTGAGGGTTTGTAGGACCTCTTTCTTTTTTGATTTTGTTATCCCTGTTTTTTGCCTGAACTGTTTCTTTTGTGATTACAGTCAGCGGGATGCCCCAGTTTTGTAAGTCTCCTTCATAGGTTTTGACTTATTGGGCGTTTATTTTGAGGGATAATGACTGCCCGTCTTTATGATTATTCAGGACCATCACTGTCTTTTATTTTGTAAGGACTTCTTTGATGCCATTCGTTGTGCACTTGGATCAAACTGAGAGAACTACCCTGCCCCAGGTTATGATTAAGGGTTTTAATTTTCGAAAAGAAAACTCCTACTTCTTTGGCTCAAAGGGGTTGACGAGGGATTATCATCCTTATAACTCCAGTGTTTAGGAATTGAAACAATGCATGTACCTCATCAGCGGGGTTTGTTCAAAAGCATATTGTAGATTGTGGTATCGTTTTCGTCATCCTCCCTCAAGAGGCTTAGAATTTTTCAATCAAGAGTTGGTCATCACAAAAAAAAATGAAAGCAATTTGAATATAGTGAAAATAATTGGATTAATTCAAAAACAAACATATGCAGTGCATTAACGAAATAAAAGAGTTTGCTATGACATTAATTGTTTGTATAAGCAAAAATTACAACTCGGAAATTCAAATAAACAAAAGCCTTCAATGATTGAGCAAAGGAGCAGTGATTATGTTTGGAGTCTATGGTGCTTCAAATTGAATCTCTCTGGTGTCAATCATGTCTTGGACCTTGTTCTTCAGAGCCCAACAGTCGTTTGTGGCATGCCCCGGGCTGTCCGAATGATAAGCGCAGTGGGCGTTGGGGTTATACCTTGAAGGTGTCTTGTTGGGGTTCTTAGGAGGGTCCCTTAGAGTTACCAAATTCAACCTCAACAAATGTTGTAAAGCTTGAGACAGCGACGTGTTGAACTTGGTAAATTGCCTCCTAGGCTTGTCTGGCTTGCTCTGATCAACCCGTTGCTCTGGGCGAGGTTGTGGTTGGACCTGTGAAGTGGTAGCAATTTGGAGAAGTCTAATCTTCACCATGCCAGACTCTTGTCCTCTCGGAAGCTGATCAATGACCTGGTCCCTGACTTGGACTGTTTGCTTCATGTTGTGTCTGTCTTGATGAAGCTGACTGATCATGGTCCTCAACTCTTCTTGCTCCTGAGCTAAGCCTTGGATGAGAGCCATTTTCCCCAGCATCTGGGTTCTCGTTGTATCTACCTCAGCTTGCAGACGTTTCAGTTGTTCGTCCTTATCATCTTCGGGACTTTTCTTGGCCAAATTCCCCATGAGGAGTGTCCTCAACTCTTCCTGCCCCTTGGATAGGCTTAGGAAGATCTCCCTGAACTGAGTCTCTTGAGCATGAAGACCCTGGTTATCTTGTTGGGAAGCCATTGCTGAAATAAACAGCGGAGATGGTAAGTGACCTGTAACAAGGGTACCTGTTATGCAATGATGTGTATGTATGCATGCAATGTTTTCAAGGATCTCGTGGGGTAAACAAGAAAAGTTGTTAGGATTTGAATTTCGTAGCTTGATTAAAGGAACTTCATGTTGTTGAGAGTCTTTCTTCAAGAGTCAAGGCTCACCATATCTAGTGGGTCATAGCCCCTGACAATCTCGGCTAGAGGAAAATAAATCCCCTCTGCCCCTTGCTAGACACTTTGATTCATCATGACCTGCATCATAAGCCCTTGAGATCCTTGAAATGGATTAGTCTTTATGCAGGATGCATGCAATGGTATGATGTTATGCTATGCATGGAGTGATGTAAGTAGGCCCTGTAATGAGTCCCAATTAAGGACTGTAAACAAAACCTGCAAGAAACTCAAGTGTCAGACAACAAGCATGCAAGTAGTCAAGTTTGAAGGCACACAAGTCACACAAAGAGCCCTTAGAGTTTAGGCCAGCATGAAGTTTGGGGTACTACCCTCTTGAAGTTGGTGGGCTCAAAAACCTGTCCTATCAAAAGTAACCGGGTTCTAAGGAGCTCAATATCATTGGGTTATTTTCTATGTTCATTGTTTTGATTTAGCCATTGAACTGGCGATCAAAATATTCCAAGAAAACAACCCTCAATGAGTGTAGTATCGAGTATCAACCAACTTCGGACTGCACCAAAGTCAGTCATCTCACTACCCCTAAAGAGGCCAGGATGGTTCAATTAAGGTTCCTAAGGTCAGTTGATGCTTCACGACACCACGCGGTGGCCCCGTACTCTCCTTGACTTGACTCAAGGGTTACCGGTACTCACCAAAGTGCCACATCAATGTAGCAAACTGCTTCAACCGTGTCGGTATACCCTGCACAGTTCCCTCACAGTTTGTTGCTACTTTCTAAAAGGTATCCCCTAGATCCGGGTTAGGATCTATGTAACTCCAAGGCAAACCCACAATTTTAAATCAAGAAAAGCAAGCAATTGAAAACATAAGAGTGGTCTAATCCTAAGGTACACCTCACTTATAACATTCCCCAGCAGAATCGCCAGTTCTGTGATCGGTGGAAATAGAACTGACTGTTTTTTAAGCTGGTTCGCGAAATGTCGCGGTAAGCAAGAGTCGCCACCGTCTTTTATGTTCTCCAACATGGAAAGGACAAAAGCACAGCAAAATTCCTTCTTTGAGAATGTTTCTCGGTTCGGGAGGTAGATTTATAGAAAGGGAAGGTGTTAGCACCCTTTCTATCCGTGGTTATCCACGGGCTCTTAGGTACTTGCTCTTATGTTTTCAAAAAATGTTTGCTTTTCAAGTGTGAAGTGGGTTTTGAAAAAGTTTCGTTTGAAAAATTTCTAAGTAACTCTTGTATCAGTCCTCAAGAGTGTATGAAAAATTTGTTTGAAAACTTTTAGAAAGTGTGAGTGTGAAAAGTTGTTTTTGTTTGTTTGAAAAGAGCAAGTACCCATGAGATCTACCTACTCTAAGGAATTAAGCTGTGTAAGAGTCCTTCAGATAGTGCTATCCCACCATTGAGAGGTAGGTAGCACCGTCGTTGGAGGTGTTCGGGTCAATTCGATTAGGGGACAATGTGGTCACCGAAGCAATGGTAGGACACCTTAGAAGTAACCCTAATGTCCTAGATCTTTTTTTATCCGAGGCAACCGTTTCGAGGCAACTGGATCTTTAGTCAAAGGGCGACCACTAAGACACCCTATACTTGATGACCACGTTCGAGGCAACCAGTGAGGCGTACCCTAGGAGTGGTATGTGCTTTGTGTGTTGTTTTTCAGTTAATTGTCTTTGTACATGTTATTTGTGAGCTACAGATTAATTTTATTTACATACATTCTTTCATGCATTTTAGCAGTTAGGGGTGCGGAAAATTAAAGTGCGGGAATGTAAAACTACGCTATTACAAGGCGCGGGTCTATACATCGCCAAAAAAACAAAGACCCGTTTTGATAAAGTGCGGAAAGTAAAGAAAGCGGTAAACCTAATTACTATTACATTCTTGGAAGCAGTTACATAATAATCAAAATATAATAACGCGAGAAAAGAAATTAAATCGGGAACGCCTTAAGGGTTTTGACCCTTTTAAGAAAAGAAATGAATTTTTTGTCTTTTTTGTGATTAAATGAAATTAAAACTAATGATTAAACTAATTAGTTAATTTATTAAAAGAAAAAAAATGTTTTTGTATTTTTATGTTTTTAATGAAATAAAATAAAAGGAAATAAAATTAAAAGTTAATAAAAAACTAATTCTAAATTTATTTTAGTTATTAAGAAAAAAAAGAAGTTAAAGTTGCCTAATTAAAACTAATTCAATTTATTAGTATTTATTTACAAAAATAACATGAAATTAATAATAATAATAATATTAGTTCTTTTTTTGGATTTTTTATGAAAATATTAATTATGTTAGGTTAATTAACAATAATGATAATAATTAAAAAATTAGTTAAAAGAAAATAAAAAAGGAAAAGAAAACAAAAGAAAATAAAATAGAACCATAGGGGTGTTGGGCCAGAATTGAGGGTTTGTTTAGCATTGATGTGGCCCATTTGCACAAAGTCACGTTGACTTCTGGAATCATGTGCGTATGGTTGACTGAAAAGCATGGTGCTCATCATTTCCTGGCCACTGGATTGTTGTTTGTAGACACTTGGCATACTGAAGCGTCAGGGCACATGGTGTACCACTTTTAGAAACCTGCACAGGAATACATTGAGAAAAAATGGAAACAAGGAAATTGAGGGACCTGGGAATACTTACAGTGCTTGATAATGGACCTTAGGACGTGGCAAGGGTTGCTTTAGCTTCAGGGTATGGCAAAGAAGAGAGTCACGTTCTCCTCTTGGCCTGAAAATGCTTGCAAAAACTCCTTTTGATCTCACACTTTTTTTGACAAATTTTGAACTTTTCTCTGGCCGTTTGTGCACTTTTTCTAGGTTGTGAATGAGGCTTGCAAGGCTTGTATATATAGGCTTGGATGAGAATCAGTCACATTAAGGAGCTTTTAACCATTGCCATTAAGCTTTGGATTTTCTCATAACCACCATTAAAGAAACTTGTCATTTTTGTTCAAAATTTGAATTTCATGCTCATAATAGGCTTGGCACGAATTTGGCATGTGTATTATGACATATAAAAGTCATTCAAAACTCAAAGATACCATTTAATTCATTTTTTGATTTTTATTTGAATTATTATGGATTAAAGTGAATTAAATCCATAAAAATTAAATAAAAATGAAAAAATAAATGTTTGGTCTTGTAATGGGTCATGGGACACGTGGGTGGCATGACAAGGCTGACCCAGGTGGAAAAAAGTGGGCCCTTTTGTCAAAAATTGAAGTTTCAAGGATAGTTGACTTTTGCCATTTCACAAAAATTTCCCAACTTCTCCAATGCATATCTTGCTCAATTTTGATCATATGAACATGTTCTTGGACATTTTGGAAAGGTCTTGAAGTCCTCTAACCAATGCCTTTGGTCCCATGTCATTTTGATTTACCAATCTCAAGTTATGGTCTTTGACTTAAAATGCCTTTTTGTTGACTTTTAAAAATGACCTATAATGTTGAAATTGATAACTTTTTGTGAGAGCATTTCTTGGATTTGGAATGTGAAGATGAGTTGTAGGAAATTTCCTCCCCTTCAAAATGAGCATTGGATGGGATTTTTATGATGAACCATGAAAAAGTTATGCCTTGGTCAAGTTACAATTGACTTTTCAGCTGTCCAAAAATGGAAACTTTTGCATCTTGATGATTTTTGAGCCATTCTTGTGGAATCATGATCAAGACTTGATCAAATGATGATTGTGGCTTCAAAATAAGATGTTGACCAAAATTTTTGACTTTTGACTGCCAAATGACCATTTTGCCCCCGCAGTTGATTGTGAAGCAATTAGGGTTTTTGACTGTGCAACTTGACCTTGTGAGCCTTGAAACTTGACATGTAGATGCTTGACAATGTATATGAGCATATGGGACTTGATTGAGCCTTTGAAAACCTCAACTTCCTTGAAGGAACCAAAACCCTAATTTGACTGGCTTAGGAGGATGTTGACTGTGTAGCCCTGGAGTAGTCTTGAGCAAATTGAGATGATGCTTGTCAAAACTTTGAAGAATATGGGAGGGCAAATTTTGGGGTACAACACTTACTATCATGACATCATGACATCATAACATTGCATACATCTTGCATAAGGACTAACCTATTTCAAAGACAAGAGGGTTTCATCTTTGCTCTGTTTTGTAGGTCATCATGATGCCCATGCGTAAGAATACCATCCGGATCAACTTTGTCCAAGTCCATACCTTTGCTTAAAGAGTTGGTTGCCAAGATGCCTAACACTACTTCCTTCATCAGGAGGCATGGTTCTCTTCTCAGTTTGGTCACCTCCAAATTGGACGAGCAGATGATGAGTGTCCTGGTCCAGTTCTATGATCCGTTGTACCACTGTTTTACTTTTCAAGACTATCAACTGGTTCCTACTCTAGAAGAGTTCTCTGAGCTGCTCGGTATCTCTGTTTTGGAGCAGACTCCGTTTACTGGGTTAGAGAAGACCCTTAGGCCTGAAGAAATTGCTGCAACCCTTCATTTGACTAAAGAGGAAGTGATGGCTAATTGGGAGACTAGGAGTGGAGCAAAAGGATTTCTGACTAAGTTCTTGGTTGGCAAGGCTAACTACTTCTGGGATAGCCTAGACTTTAAGGCGTTCGAGGATATTCTGGCTCTTCTGATATATGGCTTGGTTTTGTTTCCGAATCCTGACACCTTTGTTGATGTTAATGCGGTAAAGATCTTCATCTCTCAAAACCCTATACCCACTCTCTTGGGTGACATTCTTCATCAGCTCTATGCTCGTACTGCCCGAAAGCAGGGAACCTTGATGTGTTGTGCCCCTTTATTGGCGAGGTGGTTTATTTTGCACCTCCCCAAGTCAGTGTTGAATAACAAAGAAGGAATGGGTTGGGCTTATAGGGTGATATCTCTTTCTCATAATGACATTATCTGGACTCTCAAGGGTATGGATGAGGTGACTATCATTGATCGCTGTGGGGAGTACCCTAATGTTCCCCTGCTAGGAACCCATGGAGGAATTTCTTATAACCCCATGCTTAGCTCTCCGACAGTTTGGAAGAGTCAGAAGAGAAGGACCTCATGAGATGCTAATGCCTCATATCATCTTTGATTTTCAGGGGGATAGCGACGAGCAGCGTTGCAGATTCATAAGGGCTTGGGATAGAGTTCACCAATCTGATTCACATGAGCTGGGCCCAAAGACTTCTCTGCCAATGGAGCCATATCTCAGATGGGTTTGCATCTGTGCCCGGAAGCTAGGTATGCCATATGAAGTCGTCCGGCCTATCACTCTTGAAGTTTCTAATGAAGAAGGGGTTCTTCCAACCATTCTCCATCCTTATATGCCCACTGACATTGGGGCACTGAAGAGATCTTGGATGCAACTGCGGGAAGAACGGGATTCTTATCGGGAGAAGTTCAATGAACAGGAGTAGAAGATCCAGAAGTTGACTAGGCAGTTGGAGAACGAGCAGATTCTCAACGACTATGTCCGCACTGATAAGAAGAGACCATGGGAGCATTGATGGACCTTTGATGATTTCCTTTCCAGTTTTTTGTTTACTTTTCAGTATTTCCATTCTTGTAATGCCTTAAGGGCAATTTGTTGAACAATTTAAATTTTGAAGTTTAAATCTAATAAAGTGTGTTTCCTTTCTTGTTTACAAATTTGAATCCCGATTGTCTTTGAAATCATAAATCATACGCATTTCATCCCATGCACTTCATAAACAGGTACCCTTTACAAGTCTCTTATCTTCTTCGCTGTTTATTTCAGCGATCATCATGTCTACTGAACCTTCAACTGAGCAAGCTATCAAGGCCCTCCAGGCCCAGAATGCCCAATTTCAAGAGTTGTTCATGAATCTAGCTAAGGGTCAGCAGGACCTGAAGACCTTGATTCTGAAAGAGAAGAAGAATAAGAAGAAGAGGGCAGTCCTGTTCAACACAGGACACAGGTTTGGGAACAGGCTACAGAATGAAGTTGATCTGACCACCTTGTCTAGAGGGAAAGATAGTCCACAAGAAAGGAGGGCTCTTAGCCCTGTGGTCTCCGACAACAAGATGGACTACGATGAAGAACAATATCCTCCTGCTGAGGATAAGTACAAACAGCTGGAAGACCGTTTGAGCACTATGGAAATTCAGAAGGTGCCTGGTCTGGACTTTGCTGATCTAGGTCTATCATCTGGGGTAGTGATTCCCCACAAGTTCAAGGCACCAGCCTTTGCCAAGTATGACGAAGTTTCCTGTCCGAAGCTGCACCTCCGGTCATATGTGAGGAAGATCCAGCCTTACACTGCTGATAAGAACTTATGGATCCATTTATTTCAAGACAGTTTCTCAGGGACTCAGCTTGAGTGGTTCTATCAGTTGGACGGAGCCAGTATCTGCAGTTGGGAATATTTGGCTACTGCATTCTACAGGCAGTATCAGTACAACTCCGACCTTGCTCCTACGCGTACCCAACTCTAGGGTATGTCAATAGGAACGAGTGAAGGATTTAAAGATTATGCTCAGAAGTGGAGGGACCTCGCCGGAAGAGTACAACCACCCTTAGCTGATCGGGAACTTGTTGATATGTTTCTGGGGACTCTGTCTGGTCCATTTTTCAACCACTTGATTGGAAGCTCTTCATTTGGGTTTACAGATCTTATTTTGACTGGTGAGAGGATTGAGGCTGGTATTAAGGCTGGTAAGATACAGAAGGAGGCTTCATCAAGCACCGAGAAGAAGCCATTTAAGAAAGAGTCAAGTGTTGTCTACAGTGCAAGAAGACAAAATAGACCTGAACACCGCCAAGCTGTCAATGCGGTTGTTATTTCAAAACCTGCTGGTGCTCCTCAGTACAATAATCAACAAAAGGACGAGAGACCTAAGAGGAAATTCACTCGTCTTAGCATGACCTTATCTCAGATTCTGCCACAGTTGCTAAAGACTAATTTGGTGACTCTAAGGGAAGCCCCAAAGAATTGAAATACAACGTCACCGAAGTATAACCCTAATGCCCGCTGTGCTTATCACTCTGATAGCCTGGGGCATGATACATATGATTGTTGGACTTTGAGAAGTAAGGTACAAGACTTGATTGATGCGAAAGAGATCGAGTTCGGAGCACTAGAGAAGCCTAAACAAGAGGCAGGGGTAAATGCTATCAGGGATGATGATGATGAAGAGTTTGATATCGACAGTTGGATCTACCCGACTGCCAATGTGGATTAAGCAACTGGATAACGAAGGATTCTATGCTCGTTTCTGTTATCACCCAGTAATGAAACTTTTTGTTTTGAATTTGTAATAGACAATTTTTTGAAGCTTTATGGCATCGTGGCTTCATTTGTGAGGGCTTTTGTGTGTCATTTTCATATATCATTAATAAAAGCATTGGACGTTCTTGCATTTCAAATTTTGCGCTCCTTGTTTTTCTTTATTATATATTGCAAAACAACTATTTTACACACACACACACTCACATATACAGGTCCACATCCACTCTGGATCTCACTGGTAACGACTCTGCTACTGCCAGTTATGACTTTGAAAATCCGATCAACTTAGCCGAAGACGAAGGTGAAGGTGATTGCGAAGTGCCTAGTGAACTTGCAAGACTGTTACTCCAGGAAGAGAGGGTTATTCAGCCACATGAAGAGCCGGTGGAATCAGTGAATTTGGGTACAGAGACAGATAAGAAGGAAGTCAAGGTTGGTGCAAATCTGGAGCTTAGTATGAAACAACGGTTGATTCAGATGCTGCGTGACTACGTTGAGATCTTTGCTTGGTCTTATGAAGATATGTCTGGTTTGGATACTGATATTGTGATTCATCGCCTGCCTACCAAGGAAGACTGCCCTCCAGTAAAACAGAAGGTCCGCCGAATGCGCCCAGAGATGTCTGAGAAAATCAAGGCTGAAGTTATGAAACAATTTGACGCCGATTTTCTAGCAGTTACTTCTTACCCTCAATGGGTGGCCAATGTGGTTCCAATGCCGAAGAAAGATGGTAAGGTCCGAATGTGTGTTGACTACATGGATTTGAATAGGGCAAGCCCCAAGGATGATTTCCCTCTACCTCATATCGACGTTCTGGTTGACAACACTGCTCAGTATAAGGTATTCTCCTTTATGGATGGGTTCTCCGATTATAATCAAATAAAGATGGCTCCTAAAGACATGGAGAAGACAACTTTTGTTACTCAGTGGGGTACCTTTTGTTACAAGGTCATACCTTTTGGATTGAAGAACGTTGGGGAAACATATCAGCGTGCCATGGTTGCTTTGTTTCATGACATGATCCATCATGAGATTGAAGTATACGTCGACGATATGATTGCAAGGTCCCAGACTGAGGAAAAACACCTTGACCATCTGCAGAAGCTGTTTGACAGGTTGAAGTTGTACGAGTTAAGGTTAAACCCGAACAAGTGCACCTTCAGGTGAGATCTGGTAAGCTACTGGGTTTCATCGTGAGCGACAAAGGTATTCAAGTTGACCATGCAAAAGTGAAAGCCATAAAAAAGATGCCAGCTCCCAAGACAGAGAAAGAGGTCAGAGGCTTTCTAGGACGACTGAACTATATTGCCCGATCCATCTCGCACCTAACTGCTACTTGTGAGCCAATCTTCAAGTTACTGAAGAAAGATCAGGTAGTACGTTGGAACGATGAATGCCAGGTCGCTTTCGAAAGGATCAAAGAGTATCTCCAAGAGCCACATATTTTGATGCCACCAGTTGAAAGGAGACCTTTGATCTTATACTTGACAGTACTTGACAACTCAATGGGGTGTGTGCTTGGTCAGCATGACGAGTCTGGCCGAAAAGAGCATGTTATTTATTACCTTAGCAAAAAGTTTACCGAATGTGAGACCCGATACTCACTGCTCGAGAAAACTTGCTGCGCTTTGGCATGGGCTGCTCGCCGACTGAGACAGTATATGTTAACTCACACTACTCTATTGATTTCAAAGATGGATCCAATCAAGTATATCTTCGAAAAGCATGCATTGTCCGGAAGAATAGCAAGATGGCAGATGATCTTGACTGAGTATGATATCCAGTATACGACCCAAAAGGCAATCAAGGGAAGTGTATTGGCAGACCATTTGGCACATCAGGCAGTGGATGATTACCAGTCTATGAACTTTTAATTTCGGACGAGAATATCATGTTGATAACTGACTGTGAGACACCTAGACCGGATGAAGGACCTGAGGAAGGATCCCGATGGTCTATGTACTTTGATGGAGGTTGTACTTTGATGGAGCTTCAAACGCTTTGGGTAATGGAATTGGCGATGTGATCATATCTCCAAAAGGCTCTCATACTCCGTTTACCGGCCGACTATGTTTCAACTGCACCAACAACATGGCGGAGTACGAAGCGTGCATCATGGGTCTTCGAGCTGCAATTGACCTAAGGATTAAGTTTTTGAGTGTCTTCGGAGATTCCGCTCTCGTGATCAGTCAAATCAAAGGCGAGTGGGATATGAAACACCCGAATCTTATTCCTTACAAGGAGTTTGTATTGACATTTCTTCCCCATTTCGAGGAGATAACCTTTGAACACTTCCCTAGAGAGGAGAATCAGTTGGCGGACGCGTTGGCTACGATGTCTTCTATGTTCAAAGTCAATTGGGATAACGAAGCTCCCCGGATTATCATTGAGAAATTGGATGAACCTGCACATTGATGTGATCTTGAGACTGGAGAGGTAACAGAGAAGCCCTGGTATCATGAAGTAAAAAGGTATCTTGAGACTCAGGAGTACCCCGAGGGTGCATCTGTTAATGACAAGGAGTTTCTGAGGAGGTTCGCGGCGAAGTTCTTCATCAGCCATGGCATTCTTTACAAGCGTAACCATCTTACTGCATTGTGTGGATAAGATTGAAGCAGAAAGGATCATGGCAGAGCTGCATGAAGGTACTTTCGGAACTCATTCCAGTGGACATACCATGGCAAAGAAAATCCTTCGGGCAGGATATTATTGGTCCATAATGGAAGCCGATTGTTATCAGCATTCTCGGACATGTCACAAGTGCCAGGTCTATGCTGATAAGGTGCACAAACCTCCAGTTCCTCTGAATGTTTTGACAACACCTTAGCCTTTTGCAATGTGGGGCATTGATATGATCGGCGAGATCAGACCTACGGCATCCAACGGGCATCGTTTCATCCTGGTAGCGATTGATTATTTTACGAAGTGGGTTGAAGCAGCTTCCTTTGCTACCATAACCAAGAACGTCGTGGCACGGTTCATTCGGCACAATCTGATCTGTCGATACGGTGTACCAGAGAGGATCATTACGGACAATGGCACCAATCTCAACAACAAGATGATCACTGAGCTCTGCGAGCAATTCAAGATACAGCATCATAACTCTTCTCCCTACCGGCCAAAGATGAATGGGGTTGTTGAAGCGGCTAATAAGAACATTAAGAAGATCATGCAGAAGGTGACAGTGACATACAAGGACTAGCACGAGATGTTACCATTTGCTCTTCACGCATACCGTACCTCAGCACGGACGTCAACAGGGGCAACACCCTATTCCTTGGTTTATGGCATGGAGGCAGTCTTGCCTATTGAAGTTCAGATACCCTCTCTTCGGATCATGAAGGATGTAGGTTTGAGTGAAGATGACTGGATTCAGACTTGACTTGATCATCTGAACCTAATTGACGAAAAGAGACTTACTGCTATTTGTCACGGTCAGACGTATCAAAAACGGATGATCAAGGCATTTAACAAGAAAGTTAGACGACAAGAGTATCAAGTTGGGGATCTGGTAATCAAGCGCATTATCCTACCTCAAAGGGAACCCAGGGGAAAATGGACCCCTACTTATGAAGGGCCATTTGTGGTTAAGAACATTTTCTCAGGAGGAGCTATGATTCTAACCGCCATGGATGGTGACGACCTTCCTCACCCCGTCAATGCAGACATAATAAAAAGATACTACACATAATCAAAGACCCGCTAGGTTGACTGGCCTAGGCAAAAATAAGGGCTTCCCGGCGAACCAAAAGGGTTCGGGCAAAAATAAGGGATGAAAATAAAAAATTTGTACACCTGGCAAGTCGAAAACCTGAAAAGGCGGCTTGGGCAAAAATGGGTATCCCGATGGAATGAAAACCCGAAAGGGCAGTCCAGGAAAAAGTTATGGATCAAAGCGTAACACTATGTCTCATTGGATCACCTTGCATCCAGACTTCGGTATCGACTATCAAGCTCGGACGACACTAATCAATCAGATTCATCTTCAACTAAGCAGCAAAGTGATGAGATGCTTGAAGATATAAAGGCAATAGCAGAGTTGGAACCCAGTGGGATTATTCACATAGCTGTTTTGTTTCCTTTTCACAAATTGTATAAATTCTATTTGTTCGGCGATGTTCTCTTACTAGGACGTCAGCCTCTTGGACAAAAACGCCTATTTTCAGGCCAAACTTCAAAATCAATACAAATTCATTTTCAGAAATTTCAAGCTATTTTTCCTTTATCTGTTTTGTTTTGTAAAGAACGTCCAAAGTTCATTTTTGATATATGCATTTGACATTAATTGCTGATCATAAATATTTACATGTGAAACGAAAGATGAGTTACTGGTAATAATAGAAACAGGGGCAAATAAGAATTGTCTGAACTGTACAAGTTGCTCTGTCCACCAGGTACCAAGGTACATTCAGCCGAAGAATATGGCTAAGGATACCTTTACTCCCCGCAGAATAAGGCAGTAATGGTAGCTCTTCCAGCTGAGACTTGCAGCTATGAACAAATCAACAATACTCTCCCCAAGCAGAGTTCATCCATCATCAGCGCTGAAAAGGTTTGGTATCCCCAGAAGGTCTTAATATTCCTCAGCGGAGTACAAAGATATTCCCCATCAAGCATAAGATCATCCCAAGCGAAGTTCTTTCCTCTCCCCAAGCAGAGTTCATCCACCATCAGCGCTAAAAAGGTTTGGTATCCCCAGAAGGTCTTAATATTCCTCAGCAGAGTATAAAGATATTCCCCAGCAAGCATAAGATCATCCCCAGCGAAGTTCTTTCCTTTCCCCAAGCAGGAGTTCAATCCTCAACAGATTCAGTGTCACCAGCAACAGTAATCCATCCCCAGTGGAGTTCATCAGTGGATCCCCCATCGGAATTTATCATTAAAATCCCCAGCTAAAACATTACATGTCCATACATCATGATACATGCATATACACATCATACCATACAATCTCATTTATGTTGAGAACATCATTGCTTGATCCATATCATGCATTGCATATGACTGACCTTTACCTTTCAGGAAGGATGTAGTTAAACTCTCAACCAAGTCAATGGAAACAAAATCAGTTAAATCGATTCCTAAAGATTTTTCTGAGGCAAAGCCAGTCAATGGAGACAAAATCAGTTAAATCGATTCCTAAAGATTTTTCTGAGGCGGAGCCAGTCAATAGAGACAACCTGTCAATGGAGACAACTCGTTAATAGAGACAACCTGTCAATGGACACAACCCGTCAATAGAGACAACCTGTCAATGGAGACAACTTGTTAATAGAGACAACATGTCAATGGAGACAACCTGTCAATAGAGACAACCTGTCAATGGAGACAACCTGTCAATGGAGACAACCCGTCAATGGAGATAACCCGTCAATAGAGACTGTGATCGGTGGAAATAGAACTAACTGTTTTGGAATGTTGGTTCGCGAAATGTCGCGGTAAGTAAGAGTCACCACCGTCTTTTATTTTCTCCAACAAGGAAAGGACAAAAGCACGACAAAATTCCTTTTCGAGATGTTTCTCGGTTCGGGAGGTAGATTATAGAAAGGGAAGGTATTAGCACCCTTTCTATCTGTGGTTATCCACGGGCTCTTAGGTACTTGCTCACTATGTTTTCAAAAAATGTTTGATTTTCTTGTGTTTATGGGTTTTGAAAAAGTTTGTTTGAAAACTTCGTTTCAACTCTTGTATCAGTCCTCAAGAGTGTATGAAGTGTTTGTTTGAAAACTTTTGTCAGAAAAGTGTAGGTGCGAAAAGTTTGTTTTGTTTTTGAAAGAGCAAGTACCCAGGAAAAATCTACCTACTCTAAAGAAATTAAGCTGTGTAAATGTCCTTTAGACAGTACTATCCCACTATTGAGAAGTAGGTAGCACCGTCATTGGAGTTATTCGGGTCAATTCGATTATAGGGACATGTGTGGTCACCAAAGCAATAGTAGGACGCCTTAGCGGTAACCCTAATGTCCTAGATCCTTTTTTATCCGAGGCAACCGTTTCGAGGCAACTTGGATCTTTAGACAGGAGGGCGACCTCTAAAACACCCTATACTTAATGACCACATCGAGGCAACCAAGTGAGGCGTACCCTAGGAGTGGCATGTGCGAGTGTGTCAGGATTCAGTTAAATTATCTTTGCACATGTCATGGTGAGCTACGAGTTGATTTTAATTTTCAGGCAAGTCTTGTCATGCATAGTTAACAGTTAATAATTTGCGGAAAGTAAATTGCGGAAAGTAAATCTACGCTATTACAAGGCGTCGGGTATTTACATCGCCAAAAACATAACCCTTGAAAAGTAAATGCGAGAAAATAAAGAAAGCGATAAAAAGGGTCCTAATTACGCTATTACATTCTCAGAACAGTTACATAAATATAATAAAAAATAGGAATTGAGAATAAATATACGCGAGAAGAATTGAATCGGGAAAGTCCTTAGGGTTTTGACCCTTTTTGAGAAAAGAATGGAATTTTGGTCCTTTTTGCAATTAATTCAACATAATTCTAATTAATTAATTAATTAAAAGAAAAAAGTATTTTTTTTATGTTTTTTATGTTTTAACGAAAATAAAATAAAATAAAATAAAGTCAAAAGTTAGTAAAAACCTTAAGTCTAATTTATTTTAAATTATTGCGAAAAAGTTAAAGTTGACCTAATTAAAAAAGACTAAATTAATTAATCATATTTATTTAAAAAAATAATAAATTAAAAGTGAAATTAATAATAATAAGAAAAATATTACATTTTTTGTGTTTTCTGAATTTTATTATAAAAATAATTAATTTGTTAATTAAATACTAATAATAATAATTAATGAAAACAAATAGAAATTAAAATATAAAATAAAAAGAATAAAGAAACCAGGGGGTGCTGGGCCCTTAGGAGGTGTTGATTGCAATTCTGGCCCATTAAGCTACAAGCCTTGTTGACTTTCTGGATCAGCTGCATGTTCATTGACTGGGAGTATGGTAGTCACTCACGCTTGGCCTTCAGATCTGGGTTTAGAGGCACATGGCGCTTGGATGTTTGCAGTACATGGTAGACACTATTAAGGAACCTGCATGTGAACATGTTATGAAAAATATGATAAGAGTTTTGGGGGACCTGGGAATCGAACCCAGGTCCCAACGCCTATTGAACACCTGGCCAACCACTCCACCAACTTGCACGCTTTGATATTATGATAAGCAACAAATATAATATATCAAAACTAATCACTATGCTGTAAACACAAAAAACAAGCGCGCGCTTTTTGAACCAACCAATGGCATGTCACCACCTAGTCATCTTCCTCGCTGAACCTGCAGAATAAGTGTTAGATAGCGGGGGTTTTTAACCCCCACAAACTGTATCGACCAAAAATAGCGAATAGCTCTATGCTGAATATAAATATGTCGCGATGGTCCCTGCGTGTTCGTATGAGTCTCCTGAGTTCAACCATATGCATTACGAACCCTAATTATTCCTGTACTGTAAAGCCCCAATTCGAAGTCTTATGAAGCCTAGAATTTGAACATGGCAACTTGTGATTCTGTACACTATAATCCAATTAAACTATGCCATTAGTTTCCTGTGAGTTCTAGCAATACAAAACAAACAAGAAATCATGTTAATGATGCATGAATCATGAGTTTCGATTATGAAAAAAGTATGCAAACCGTGGGTCTGTTCTTGAGGATTTCTGTAGCTTTAAGGCTTGATTCTGATTGCTACACGTTCCTCACACTTCCAGCAATGTATTGAAATCAACAAAATGCCTTTGAATCGTGCTAGAATGCAGAAAACAGTTTTGCAATTTTCTTGAAAAAAGTCAATATGGCTATGGCTTTGTTTGCTGCAATTTCACGTGTGTGGCATTAGGGTTGGCTTGTGTACTTATAGTAGAATAGAATTAGGTCACAATCTTGCCAAGAAATCCATGGAATTGATGTTTCAATATTTGATTGAAAATCAAATATTTTTGAATCTTTTTGATTGGAAAAACTTGCTAAATTTGGAGATTCTTGTCCCTTTGATTTGCACACGAAATTTCCAGCATATATTGACCACTTTTGCTTCACAAAAAGATTGAAAAATCAAATCTTTGTATTTCCTACAATTTAAATTAATTAAATGAATTAAAATTGATTAAAAATCCAAATAATTAATAAAAATAAGAAAACAATTCAATTTAAGCTTAATGGGTCGTGCATAGGTCATGGATAAAGTTTCAAGAAGAAATTTGAGGCCCATTAGCAAAAACAAAGTGTTTTGAGCAAAGTTGACTTTTGCAAATTCACAAAAATTTCCCAACTTCTCCAATGCATATCTTGCTCAATTTTGATCCTATGAACATGTTCTTGGACATTTTGGAAAGGTCTTGAAGTCCTATAACCAATGCCTTTGGTCCCATGTCATTTGGATTTACCAATCTCAAGTTATGGTCTTTGACTTAAAGTGCATTTTTGTTGACTTTTGAAATTGACCTATAATGTAGAAATTGATAACTTTTTATGAGAGCATTTCTTGTACTTGGAATGTGAAGATGAGTTGTAGGAAATGTCATCCCCTTCAAAATGAGCATTGGATGGAATTTTTCTGATGAACCATGAAAAAGTTATGCCTTGGTCAAGATACAGTTGACTTTTCTACTGTCCAAAAATAATAACTTTTGGCATCTTGATGATTTTTAAGCCATGCTTGTGGAATCATGATCAATACTTGATCAAATGATTATTGTGGGCTCAAAATAAGATGTTGACCAATTTTTTTGACTTTTGACTATAAAATGACCATTTTACCCCTGCAATTGACTGTGAAGCAAATGGAGCTTTTGACTGTGCAATTTGGCATTGTGAGTCTTGAGACTTGACATGTATATGCTTGACAATGTATATAGGCCTATGGGACTTGTTTGAACCATTGAAAACCTCAAATTCCTTGAAAGAACCAAAACCCTAATTTTGACTGGCTTAGGAGGGGGTTTGACTGTGCAACCTTTGAGTAGTCTTGAACCATTTGAAGATGATTTTTGACAAACCTTGAAGAATATGGGAGGGAAAATTTTGGGGTACAACAGTTGCCCCTGTTCAATCTTCTTAAACCTGAGGATGTAGATTGGCTTTCGGGCCTTTCGTGATCCGAAGGTGGAAGATGATTGAACACTAGAGTGCCCAGAAATTTGCACTCGCATAGTGTAGTATCAGCAATGTGATGTCGGGAATGAGCTTACAAATTCCATTTGGAGAGATGATGGATAGGAGAATGGGCTTATAGATGCCATCCAGAAATGTGACAGAATCTTATCGGGGATGGGCTTATGGATGCCATTTGGAGATGTAATGGATAGTTGTGGAGATGGGCTTGAAGATGCCATCTGGAGATGTTGATCGCGTAAGAGATTCCTTAGCGATAACTTGCATACCTGAGAAAGAAAGATATTTTTCCTGGCTAGATACAGGTATTGATCTTCAATCTCTTCATGTAGATAACTTTCCTGGCTAGTTACAGGTATCGAATCTACAATCAATCGCTCACAGATATGCCCTGGCTAGATACAGGTATCGAATCTGGAACTTCAAAAGGTTGGTCGAGATAGCTTTCCTGGCTGGATACAGGTGTAAACCTCTGACCTGAGAATGAAAGATAATTTCCTGGCTAGATACAGGTATTGATCTTCAATCTCTTCATGTAGATAACTTTCCTGGCTAGATACAGGTATAAATCTACAATCAATCGCTTACAGATATGCCCTGGCTAGATACAGGTATCGAATCTGAAACTTCAAAAGGTTGATGGGTTGTCTCTATTGACAGGTTATCTCAGAAAAATCTTTAGGAATCAATTTAACTGAACCAGGGGAGGTTTTGTCTTCTTTGACGAGTTGTCTCTTTTGACGGGTTATCTTCATTGACGGGTTGTCTCTTTTGACTGGATTAACGTCAGAAAAAACTTTAGGAATCGATTTAACTGGATTTGTCTTCTTTGACTGGATTGTCTCTTTTGACTGGGCTTGTCTCCTTTGACTGAACTTGAGAATTTGACTGCATCTTTCCTGAAAGATGAAGGTCAGTCATATGCAATGCATGATATGGATCAAGCAATGATGTTCTCATCATAAATGAGATTGTATGATATGATTGCGTATGTGCATGTATCATGATGTATGACAATGTGATGTTTATGAATGTATCTTCATCTGGGAAAATAAATCCTTGACGAATGCCGGGAAGTTCCTTGAATCCTGGGCTGCTATTGGAGAGTAGAGTTCTTCGTTTCCGCTAGGGATAATGAATGAAGATGATTGCAAGAATAAACCGGTAGGAGAGGATGACTCCGTTGGGGAATAAACCTGGCGAAAAGATTACTCTGCGGGGAATTACTCTGTGGGGAAGAGATGCTTTGCTGAGATTTTAACGATAACTCTGCTGGGGATTCCGTTGAATAGCCTCTGTTGGGGGATTTTGATGAACTCCGCTGGGGGATAGGAAGAACTTCGCTGAGGACGATCTTTCCGTTGTAATTTGCTGAGGATAACCCAGTTAGACTCTGGTGGGGAATAACCTTTGAATATGGCTGGGAGAGATATTTGTACTCTGCAGGAGACAAGCTTCCAGAATCTACTGGGGAGGTGATTCAACTCTCCTGGGGCAACTTTTGAGGAAATGGCTCCATCGGGGCATTTTGTATTCCGTCGGGGAACAATCTTATATTTCTGTCGAGGAATGTTAAGACTGCCAGGGATGCTTGCTGAGGAATATCTTTATACTCTGCTGGAGAATATTAAGATCTTCTTGGGATACCCAACTTTCCAGGACTGATGGTAGACTAACTCTGCTCGGGGGAGAGTATTGCTGACTTGCTGGAGATACTGTGCCTTTTTAGGGCTGATGGGAGATCAACTCTGCTTGGGGATAAGTATTGTTGAATCTTGTCTTACTATGCGAAGAGTGAAGGTATATTGGTTATATTCTTCAGTTGAACCTACCTTGGTACCTTGATGGACAGAGCAACTAGATCACTTAGACAATTCTTATTGTCCCTGTTTCCGATGTCACATATAATTAGTCCTTTGTTTCGTATGCAAATATTTATGATTAACAATTAGTGTCAAATGCATATATCAAAAATGAACATTGGACGTTCTTTGCAAAACAAAATGGATAAAGAAAAAAACAATTGGCAATTTGTCTAAAAAATGAGCTTGTATTGATTTTTGAATTTGCCTGTAAATAGGCGTTTGTGTACAAGAGGCTGACGTCCTAGTAAGAGAATACCGCCAAACAAGATAGAGTTTTATACAAAAAGGAAAACAAAACAGCTATGTGAAAAATCCCACTGGGTTCCAACTCTGCTATCGCCTTTATGTCTTCAAGCGTCTCATCACTTTGCTGCTTGGTTGGAGATGAAGCTGACTGATTGGTGCTGTTCGAGCCTGATAGTTGATGCCGAAGTCTGGATGCAGGGTGATCCAATGAGACATAGTATTACGCTTATCCCTAACTTTTTCCTGGACCGCCCTTTCGGGTTTTCAGTCCACCGGGATACCCATTTTTGCCCAAGCCGCCTTTTCAGGTTTTCGACTTGCCGGGTGTACAGATTTTTTTTATTTTTCATCCCTTATTTTTGCCCGAACCCTTTTGGTTCACCGGGAAGCCCTTATTTTTGCCTAGGCCGGTCGACCTAGTGGGTCTTTGATTATGCGTAGTATTTTTTTGACTATGTCCACATTCTCAGGATGCAGGGAGTTATCACTGTTAATAGTGTTGTGTTGTTATATTACCAGAAGATGTTTGATCATACCAGATTTGTCGCGGGAATCCATGTCGAATGCCCCAAGTGATTCAGGCGGAGATTTGCCCCTGGCTGTTTGGCATTTTGAGAGATTCTTTGAATCTTGACTGGACTGCCCCAGATGATGGATAATGATCATGCCGTGCCCCTTGGTTGGAAGTGTTTCTTCCACTTGAGGTGATCCTTGAGAAGATTTTTGTTCACTAGATATTCATCGTGCGAATTTCTCTGTTGTTTGAACAAATAATCATATACAAACAATGTTATTTTAAAATGCAAAGCTTATGTCTGTCTTGAAGTTTTTTTTTGAAAATGCAGTTTTCAATAAAACAAGTGAATTTTTGTAAAATGTGATGTCAACTCAGGATTTTACAGCAAGCCCTACAGGAGTCAGGATACCTTTTGTAACAGTATGCTTTCGAACTAACCCATGCTTCAGCTAGGACTTTTTAAGGGTTATAACGTGGCCTGGTTCACGGTTTAAGAAACAAAGGATAAAGGCTCAAAGTATATTTGTACCCACCCGCTCTTCGTGATGTTCTTCGATCCTAAACTCAGTTAATCGTGCATTAGATCTTACTTGATTCTTTGCTTTGATATACCAGTGATGGTTCGGATCTTGACAATTTATTTTGAATAGGCAGTCATTTCTTTTTTGTTGAGGGTTTATAGGACCTCTTTCTTTTTGATTTCGTTATCCCTATTTTTTCCCTGAACTGTTTCTTTTGTGATTACAGTCAGCGGGATGCCTCATTTTTGTAAGTCTCCTTCATAGGTTTTGACTTATTGGGCTTTTATTTCTGAGATATAATGACTGCCTGTCTTTACGATTATAAGGAACCATCACTGACTTTTGTTTTGGAAGGACTCCTTTGATGTCATTCATTGTGCACCTGGATCAACTGAGAAAACTACCCTGCCCCAGGTTATGATTAAGGGTTTTAAATTATTTTTTTTGTGAAAAGAAAAATTCCAACTTCTTTGGCTCAAAGGGGTTGACGAGGGATTATCTTCCTTATAACTCCACTGTTTAGGATTTGAAACAATGCCTGTACCTCATCAGCGGGGTCTGTTCAAAAGCATACTGTAAAGATCGTGGTATCGTTTTCGCCATCCTCCCTCAAAAGGCTTAGAATTTTTAATCGAGAGTTGATCATCACAAGAAATGAAAGCAATTTGAATATACGAATGGATTGATTCAAAAACATACATATGCAATGTATTAATGAGATAAAAGAGTTTGCCATGACAATAATTGTTTGAATAAGCAAAGAAAAATACAACTTGAAAATTCAAATAAAACAAAGAGTCTTCTCGTCTCAGGACTTGTCACTTCAAATGGTGAACCTTGGAGGGATAGCAGAAGAACTCAGCCTAACCATCATGTGCGAACTCCAATGCTCCTTCATCAATCAGGTTTTGGATTTTGTACCTCAACTTCCAACAGTCGTCAGTATCATGCCCCGGGCTGTTAGAATGGTACGCACACCTGGCATTAGGATTGTAGTTAGGTGAAGAAGTCTTAGGATTCGGGTGCGGTCCTATCAGCGTTTCCAGATTCAAATTCAACAGGCGTTGCAAAGTGTTGTACCCCAAAATTTGCCCTCCCATATTCTTCAAAGATTTTCCAAGTCAGAACTTCAAAAATTCCCCAAGGGTTGCACAGTGCAAAAGCCTCCTAAAGCAGTCAAAATTAGGGTTTGTGTTATGATCAAGAAAATGAAGTTTCCAAAGGTCCAATCAAGTCTCATATGCCTACAAATATGGTCAAGCATCCTCATATCAAGTTTCAAGACTTTCAGCACAAAATTGCACAGTCAAAACCCTAATTGCACTACAGTCAACTGCAGAGGCAAAATGGTCATTTGACAGTCAAAAGTTCAAATTTTTGGTCAACATATCATTGTGAAGCCACAAACATCATTTGATCAGTGCTTGATCATGATTCTCAAAGCTTGGCTCAAAAATCATCAAGATGCAAAAGTTTCCTTATTTGGACAGTTGAAAAAGTCAACTGTAAATTGACCAGGGCATAACTTTCACATGGATTATCAGAAAAATTCCATCCGAAGCTCATTTTGAAGAGAAAGACATTTCCTACAACTCATCTTCATACTTCAAGTCCAAGAAATTCTCTCACAAAAAGTTATCAATTTCAACATTATAGGTCATTTTCAAAAGTCAACAAAAAGGGACTTTAAGTCAAAGGCCATAACTTGAGATTGGTAAATCAAAATGACATGGGACCAAAGGCATTGGTTAGAGGACTCAAAGACTTTTCCAAAATGTCCAAGAACATGAGAAAAGCTTACAAATTGAGCAAGTTATGCCTTGTAGAAGTTGGGAAATATTTGGGCATTTTGAAAAGTCAACATTGATTCAATTGACCTAAAATTGCTAATGGGCCCATTTTTCTTCCATAATTCATCATCCATGACATGTGCACGACCACTTGGCCCAAAGGGAAGTATTTCTTCATTTTTTATTTATTTATTTGAATTTTTATTTATAATAATTCATTTAAATCAAATTAAATACATGAAAAATATTTAACCTAAGTTTTACAATCTTTTTTTGCATGAAATCCACTCAATAACTCGTGCATGATCCAATATGGAAAGATTTAGAGAGAATTGATATGATTGAGAGCAAAAGCACATGGAAAATATTTGGAAAAAGATCTTGAAAATCAAATCTCTCAAACCATGAATGCAAGAGATTTTGATCAAGTTTGTTGACCTAATTGGTTCATTACATAAGCCTGAATAGAAACCTAATCAAGAGGACCATAAAGCTGCGCTAGAAACCATTCATCAAACTTGGAATTTTTTTGCAAAAAACTCATAACTGAAAACATCTTTGCAGGACGATTCAAGGCGAAATTTTCATCCCATCGCACTACTAAGACCTCAAGCAATCTTCCTGGATCAAAAACATCAAACATAACCTCTTGAATCGTTGTACAGAAGCTAACATTTCTCACTTTTTTTTCATAATCGTGCATTCCAATTCATGCGCATTTAGCCTTTTTTAATGTTTGATTCATGTTCCTCGTATGATTCTAAAGCTAACCATATGATTTGATTGAATTATTATGCATTGTATACGATTCTACCATTGTCAATTTCTAGGGTTTACAGGACCTTGGATTAGGGCTTTTCAAATAAGGAAAAATTGAGACTTGGGACCTTGACCATTAAAACGAGCGCGTCTGGACGAAGAGAATCCATGTGTCGCGCCCAATTTATGAGCGTTCCATGCCTAATCGCTATTTTCTTGTATGGTGTCTTAGGCAACGCGTGAAAACCGTTGCCAATGTTTTGTGTATTTCAGGAAAAAAGAAAACCAACGAAGGAGACGATGAAGTGGCAAGATGTGATAGGGTAGTTTAAATTTCGCGCGCTGATTTCCACTAACCATTATGTTCTTATTATATTATTCTTCAGTTCATTAATATACAAGAAGCGCGTTCAGTCCAATTGGCAATGCATCAAGCTGGTAATCTCTAGGACCTGGGTTCGAGCCCCAGGTCCCCACCCTTTCCATATAATTTTTTTCAAATGATATTCATGTGCAGGCATAACGTTGTGGATCATCATACGTCCCTCTATCCAGCCATCCACGCGTCCAATGTCATCCATCCAAGGGCCAGGATTTGGAGATTATGGTAGGCTCTAGTCAACGTTCTGCACGTGAGTAAAAAAGTCCACAAGGCCAGGAATTTAAATGGGCCAGATTGCTAAAGGCCATACCTCCACATTGGGGACTGACACCCCCTAGGTTTGCTTTTTAAAAATATTTTCTTTTGCATTATTTCTATTTTTATTTTAATTATTTTGTTTAATTAATTAATTATTTTCATAAATATAAAAAATACACATAAAAATCAGAAAAGAATTAAAATAGTAAATATTTTTATTTCTAGTATTTTCATAAATAAATGCATATAATTAAATTTAGTGTAAATTAGGTTTAATTTTAATACTTTTAATAAAAAATCTAAAAAATGTAGAATTAGGGTTTAATTAATAATTTTTTCATCCTTTTTATTTTTCTTTCATAAATGATTAAATAATTAAATATTTATTTTCATAATTAAATTTGCATGTAAATTAATTAGGGTTAATTTAGGTTAAAATTCAATGTTTTCTTAATAAATTAAAAGCCATTAGAATTAGGGTTAGTATTTATTTTAATTAATTCTTTTTTCATATTAAATCCTAAAATACTAAAAAATACCAAAAACATCTCCTTTTCCTTTTTCTTTATTAATTAATTCCATGTTAATTTAATTTTGCAAAAAGGGTCTAACGCCCTCGTTTCGATTTAACTCTTATGCGCATATTTATTTTATTTCGTTTAAATATTTATGTATCTCTCCCAAGGCCATGTAACCTTTCAATTTCTTGCACTTTACTTTTAATTCTTTATTTTCTGTCAAATCGGGTCCTGGTTTAATTTTGGCGATGTGGACCCGCGCCTTTTGTAATAGCTTAGAACTTTTACCTTTCCCGCAATATTTTTAACTGTTAAACAAATGGCATGAAAGAATGTATGGACAAAATAAAAACAAGCGTAGAACACCAATAACATGACAAGATAAATACAAATGAAAACGACACACAAATCGCACACACCACCCATAGGGTACGCCTCACTATTGCCTTGCCTTTCGAAAGGTGATCGTCGAGTAGAGGATGTCTTAGTAAGTCCTCATGATCCGGGAACCTGGCATGAGGGTAGCTTCTAAGGTATCTTCCCATTGCTCTGGTGATCACCATGTCCCGAACCTCGAATTGACCCGAACACCTCCAACGGTGGTGCTACCGACCTCTTAATGGTGGGATGGCACTACTTTAAAGGACATTTACACAGACGAATTCCTTAGGGTAGGTAGGTTCTCGTAGATACTTGCTCTAATTTCAAAACAAAATCAAAAATACTTTTCACACCGACACCTTTTCAAAAAGCTTTCGAAAGCAATTTTTCAAACACTCTTGAGGACCGATACAAGAGTCGAACTGAAATTTTCAAAGAAACTTTTTAAAACCCACAGTTGAAAAGCAAACAAACCATTTTGAAAACACAATGAGAAAGTATCTAAGAGCCCATGGATAACCATGGATAGAAAGGGTGCTAACACCTTCCCTTTCTATAATCTACCTCCCGAACCGAGAGCAATCTCTTTAAGGAATTTTTCTGTGCTTTTGTCCTTTCCATTTGGAGAAAATAAAAGACGGTGGCGGCTCTTGCTTCCGCGACATTTCGCGAACCAGCGTTAAACAGTCAGTTCCAGATCCACCGATCACAGAACTGGCGACTCTGCTGGGGAATTATTTTAAAGTGAGGTGTACCTTAGGGCCTAATTCATAACTGTGTTTTCAATTGTATTGACTTGTGTGCTTTAAATTGTGGGACTGTCTTAGGAGTTCTATAAATCCTAACCTGGATCTGGGGGATACCTTCTTAGAAAGTAGCAACAAGGCTGTGAGGGAACTGTGCGGGGTATACCGACATGGTTGAAACAGTCTGCTACATTGATGTGGCACTTTGGTGTGTACCGGTAACCCTTGAGTTCAGTCAAGGAGAGTACGGGGCCTCCGCGTGGTGTCATGAAGCATCAACAGACCTTAGGAACCTTAATTGAACTATCTTGGCCTCTTTAGGGTAGTGAGATAACTGACTTTGGTGCAGTCCGAGGTTGGTTGATACTCGATACTACACTCAATTAAGGGTTGCTTTCCTGGAATATTTCGGTCTCCAGTTCAGTGGCTAAATCAAAACGATGAACAATGAAAGCAATCCCGTGATATTGGGACCCTTATAACCCGGTTACTTCTGATAGGACAGGTTGAACCCACCAACTTCAAGAGGGTAATACCCAGACCTCATGCTGGCCTTAAACTCTAAGGGCTTCTCTTGTGTGACTTGTGTGCCTTCGTACTTGACTATTTGCATGCTTGTTATCTAACACAGGAATTACTTGCAGGGTTGGCTTATAGTCCTTAATGGGGACTCATAGCAAGGTTTACCAAGTTTCTTGCAGGGTTTGTTTTAGTCCTTAATTGGGACTCATGACAAGTTTTACTTGAGTTTCTTGCAGGTTTTGGTTTGCAGTCCTTAACAAGGGCTCATAACAGGGTTACCTACATTACTCCATGCATAGCATAACATCATACCATTGCATGCATCCTGCATAAAGACTAACCCATTTCAAGGATCTCAAGGGCTTGTGATGCAGGTCACGATGAACCAACTGTCCAACAAGGGGCAAAGGGGATTTATTTTCCTCTAGCCAAGGTTGATAACTTGAGTCAGGGGCTATGACCCACTGGATATGGTGAGCCTTTGACCCTTTGAAGAAGGACTCCCAATAATATGCAGTTCCTTCAATCAAGCTACCGGGTCCAAATTCTAACAATTTTCTCGTTTACCCCGCGAGATCCTTGAAAACATTGCATGCATACATACATATCATTGCATAACAGGTACCCTTTTGACAGGTCACTTACCATCTCCGCTGTTTATTTCAGCAATGGCTTCCCAACAAGATAACCAGGACTTTCATGCTCAAGAGACTCAGTTCGGGGAAATCCTCCTGAATCTATCCAAGGGGCAGGAGGAGCTAAGGACACTTCTCATGGAGACTTTGGTCAGGAACAGTGCTGAGGACGAACGGCTGAAACATCTGCAAGCTGAAATGGATGCAATGAAAGCCCAGATGCTGGGGCAGGTGACTGCCATTCAAGGTTTAGCTCATAGGCAAGAAAAGCTCGAAATTCTCGTCAACCAACTGCTTCGGGGTAACCAACTGGGGCAAACGTCTAAGGGAAAAGAGCCAGTCATCGTTCAACCACCTTTGAGACAAGGAGGTAAGGGGAGAGCTCCTCAAATGGCTCAAGTGTCACAAATTCAGCATCAACCTCACCGACTTCAGCCAGACAAGTCCAGGAGGCAATTCACCCCACTCAATATGTCGCTGTTTCAAGCTTTACAACGCCCGTTGAGATTGAATTTGATCACATTAAGGGCTCATCCCCAGAACCCCAACACAGCACATCCTACTTATGATCCCAATAAAAGGTGTGCCTACCACTCTGCCAGTCCAGGACATGATACAAATGAGTGTTGGGCCCTGAAGAACAAGATCCAGGACCTGATTGATGAAGGAGTAGTGGATTTCACTCAAGTGGATCAGGCTGAATGCTCCTGCCATCCCTACAGGATCCACCATGTGAAATGACAAGCCCTGAGACTAGAAGATTTTTGTTCATTCGAATGTTCAAGTTAAAATTTTCTCTTGTTCAAACATTTATTCATGTTAAACATTGTTATTCCATTAATGCATCGCTTATGTCTATTTCGAAGCAATATATTCGTATTCACTATACGCAAATTATTTTCATATTTTTTCTGATGTCAACTCTTGATCTAAAATTCTAAAGCCTCTTGAGGGAGGATGACGAAAACAATACCACAATCTACAGTATGCTTTTGAACAGACCCCGCTGATGAGGTACAGGCATTGTTTCAATCCCTAACCACTGGAGTTATAAGGAAGATAATCCCTCGTCAACCCCTCTGAGCCAAAGAAGTAGGAGTTTTTCTTTTCGAAATTTGAAACCCTTAATCATAACCTGGGGCAGGGTAGTCTCTCAGTTGATCCAAGTGCATAACGAATGGCACCTCACAAAACGAAGAAAGACAGTGATGGTTCTGAATAATCAATAAAGAAAGGCAGTCATTATCTTTCAAAATAAAAAAAAAACCCATAAAGTCAAAACCAATGAAGGAGACTTACAAAACTGGGGCATCCCGCTGACTGTAATTCCAAAAAAGGAAACAGTTCAGGAAAAAAGAAAGGGATAACAAAAATCAAAAAAAAAGAAAGAGGTCTTATAAATCCTCGACAAAAAATGACTGCCTATTCACAAGAAATCATCAATATCTGAGCCATCACCGGAAAAGCAGAGCAAAGACTCAAACAAGGTCTAACGTATGATCAACTGAGTTTAGGTTTGGAGAACATCACGAAGAGCGGGTGGGTACAAATAAAATTTGAGCCTTTATCCTTTGTTTCTTGAACCGTGAACCAGGCCACGTTATAACCCTTAAAAGTCCTAGCTGAAGCATGGGTTAGTTCGAAAGCATACTGTTACGAAAGGTATCCTGACTCCTTAAGGCTCACTATAAAGAAAGAGTCGACATCACGTTTTACAAACATTCATTTGTTTTATGAAAAAAGAATGCACTTTCAAAATCTTCAAGACAGACATAGGCTTTGCATTTTTAACATAACTTTGTTTGCATATGACTTTTTGTTTGAACAGCATAGAAATTCGCACGACGAATGCCTAATGAACAGAAGTACTTCCAATCAAGGGGCACGACATGATCATTGTCCATCATCTGGGGCAATCCAATCAAGATTCGGAGAATCTCTCAAAGACAAAAATGGCCTGGGGCAAATCTCCGCCTGAGTCATTTAGGGCATTCCAACAACGAATCTTGCCTGATCAAATACCTTCCGGTGGCATGACAAAACACTTCTAACAGGGGCAACTCCCTACATTCTGAAAGCACGAACATAGTCGAAAAATACTACGCATAATCAAAGACCCGCTAGGTTGACACACCTAGGCAAAAATAAGGGCTTCCCGGCGAACCAAAAGGGTTCGGGCAAAATGAAGGGATGAAATGAAAAAATCTGTACACCCGGCAAGTCGAAAACCTGAAAAGGCGGCTTGGGCAAAAATGGGTATCCCGATGGACTGAAAACCCGAAAGGGCGGTCCAGGCAAAAGTTAGGGATCAAATCGCACGACTATGTCCTGTCATCATGTCACCTGCCTACCAGAAGAAGGTTTGACCCTCAACAATTATCAGCATCCCACATGTGCCTCCCCCATAGAAACAGGGGCAATAACGGGTGGTTTAAGCAATCTGATTGTTTCCGTCCTCCAAGGTACCAAGGTAGGCTCGGCTAAAGAACATAACCAGATCTCTTAACTCCCCAGAGAGTAAGTCAGCAGTCAGTGCATTATTCTCCAAGCAGAGTTATCAAACCTTAAGGAAGCTGAGTATCCTCCAGCAGATCTCAACATTCCCCGGTGGCATATCAACATTCAAAGGAATCACTTCCCCCGCAGTTCAAAACTTCCCCAGGAAAGTCCAATCTGGTTCCCCAAGAAAGTTGGGATTCATATCCCCAAGCAGCAAGCTTATCCCCGGTAGATTCTGGAAGCTTATCCCTCGCAGAGTACGAACGCGTCGCCCGGCTTTATTTAAAGAGTTATTTCCTTAACAGGATATAACTGGGTTATCCTCAGCCAAAAGCCACGGAAAGGTCGTCGTCAATACAGTTCTTTCTTATCCCCAGCGAAGTCTATCAACACTTCCAATACAACAAGGATATCCCCAGCAAATTATTATCAATAACTCAGCAAAGTATCTCTCCCCATAGAGTATTGCTCCCCAGCATGGTCGCTAGAGTATTTTTCTCCCTGCAGAATCTTCCATTCGCCAAGTTTATTCCTCAACGGAGTTATCTTCTCCTACCGGTATTCTTGCAACTATCATCCCCAGCGGAAGCAATAAATCAATACTTCAACATCAGCCCAGGAGTGACTTCCTGGCACCCATCAAGGATTTATTTTTCCTAGATGAAAAACACATTCATAAAACATCACATACATCATTATAGCATGCATAGACGCATCATATCTTACAAGTCTCATTTATGTTGAGAACATCATTGCTTGATCCATATCATGCATTGCATATGACTGACCTTTACCTTTCAGGAAAGATTCATCTAAATTCTCAATCATATTTCAAGACCTAGACCGGTTCAGTTAATCGACTCCAAAGATTTCTTATCCAGTCCAAGGCCTTCTCTAGTCCAGCTAAATCGACTCCCAACAGATTTTTCTGATGAAGACTCAGTAGAAGTTATTTTAGGTTATAATTTCCTATGGTTCTCTCCCCGACGGTGCGTGATATGTAATTCCCTTTTAGGTTTTTTCCTATGGTTCTCTCCCCGACGGTGCGTGAGATGTAACTCCCTTTGAGATTATAATTTCCTATGGTTCTCTCCCCGACGGTGCGTGAGATGTAATTCCCTTTTAGGTTTTTTCCTATGGTTCTCTCCCCGACGGTGCGTGAGATGTAATTCCCTTTTAGGTTTTTTCCTATGGTTCTCTCCCCGACGGTGCGTGAGATGTAATTCCCTTTCAGGTTATAATTTCCTATGGTTCTCTCCCCGACGGTGCGTGAGATGTAATTCCCTTTTAGGTTATAATTTCCTATGGTTCTCTCCCCGACGGTGCGTGAGATGTAATTCCCTTTCAGGTTATAATTTCCTATGGTTCTCTCCCCGACGGTGCGTGAGATGTAATTCCCTTTTAGGTTATAATTTCCTATGGTTCTCTCCCCGACGGTGCGTGAGATGTAATTCCCTTTCAGGTTATAATTTCCTATGGTTCTCTCCCCGACGGTGCGTGAGATGTAATTCCCTTTCAGGTTATAATTTCCTATGGTTCTCTCCCCGACGGTGCGTGAGATGTAATTCCCTTTCAGGTTATAATTTCCTATGGTTCTCTCCCCGACGGTGCGTGAGATGTAATTCCCTTTCAGATTATAATTTCCTTTGGTTCTCTTACCGATACTGCGAAGATGGTAATTCCCACCAAGATTTTCTCAACGAGCATTGTTGAGGTTAAAGTCACCCAAGGTTCTCTTACCGTCCATGCTAAGGTAGTAACCACCCCTGTTTCATTCATCACCTTTTGAAGATCCAGACTCAGCTCCTGTAACCAATCAGGACACATCTATACCAAGCATCTGAAAACCAGCTCCTGCAACATGTCAGGTAATCATTTTCTATTTTACAGGTACGCAAGTTCTCGCTAAGGAATCTCTTACGCGATCAACATCCAGATGGCATCTATAAGCCCATCATCCTATCCATCAACCTCTAAATGGCATCTATAAGCCCATTCCATCACCACACTGCTACTATGTGAGCGCAAATTTCTGGGCAATCTAGTGTTCAATCATCTTCTACCCTCGGATTACGAAAGGCACGTCAGCCAATCTGCATCCTCAGGTCTAAGAAGATTGAACAGGGGCAACTGTTGTACCCCAAAATTTTCCCTCCCATATTCTTCAAAGATTTGCCAAGTCAGAACTTCAAAAATTCCCCAAGGGTTGCACAGTGCAAAAGCCTCCTAAAGCAGTCAAAATTAGGGTTTGTGTTCTGATCAAGAAAATGAAGTTTCCAAAGGTCCAATCAAGTCTCATATGCCTACAAATATGGTCAAGCATCCTCATATCAAGTTTCAAGACTTTCAGCACAAAATTGCACAGTCAAAACCCTAATTGCACTACAGTCAACTGTAGGGGCAAAATGGTCATTTGACAGTCAAAAGTTCAAATTTTTGGTCAACATATCATTGTGAAGCCACAAACATCATTTGATCAGTGCTTGATCATGATTCTCAAAGCTTGGCTCAAAAATCATCAAGATGCAAAAGTTTCCTTATTTGGACAGTTGAAAAAGTCAACTGTAAATTGACCAGGGCATAACTTTCACATGGATTATCAGAAAAATTCCATCCAAAGCTAATTTTGAAGAGAAAGACATTTCCTACAACTCATCTTCATACTTCAAGTCCAAGAAATGCTCTCACAAAAAGTTATCAATTTCAACATTATAGGTCATTTTCAAAAGTCAACAAAAAGGGACTTTAAGTCAAAGGCCATAATTTGAGATTGGTAAATCAAAATGACATGGGACCAAAGGCATTGGTTAGAGGACTCAAAGACCTTTCCAGAATGTCCAAGAACATGAGAAAAGCTTAAAAATTGAGCAAGTTATGCCTTGTAGAAGTTGGGAAATTTTTGGGCATTTTGAAAAGTCAACATTGATTCAAATGACCTAAAATTGCTAATGGGCCCATTTTTCTTCCATAATTCATCATCCATGACATGTGCACGACCACTTGGACCAAAGGAAAGTATTTCTTCATTTTTTATTTATTTATTTGAATTTTTATTTATAATAATTCATTTAAATCAAATTAAATACATGAAAAATATTTAACCTAAGTTTTACAATCTTTTTTTGCATGAAATCCACTCAATAACTCGTGCATGATCCAATATGGAAAGATTTGGAGAGAATTGATATGATTGAGAGCAAAAGCACATGGAAAATATTTGGAAAAAGATCTTGAAAATCAAATCTCTCAAACCATGAATGCAAGAGATTTTGATCAAGTTTGTTGACCTAATTGGTTCATTACATAAGCCTGAATAGAAACCTAATCAAGAGGACCATAAAGCTGCGCTAGAAACCATTCATCAAACTTGGAATTTTTTTGCAAAAAACCCATAACTGAAAACATCTTTGCAGGACGATTCAAGGCGAAATTTTCATCCCATTGCACTCCTAAGACCTCAAGCAATCTTCCGGGATCAAAAACATCAAACATAACCTCTTGAATCGTTGTACAGAAGCTAACCTTTCTCACTTTTTTTTCATAATCGTGCATTCCAATTCATGCGCATTTAGCCTTTTTTAATGTTTGATTCATGTTCCTCGTATGATTCTAAAGCTAACTATGTGATTTGATTGAATTATTATGCATTGTATACGATTCTACCATTGTCAATTTCTAGGGTTTACAGGACCTTGGATTAGGGCTTTTCAAATAAGGAAAAATTGAGACTTGGGACCTTGACCATTAAAACGAGCGCGTCTGGACGAAGAGAATCCATGTGTCGCGCCCAATTTATGAGCGTTCCATGCCTAATCGCTATTTTCTTGTATGGTGTCTTAGGCAACGCGTGAAAACCGTTGCCAATGTTTTGTGTATTTCAGGAAAAAAGAAAACCAACGAAGGAGACGATGAAGTGGCAAGATGTGATAGGGTAGTTTAAATTTCGCGCGCTGATTTCCACTAACCATTATGTTCTTATTATATTATTCTTCAGTTCATTAATATACAAGAAGCGCGTTCAGTCCAATTGGCAATGCATCAAGCTGGTAATCTCTAGGACCTGGGTTCGAGCCCCAGGTCCCCACCCTTTCCATATAATTTTTTTCAAATGATATTCATGTGCAGGCATAACGTTGTGGATCATCATACGTCCCTCTATCCAGCCATCCACGCGTCCAATGTCATCTATCCAAGGGCCAGGATTTGGAGATTATGGTAGGCTCTAGTCAACGTTCTGCACGTGAGTAAAAAAGTCCACAAGGCCAGGAATTTAAATGGGCCAGATTGCTAAAGGCCATACCTCCACATTGGGGACTGACACCCCCCTAGGTTTGCTTTTTAAAAATATTTTCTTTTGCATTATTTCTATTTTTATTTTAATTATTTTGTTTAATTAATTAATTATTTTCATAAATATAAAAAATACACATAAAAATCAGAAAAGAATTAAAATAATAAATATTTTTATTTCTAGTATTTTCATAAATAAATGCATATAATTAAATTTAGTGTAAATTAGGTTTAATTTTAATACTTTTAATAAAAAATCTAAAAAATGTAGAATTAGGGTTTAATTAATAATTTTTTCATCCTTTTTATTTTTCTTTCATAAATGATTAAATAATTAAATATTTATTTTCATAATTAAATTTGCATGTAAATTAATTAGGGTTAATTTAGGTTAAAATTCAATGTTTTCTTAATAAATTAAAAGCCATTAGAATTAGGGTTAGTATTTATTTTAATTAATTCTTTTTTCATATTAAATCCTAAAATACTAAAAAATACCAAAAACATCTCCTTTTCCTTTTTCTTTATTAATTAATTCCATGTTAATTTAATTTTGCAAAAAGGGTCCAACGCCCTCGTTTCGATTTAACTCTTATGCGCATATTTATTTTATTTCGTTTAAATATTTATGTATCTCTCCCAAGGCCATGTAACCTTTCAATTTCTTGCACTTTACTTTTAATTCTTTATTTTCTGTCAAATCGGGTCCTGGTTTAATTTTGGCGATGTGGACCCGCGCCTTTTGTAATAGCTTAGAACTTTTACCTTTCCCGCAATATTTTTAACTGTTAAACAAATGGCATGAAAGAATGTATGGACAAAATAAAAACAAGCGTAGAACACCAATAACATGACAAGATAAATACAAATGAAAATGACACACAAATCGCACACACCACCCCTAGGGTACGCCTCACTGTTGCCTTGCCTTTCGAAAGGTGATCGTCGAGTAGAGGATGTCTTAGTAAGTCCTCATGATCCGGGAACCTGGCATGAGGGTAGCTTCTAAGGTATCTTCCCATTTCTCTGGTGATCACCATGTCCCGAACCTCGAATTAACCCGAACACCTCCAACGGTGGTGCTACCAACCTCTCAATGGTGGGATGGCACTACTTTAAAGGACATTTACACAGACGAATTCCTTAGGGTAGGTAGGTTCTCGTAGATACTTGCTCTAATTTCAAAACAAAATCAAAAATACTTTTCACACCGACACCTTTTCAAAAAGCTTTCGAAAGCAATTTTTCAAACACTCTTGAGGACCGATACAAGAGTCGAACTGAAATTTTCAAAGAAACTTTTTAAAACCCACAGTTGAAAAGCAAACAAACCATTTTGAAAACACAATGAGCAAGTATCTAAGAGCCCATGGATAACCATGGATAGAAAGGGTGCTAACACCTTCCCTTTCTATAATCTACCTCCCGAACCGAGAGCAATCTCTTTAAGGAATTTTTCTGTGCTTTTGTCCTTTCCATTTGGAGAAAATAAAAGACGGTGGCGACTCTTGCTTCCACGACATTTCGCGAACCAGCGTTAAACAGTCAGTTCCAGATCCACCGATCACACAAAGCTTGGGACAGCGACATGTTGAGCTTGGTAAACGGCCTCAGAGTAGCCTGTTGCTTATGGCCAGGTTGTTGTTGGACCTGTGAGGTAGTGGCACCCTGGAGAGGTCTATTCTTCATCAAACCAAACCTTTGACTTCTCGGAAGTTGATTAATGGCTTGATCCTCAGCCTTAACTATTTGCTTCATACTGTTGTATTTGTCTTGATGAAGCTGGTTGATCATGGCTCGCAAATCTTCTTGTTCCCGAGCTAAGCCTTGAATAAGAGCCATCTTCCCTAGCATCTGGGTTCTCATTGCATCTACCTCAGCTTGCAGATGTTTCAGCCGTTCGTCCTTACTGTCTTCAGGACTCTTCTTGACCAAATTCCCCATGAGGAGTGTTCTCAACTCTTCCTGCCCCTTGGATAGGCTTAGGAAGATTTCCTTGAACTGAGTCTCTTGAGTATGAAGATCCTGGTTGTCTTGTTGGAAAGCCATTGCTGAAATAAACAGCGAGAACATGAGAGACCTGTATCAGATGACCTGTTATGCAATTATATGTATGATATATATATGCAATGTTTTCAAGGATCTCGTGGGGTAAACAAAGAAATTTGTTAGAATTTGCATCTGGTAGCTTGATTGAAGGAATTTCATGTTGTTGAGAGTCCTTCTTCAAGAGTCAAGGCTCACCATATCGAGTGGGTCATAACCCCTGACTCAAGTCATCATGTTTTAATCTCCAAACAACCTTGGCTAGAGGAAAATAAATCCCCTTTGCCCCTTGCTAGACATTTGGTTCATCCTGACCTGCATCACAAACCCTTGAGATCCTTGAAATGGTTAAGGAAATTCTATGGTATGATGTTATGATGTTATGCTATGCGTGGAGTGGTGTAAGTAAACCCTGTTATAAGCCCAGATTAAGGACAGTAAACAAAACCTACAAGGAACTCATGTTGTCAGATAACAAGAATGTGCAAGCAGTTCAAGTTCGAAGGCACACAAGTCACACAAAAGAGCCCTTAGATTTCAGGCCGGCATGAAGTTTAGGTACTACCCTCTTTCAGTTTCAGTTGGTTAAGACCTGTCCTAGAAAATAGTAACCGGGTTCTAGAGGATCTCAATATCACTGACTACCCTCAATCAGTCATAACTCCAGCTTCACAATCTTTTCTTGCGGCCGAAACCATCGCGAGAGTTTAACCTCAATGAGTGTAGCATACTGCTACTGTTCTATGGCCAAGTTGGGTCAATTTAGGGTTCTAAGGTCGGTTGGTGCTTAATGACTCCTCAGAAGACCCATATTCTCCTCGTTCCAACACAAGGGATATCGGTACAGACCAAGGTGTCATACCAACGTAGCTACTGCTTCACCAGTGTCGGTCTACGCCAGACAGGTCCCTCATAGTTTATTGCTACCTAAAGGGTATTCCCCAGATCCAGGTTAGGATCTATGAAACTCTGATGCAAACCCATAATATTAAAGCAAACAAGGCATACAATTGAAAACATAGAATGATCTAATCCTAAGGTACACCTCACTTATAAATAGTCCCCAGCAGAGTCGCCAGTTCTGTGATTGGTGGAAATAAAACTGACTGTTTTGGAATGCTGGTTCGCGAAATGTCGCGGTAAGAAAGAGTCACCACCGTCTTTTATTTTCTCCAATAAGGAAAGGACAAAAGCACATCAAAATTCCTTTTCGAGATGTTTCTCGGTTCGGGAGGTAGATTATAGAAAGGGAAGGTATTAGCACCCTTTCTATCTGTGGTTATCCACGGGCTCTTAGGTACTTGCTCACTATGTTTTCAAAAAATGTTTGCTTTTCTTGTGTTTGTGGGTTTTGAAAAAGTTTGTTTAAAAACTTCGTTTCAACTCTTGTATCAGTCCTCAAGAGTGTATGAAGTGTTTGTTTGAAAACTTTTGTCAGAAAAGTGTAGGTGCGAAAAGTTTGTTTTGTTTTTGAAAGAGCAAGTACCCAGGAAAAATCTACCTACTCTAAAGAAATTAAGCTGTGTAAATGTCCTTTAGACAGTACTATCCCACTATTGAGAAGTAGGTAGCACCATCATTGAAGTTATTCGGGTCAATTCGATTATAGGGACATGTGTGGTCACCAAAGCAATAGTAGGACGCCTTAGCGGTAACCCTAATGTCCTAGATCCTTTTTTATCCGAGGCAACCGTTTCGAGGCAACTTGGATCTTTAGACAGGAGGGCGACCTCTAAAACACCCTATACTCAATGAATACGTCGAGGCAACCAAGTGAGGCGTACCCTAGGAGTGGCATGTGCGAGTGTGTTAGGATTCAATTAAATTATCTTTGCACATGTCATGGTGAGCTACGAGTTGATTTTAATTTTCAGGCAAGTCTTGTCATGCATAGTTAACAGTTAATAATTTGCGGAAAGTAAATTGCGGAAAGTAAATCTACGCTATTACAAGGCGTCGGGTATTTACATCGCCAAAAACATAACCCTTGAAAAGTAAATGCGAGAAAATAAAGAAAGCGATAAAAAGGGTCCTAATTACGCTATTACATTCTCGGAACAGTCACAATCTTGCCAAGAAATCCATGGAATTGATGTTTCAATATTTGATTGAAAATTAAATATTTTTGAATCTTTTTTATTGGAAAAACTTGCTAAATTTGTAGATTCTTGTCCCTTTGATTTGCACACGAAATTTCCAGCATATATTGACCACTTTTGCTTCACAAAAAGATTGAAAAATCAAATCTTTGTATTTCCTACAATTTAAATTAATTAAATGAATTAAAATTGATTAAAAATCCAAATAATTAATAAAAATAAGAAAACAACTCAACTTAAGCTTAATGGGTCGTGCATAGGTCATGGATAAAGTTTCAAGAAGAAATTTGAGGCCCATTAGCAAAAACAAAGTGTTTTGAGCAAAGTTGACTTTTGCAAATTCACAAAAATTTCCCAACTTCTCCAATGCATATCTTGCTCAATTTTGATCCTATGAACATGTTCTTGGACATTTTGGAAAGGTATTGAAGTCCTCTAACCAATGCCTCTGGTCCCATGTCATTTGGATTTACCAATCTCAAGTTATGGTCTTTGACTTAAAGTGCATTTTTGTTGACTTTTGAAATTGACCTATAATGTAGAAATTGATAACTTTTTATGAGAGCATTTCTTGGACTTGGAATGTGAATATGATTTGTAGGAAATGTCATCCCCTTCAAAATGAGCATTGGATGGAATTTTTCTGATGAACCATGAAAAAGTTATGCCCTGGTCAAGATACAGTTAACTTTTTTGCTGTCCAAAAATAGTAACTTTTGGCATCTTGATGATTTTTGAGCCATGCTTGTGGAATCATGATCAAGACTTGATCAAATGATGATTGTGGGCTCAAAATAATATGTTGACCAAAAATTTTGACTTTTGACTGTAAAATGACCATTTTACCCCTGCAGTTGACTGTGAAGCAAATGGAGCTTTTGACTGTGCAATTTGGCATTGTGAGTCTTGAGACTTGACATGTAGATGCTTGACAATGTATATAGGCCTATGGGACTTGTTTGAACCATTGAAAACCTCAAATTCCTTGAAAGAACCAAAACCCTAATTTTGACTGGCTTAGGAGGGGGTTTGACTGTGCAACCTTTGAGTAGTCTTGAACCATTTGAAGATGATTTTTGACAAACCTTGAAGAATATGGGAGGGAAATTTTTTGGGTACAACAGAGAAAACCTGTCAATGGAGACAACCTGTCAAAAGAGACAATTTGTCAATGGAGACAACTCGTCAATAGAGACAACCCCTCAATGGAGACAACCCGTCAATAGAGACAACCTGTCAATGGAGACAACCCGTCAATGGAGATAACCTGTCAATGGAGACAACCCGTCAATGGAGACAACCCATCAATGGAGACAACCCGTCAATGGAGACAACCCGTTAATGGAGACAACCTGTCAATGGAGACAACCCGTCAATGGAGATAACCCATCAATAGAGATAACTCGTCAATGGAGACAACCTGTCAAAAGAGACAACTCGTCAGCAAAGACAAAACCACCTACCAACAATCTCCAAATGGCATCTTTAAGCCCATTCCCGACATCACAATGCTGATGCTACTTCATGCGAGTGCAAATTTCTGGGCACTCTAGTGTTCAATCATCTTCCACCTTCGGATCACGAAAGGCCCGAACGCCAATCTATATCCTCAGGTTTAAGAAGATTGAACAGGGGCAACTGTTGTACCCTAAAATTTGCCCTCCCATATTTCTCAAGACATGTCAAGAATCATCTCCAAGTTGTTCAAGATGGCTCAAGAGTTGGACAGTCAAATCACCTCATAAGACAGTCAATTCAAAATTAGGGTTTTGTGTTGCATCCAGGTCCTTACATCCAAATGGCCTCAAATTCTCCCCAATGTCCTAATATGTTCTCAAGTTCATCCATGTCAAATTTCAAGCCTTGCAGAGAAAGTTTGGTCAGTCAATTGCTCAAGAGGCCCAAAAATCGATTGTGCTAGAGCAAAAGTCAACTGTGACCCAAATACAGTCAAACCTCAAGGTTTTTTTGTCAACATTCTCATTTTGAATGATAATTCATCATTTGATCAAGGGTTGATCATGATTCATCAAGGATTGCTCAAAATTCATCAAGACTCAAAAGTGGCTAAATTAGGGTTTTGCAGGAAAAGTCAACTCAACTTTGACCAAGCATAACTTTCTCACACTTTATGAGAAATGACCCATCCAAAGCTCATTTTTAAGAGGATGCAATTTCCTACAATCCATCTTCACACCCCCAAGATCAAGAAATGCTCTCACAAAAAGTTACAAATTTGGACATTATAGGTCATTTTTGAAAGTCAACAAAAACACCTTTTTTCCCATAGCTTATAACTTGAGCATGGAATATCAAAATGAGATGAAACCAAAAGGGTTGGTTAAAGGACATATCAAGGTTTCTAAAATGTTCAAGACCACTTCCAAAAGTTCAAAATTGAGGAAGTTATGCATTGTTGAAGTTGGGCATTTTTCCAAAGTTGCCAAAAGTCAACTATCCTCTAAACTCCAAATTTTGACAAAAGGGCCCACTTTTTTCCACTTGATATGATCTTGTCACACCACACACGTGTCATATCTTCAATTTCATGACCAATTATTAATTTTTCTATTTTATTTAATTTTTATTGATTTAATTCATTTTAAATCAATACTAATTCAAATAAAATCCAAAAATTGATGGAATAAGATTTTTTTGATCATTACAGGTCTTCATTATCATGATACACATAATCAAATTCGTGCCAAGGTAAATCATGCACAAAATCTTGGATTTGGAAAGAATTTGAAAGCCTTTAATGGAGGAATCAAATCATATCTCAATTCTTCAATGCACATGGATTCAAGCCCAAAGTTTAACCTAAATGAATTCCTTATTACTCACACAAGCCAGGCATATCAAGAACACGACCTAAGAACTGCTGAAACGGCCAAACCAAAACTGAAAAAAACCTTGAAAAGTTGGAGATCAAAATCTTGGTTAGAGCTCGATTCAGTCCAAAATCTCAACGTAGCTTCCTTGCCTGACATCCAGTGGAGCTAAAGCAATCAAAACCAAGCCTTGAGACCTCCTAAACAGTGCTATAAGTATTCAAGAACATAGCCTTGTGCACGAATTCACAACCTTGGATTCTTGCATCTTTTTGCCTAAATATTTGTATATTCATACTTTTCGTTGCATTCTGAAACTTTTGGCATAATTGAATTGCATTTTCATAGCCTGTACAGCCATGCCCGAAGCTAGGGTTTTGTTTATTTGTTTTTAGGCATTTTGATTTCAGGGAAAATTAGAACAAATCATGGGCATAAATGGAATAAGTGGAAGGAGACGAGCATGCTGACGTTCTTAAAACTCGTTTCCATGGCCTAGGATGAATTTTGGAAGCAAGCCATGGATCTTCCTGCGGATAAAAATCTGCAGGTAATAAAACCAGAAATTTGTGAAGAAGACGACTACGCGTCCTCTTCCCGTTGGCTCGTTCAAATGTTTAGCGCGTTTTTATTTTATTTTCCAGTATATGGCTTACTTTTCACATATAATGATCAGCGCTTATTTTATTAATAAGAAAGCAACACAGCTCAGTTGGTGGAAGCGTGAGTGGAAAGACCTATGGGACCTGGGTTCGAATCCCAGGTCCCCAACATATTTCTTGATTTTTTTCTTTCAGCTATTCCAGTGCAACCTCAAGCATAAGGACTATCATGCTCCTCAAAGATCCAGGCGCCAGATGGCCTTCAGGCCAGATCTGAGGGTCTAGATTGGACATCCACCATATACTCAAGTCAACAAGCATGCATGGCATGGCAAAATTCAATCAGGCCAATGTGGGTGGGCCTCTCAAAATTGCAAATCACATCTTCAAATTAGGCCCACACCCCTTGGGTTATTTCTTTTACTCTTTATATTTTCATTTATTTATTTTGTTCTAATTTTTATTTTATTGTTAATTAATTAATTAATAATTTTCTTAATAAAATCAGAAAACAAAAATATTATTTTTATTAAATTCATCACTTTTTATTTTTTGTAAATAAATATTAATCAATTAATTTATTTTTATATAGGTTTAATTTTTAACATTTTTTGCAATAAATTAAAATTAATTTAGAATATTAGGTTTCAATAACTTTGATCAATTTTATTTTATTTCCTTAAAAACAAAAATCCAAAAATATTTTCATTATTTAATTTAAATTGATTGTTCGTTTAATTTAATTCCATAATTTCAAAAAAAAAGAAAAATGCTTTCTTTCAAAAAGGGTCAAAATCCTAAAAAATGCATCGTCTTAATTTCTTGCACGCGATCCATATTCCAATATTGTAATTGCTTCCGGTATGTAATAACTTTTTAATTAGGACTTTAATTATTTATCGCTTTATTTTTACTTTCCGAAATTTAAATTAAAGGGTTTGTTTTTGGCGATGTAAATACCCGACGCCTTGTAATAGCTTAGATTTAATTCCCGCAATTTAATTTCCGCACAATATTAACTGTTAGATGTTTGATAAATAGGCTATGCATGACAAGATCAATCTTTAAGCTAAAATCAATATAGCTCACCCATGACATGTACATATAAAATTAACCGAAGTAACACACTCGCACATGCGCAATCTTAAGGTACACTTCACTTGGTTGCCTCGAACGTGGTCATTGAGTATAGGAAGTTTTAGAGGTCGCCCTCTTGTCCAAAGATCATAAGTTGCCTCGAAACGGTTGCCTCGGAAAAAAATGATCTAAGACATTAGGGTTATCACTAAGGCGTCTAACATTGCTTTAGTGACCACACGTCCCTTAATCGAATTGACTCGAAAACTCCAACGACGATGCTACCTACTCCTCAATAGTGGGATAGCGTTGCCTAAAGGACATTTGTACAGATTAATTCCTTTTTCGAGTAGGTAGATGGTTCTTAAGTACTTGCTCCTTTTAAAACAAAACAAACTTTTCGCACTTACACCCCTTTCAAAACAAAAAACTCTTTCAAACCCACAAACACAAAGAAAAGCAAATTTTGAAAACACAATGAGCAAGTACCTAAGAGCCCGTGGATAACCACTGATAGAAAGGGTGATAACACCTTCCCTTTCTATAATCTACCTCCCGAACCCGAGAAATATCTCAAAAAGGATTTTTTCTGTGCTTTTGTCCTTTCCTTGTTGGATAAAATAAAAGACGGTGGCGACTCTTGCTTACCGCGACATTTTGCAAAAACAAACGCAAATACGAACCAGCATTCCAAAATAGTCAGTTCTATCCCACCGATCACAAGGGGCAAATAAGATTTGTCCAAGCTTTACGGTTGCTTTATCCACCAGGTACAAAGGTAGATTCAGCTGAAGAATATGGATAAGGTACATTCACTCCCCACAGGGTAAGAAAAGGACAGTAATGTTAACTTTCCCCAGCTGAGACTCACAACCGCGAATGAATCGGTAATATTCTCCCCAAGCAGAGTTTATCTATCATCAGCACTGAAAAGTCTTATCATCCCCGGCGAAGTATAAAGTATCCCCAGTGGAGTTTGGAAAGTTTCCCCAGCGCAGTCTGAAAAAGTTTCCCTAATGAAGTTTGGAGAATCATCCCCAGTAGACTCTGGCAGATTGTCCCCAGTAGAGCCTAAAAGGTTATCCCCAGTAAAGTCGCTATTGGAAAAATCATCCCCAGCGGAGTTCATTCCTTTCACAAGCAGAAACACGAATCCCCAACAGGATTCAATATCACCAGCAACAGTAATTTTATCCCCAGTTGAATTTATCAGCGGAATCCTCTACATAGAATCTCTTCCCCATAGAGTAATCTCCTCATCAGTTTATTCCCCATCAGAGTTATCCTCTCCTGCAGGTTTATTCTCGCAGTCATCTTTGTTCGCCATCCCCAGCGGAAGCGAAGAATTCAACTCTTTTCTCCAGCAGATATCCGAAATTTATTTTCCCCAGCTAAAAATATTACATTTCCATACATCATCACACATGCATATACGCATCATACAACACAATCTCATTTATTTTGAGAACATCATTGCCTGATACATATCATGCATTACATACAACTAACCTTTACCTTTCAGGAAAGATGCGGTTAAATTCTCACAAAATTCAAAGCTATGAAGCTTTTACCTCAGTTGAATTACGGACGAGTTCTTAAAACTCAGCAGAGATGTTTTCTTAGTTGAAGTACAGACGAGTTCCTAAATCTCGACAAAGTGTTCCTCCGTTGAATTACAGACAGGTTCCTAAATCTCAGCAAAGAATTTTTCTCAGTTGAATTACGGGCGAGTTCTTAAATCTCAATGAAGATGTTTCCCTCAGTTGAATTACGGATGAGTTCTTAAAACTCAGCAAAGATGTTTTCTCAGTTGAAGTACAGACGAGTTCCTAAATCTCGACAAAGTGTTCCTCCGTTGAATTACAGACAGGTTCCTAAATCTCAGCAGAGAAGTTTTCTCAGTTGAATTACGGGCGAGTTCTTAAATCTCGACGAAGATGTTTCCCTCCAGTTGAAATACGGACGAGTTCTTAAAACTCAGCAGAGATGTTTTCTCAGTTGAAGTACATACGAGTTCCTAAATCTCGACAAAGTGTTCCTCCATTGAATTACAGACAGGTTCCTAAATCTCAGCAGAGAAGTTTTCTCAGTTGAATTACGGGCAAGTTCTTAAATCTCGACGAAGATGTTTCCCTCCAGTTGAATTATGAACGAGTTCTTAAATCTCAGCAGAGATGTTTTCTCAGTTGAAGTATAGACGAGTTCCTAAATCTCAACAAAAGTGTTTCTTCGTTGAATTGCAGACAAGTTCCTAAATCTCAGCAGAGAAGTTTTCTCAGTTGAATTACAGGTAAGTTCTTAAATCTCGATGAAGATGTTTCCCTCCAGTTGAATTACGGACGAGTTCTTAAATCTCAGCAGAGATGTTTTCTCAGTTGAAGTACAGACGAGTTCCTAAATCTCGGCAAAAGTGTTCCTCCGTTGAATTACAGACAAGTTCCTAAATCTCAGCAGAGAAGTTTTCTTAGTTGAATTACGGGCAAGTTCTTAAATCTCGACGAAGATGTTTCCCTCCAGTTGAATTATGGACGAGTTCTTAAAACTCAGCAGAGATGTTTTCTCAGTTGAAGTACAGACGAGTTCCTGAATCTCGACAAAGTGTTCCTCCATTGAATTACAGACAAGTTCCTAAATCTCAGCAGAGAAGTTTTCTCAGTTGAATTATGGGCGAGTTCTTAAATCTCGATGAAGATGTTTCCCTCCAGTTGAATTACAGACGAGTTCTTAAATCTCAGCAGAGATGTTTTCTCAGTTGAAGTACATACGAGTTCCTAAATCTCGACAAACGTGTTCCTCCGTTGAATTACAGACAAGTTCCTAAATCTCAGCAAAGAAGTTTTCTCAGTTGAATTACGGGCGAGTTCTTGAATCTCGACAAAAATGTTTCCCCCCAGTTGAATTTGAAGATGTGAAAAACACAAGAAGGGGGGTTGAATTGTAAAACTTGAATCAAAAGCTTAAACAACACTATATTTTTATCCTGGTTCATTTGATCTCAAACTACTTCAGTCCACCCGTCAAGGTGATTTCGCCTCTCTCCAACGAGGTCTTAATCCACTATATTCAATAGGATTACACAACTACTTTAACAACTATTAAAGCCTTCTTGAGTATAACCACAAATCGGTTTATCTCAAGGAAATCTCTTTACAAATAATTGAACAATAATGTGTTTGTTGTTTTCTAATAAAACAGTATACCACAACTATGATAATACACAAATTTAAGCTTAGAATGAAACTGGATTGCTTAATGCGTTTGAATGAACGTGGTTGGAAAGCTTAGCAAATTGTATGAGTGCGTGCGTGAAGATTATTAGCATTTTCTTTTCTCACACAGACTTGTTTAAATAGCCAAGGCAAAGATACATTGTTGTCCATAAATCACTTTCAATGATAATAACGTTCTTTCCTTTTTGAGAAGATCTTGTCTTGAATAAAGTCGTTGGTAATTAATCTGTCTTGAATGCTTAGTAACGCTTCAAAGTGTTCTCTGCTTATGGTAATTAGAGTGTTCTTTGCTTTAACTGATGTTGACGCTTCTGAGTGCTAATGACTTGGTAAGGATCTTGATCAGAGTCAGAGTGTATATGTTGATGCGCAGATTCTAGTCATCAAGTTTCAGCGAATGATCTGGTAGCTTCAGCGTGTAGCATATGTTATTGATCTTCTGATGCTGATATGATCTTCTGATGCTGATTCCATCAGAACTTCTGTAAACACAAACCATAATTTTAAGTAGCATATATGTCTTATATATAAATCTTACAATTTATTTATTCTTGTATTTTGTTATCATCAAAACTCTAATTGAGGGTTGTAGAATCAAACTATGTTCTAACAATCTCCCCCTTTTTGATGATGACAAAAACCAGATTTTTTTCAATTAAGAATAAAGAATAAAAGGTATCAGAGATTAAAAATAAGGAATAAAAGGTATCAGAGCTAAGAAGAGAAAAACTCCCCCTGAGTTAATTACTTCCCTTTAATTCCATGAGTCTTTGAGCATCCAAACTTTATTGTATTTTACTGTATCTTTCGTCAGAATTTTGTACCTGTTCAGGCTTTTCAGAAGAAAGAAATTCAAATAGATCAAAATGTCAGAATGTTTGAGACTTATGTCTCAGTAATCCGTTATTGAAAAATATCATTCTTTCTCTCCCTTTTTGTCAGTTATCAAAAAGCACAAATAATTAGAGCTAAAATGATCAGAGCTTTAAATGCGTTTATATTAAAAACAGAAGCAATGATAAGTTCAGAACATGTAAAAATATTACAGATAAACAAGTTATAAAAACAACAAGGAAATTTCTAAGAAGGAGGAGGAAGTCGTGTGAACAGAGCTTCCAACATGCTCTTGATTTGAGTGCTGGTTTCCTGTTGCTGAGTTAACATGCTGGCTATTGCATCAATTTTGATGTCCTGCTTATCCATTCTTTCATTCATTAGCATATCAGATCTTTTCAAGTCTTCAAGAGTCTGCCTGTCAAGAGAGGAAGCTTGAGGATCTTCAGAAACATGATGCTTCTCAGAGCTTTCAGCAATATCTTCTTCTTAACCCATGTCTTCAGCTAGGATCATCTATTCTTCTGACTCTGGTTGACGATGTTCAGACCAAGGAGCATTGTCCAACGGGAGAACTTCTTCCTTAAGCAGCTTGCTCAGAACTGGACCTTCAATTTCTTTCAGCATATTGCTGAAGTTCTGTTGGGCTTGTCCATAGCTTTGTTCTTGCAGCTTAAAGGTTTCAGAGCATACCCATTTTCTGAACTTTGTCCAGAGGTAGTCTGATGCAGCAGGATCAACCAGTTCCAGACTTGCTTGTTTCAGAGAAGTGATCCACTTCTGTACTTCTGTTTCAAAGTTCAATATGCTGGAACCAACATCTGGATGTTTTGGTTTTGGGATAGCAGTTTTGTTGGTTATTGCAGCAAGGCGTTCAAGGACTGTTAAATCAATGACAGTCTTGCTGTGGTCATCTGAATTGTCTTTTGGTGAGGGAGTGGGAGAGTCAGGAATTATGATTGGACTTGATGGGGAATTTAGTGGAGTTAATTCTGGTGAAGAGGGAAGTTGAGGAATATTCACAATGGTACCAAGGGGTAATTGAATGGCCAGAGGTACGGGTTCAGGGGATTCAGAGGGTTGAGCCTCAGAGGTTTGAATCTCAGGTTGTGGAGATTGTTCAGGTTGAGGAGAGGGTGGATTAATTTCTGGTTGAGGAGATGAAGGTAGTGGGATTTCTGGTTCTGGAGAGAGTGGAATTTCTGGTTGTGGTGAGATGGGAATTTCTGGTTGTGGTTCTGTGTTTGGATTTGGATTTTCTGTTTCAGGAGTAGAAGTGTGTTGGTCTATATCAGATAGAACTTGTGCAAGTTCTTGTTCTGGTATGGCTTCAGTATTTGGATTTTGTGGTTGGGAGAGAGATCTTCTGAGGGTTAAGGATTCAGAGGGGTCAAAATATCTAGGTCAAAATTATCAAAAGTTTGAGGTGTTGGGTTTTCAGATGGAGTGGAAATTGGGATAGATGTTGATACAGCAGTTGAATCTAAAACAGTTACAGAAGAAGGATTACCTCTCTTCTTATGAGTCTGCTGAGATGATCCTTCTATTGCAGCTTTTCTTTTCTTTGTCTTCTTCAGAACAACCTCTGGAGCCTTCTGCTGAAGGTCTTGAATATTCAGATTTGGTGTTGTACCATCAGCTTTACAAGCATCCAGATATCTCAGAATGATTTCAGGTTTAGAGTCAATTTCTGAGAACAATGGGAAGTCATCCAGAGGGACTCTTCTGTTGGAGATTGTAGTAAAAGGAGTGACGCTGGGCTCCTTCTTGATGTTCTCTATCAACTTCATTTTCTTCAGATTTTTGGCATTTAGCTGTTTGCCAACAGTAGCTTCTAGAGTGTTGATTTCTTGAGCCTCTGTCAGATGATCAATCAGCTTATTCTCTGTTAGAATATCTAATATCAGTCTTCCTAAGGGTATCCAATCCCTTTTTGTTCGTTCATCTTCTCTTGTTTCCTTAACACTTGTCCTGAGATGGTTGAACAGCAGATGAGCCAGATTTATCTTGACCTTCTAAGAGATGAAATAGATCAGAAACTGCTGATCAATATTAATGTAATCAGGAGAGCTGGTAGGCTTCCTGTGGTTGAAGCACCCTAGAATGATCTTGGCCCAAATTCTGTGTTTGTCCTTTAAATCCCTTATCTTGCTGGAGGGAAGCCCCAGAGTGAAGATTTCCCTTGCAATTAGGGCAGCATCAGCACACCTTTCTTCCATATCAATGCAACGAACACCACCACCATTGTACCCTATTAAGCGTGCAATGAGGTCTTCAGTGATAACAATCTTCTTCCCCATGATGTAAGACGTAACTTGATGATTTGAAGAAGAAGCGTGAATCCAAAATTCCTTTACCAGAATAGGAAATGTTGGACCCACCAGTCTGTCAAAATACTTTTCCCAGCCTTGAGCTTTAACCTCTTCAGATAGATCAAACCCATTCTCCTGAAGACTGTTGAAATCCACGATTAATTCTGACAGAACCTCTAGGTTTTTTATTGGTGTTAAAAGCGTTCTGTAAGGTTCTTCATATTGTTCAGATGAAACAGTTTTTTGGGAACCTGAAGAAGGAATGCTGGAACAAGCCATGTTCACACGAAGGTTTTTGTGAAAAAGATTGAAAGGGTTTTTGAGAAAGTAAGAACACTAAAATCAGTAAGTTTGAGAGAAAATGAAAGTGAAGGTAAAACGTGTAAATGGTGTGAAGTGTGTTTAAATAGATTTCTAAAAAAATTTTTGAAAACATAAACGTTAAGAGAGAGAAATTAATAATGATTATTAGTATTTAATGATAGCTGATTTTAGGGGATTCAGAAAGATATTTGGAACAATTACCCATGACATGTGTCTCAATGCATCCAATCAACGCTTTTGCCTTATTAGAAACGTGAACGCGTGTTCAGCCTCAGAAAATAGCTGATGACTGGATGACACTTGTTTGCTTGAGTGAATAACACATTTCTATCCTTGAAATGAAGCGCTCAGATCTTCATGGATAGATTCTGATATAATCTGTACTTCTAAAATTCTGAAAGAAGATTGATCAGTAGTTCACAGAAAAATAAACAAAGTTCTGAAGGTTAAGATATGGAATCAAAACAATTTTATTCTGGGCAGAGCTTCATGCTGAGATGTTTCAGAATGAAGTTGAACCTATCTTCAGAAAGAGGTTTTGTAAAAATATCAGCCCCTAATGGTCTGTGTTAATAAATTTTAAATTTAAAATCCCTTTCTGAATATAGTCCCTAATAAAATGATGTTTTATTTCTATATGCTTAGCCCTAGAATGTAAAATTGGATTTTTGCTGAGACAAATAGCAAAAGTATTGTCACAGAGGATAGGAATGTTACTCTCAAATATCTGGAAGTCCTCAAGTTGACTTTTCATCCAGAGCATTTGTGTGATGCATCCAGCTGCTGATATGTATTCAGCTTCTGCTGTTGATAGAGCAATTGTGGATTGTCTTTTGCTGGACCAAGAGATCAGATTTTCTCCCAGAAACTGACAGCTTCTAGAAGTGCTTTTACGCTCTACTATGTCTCCAGCAAAATCAGCATCACAGTATCCTACTAAGCTGTAATCACTTGATTTTCTATAAAACAAACCCAGATTAGTAGTACCTTTCAGATACTTGAAAATTCTCTTAACTGCTGTTAAGTGAGATTCTCTAGGATCTGATTGGAATCTAGCACAAATGCATACACTGAATAAAATGTCAGGCCTTGAAGCCGTCATATATAGAAGAGAACCAATCATATCTCTGTAGACCTTCTGTTCTACCTTTTTACTTACCTCTTCTCTTTCCAGAATGCACGTGGGATGCATTGGAATCTTTGATGGCTTACATTCTGAGAGATCAAATTTCTTCAGAAGTTCTCTGACATATTTGCTCTGATGAATGTAAGTTCCTTCTGGGGTTTAATTAATCTGGATGCCCAGAAAGAATTTTAGTTCCCCCATTAGGCTCATCTCAAATTCTGCCTGCATACACTTAGCAAACTTTCTTCCCAGAGAAGGTTTAGTAGATCCAAATATGATGTCATCAACATAAATCTGACATACTAAAATGTCATTCTTAACTGTCTTACAGAATAAGGTTGTGTTCACTTTCCCTCTGGTGAATTCCTTTTCTAACAGGAAGTTACTTAGTCTTTCATACCAAGCTCTGGGAGCTTGTTTCAGACCATAGAGTGACTTCTTTAGTTTGAAAACATCTGGATTTTTGGAACTTTCAAAACCAGGGGGTTGGTGTTGGCTGAAGATTTTGATGATACAGTTCGAAATGAAGCAATATGGATGTTTCGTTGGAATAAAGCAAAATGTTACAGTTCGGAATGGTAGAAGCGGTTCTTCGAACGGACATGTCAAAGCTCGGAGCTTCGAGTGACAGTTGTGAAGATATGTTTAGAAGAAGCCTCAAAGTGGTAACGAGACTATGTCTGAGAAATGAGTTCGAAGCGAAGATTGCCAAAGCATTTGAAATTCAAACGCGAGCGGGATGTTGGAATTCAAATATATATGCGCTGGAGCGTTCAAAGACGCGTGGAAGCTAGAGAGGAGAAGTGCTCTGCATGTTCTGAACGTGGCATAATCTTATAGGCAAGACCGTTATGGTCGAAGTAGTATAAATAGAAGTCTTAGTATTAGGATTTCATGTGTCATATCTATTGTACAAAATTCAGTAAACATTCAAAATACCACATGGCTAGGGAAACGAATGCTCGAACAATGTACGTATGATAACACCAAACATTTATAATTCAGTAAAACTCTTTACCTTTTCCAGTTTATCTTCCATTTTCATGTCAATGTCATTCAAATACCTTTGCATTCAAAGTCATTTACTTATTTCTTGCATTTAAACATTTTCTTCTATTCGAATCCTTTACATTTCAGAAACTCTTTTACATTTCATGCTTTTATACTCATGCTATTTACATTAAAGTCTTTACATTCAAAGTCATTTACTTATTTATGCATTTAAACATTTCTTTGCAATCGAATCTTTATTCATTCAATTCAGTTTCGTATTTCTTTACTTGATCATGTCATTAGATTCTTTTAACATGGTAATTGAAGTGAATTGAACGTCTATAAAACATTCTAAATACAAATCCTAACTATGAATATCAGTTTTACAATTAGATTTATCCAAACGACCAATACCCCATAGGATCAATCTAGTCGATCCTGCAAGTTACCAGAGAGATTAAATAACAATCATTAAGATTATTTGATAGTTTGGAGGACTAGCGGTTGTTTACCAGAAATCACTGTAAACAAATTGGCACGCCCAGTGGGACATTCATTGGTCGTTACAAAAGTTAAAACAAAGTAAAGATTGTTAGGATATAATCATTGTAAAAATTCTTTCTGAGTGATAAGTTCGTTGTTATATGAACCTTAGAAGTGGTAGAATAACCAATAGCAACCAACCCTTACCCAGAAGAAAACGTAATAACAAGATGTCTAATCCAAACAATCAACAAGGGGAACAAAATTCCCCACATGGAACAGACACTAATATGTCTCCTTCGATGGGAACGTCTAATGCGATCCCTTCGAGCGCACAGTCTGTTGCATCCTCTACCAGTAGTGTAGCCATGAATGAAACAAGTGGCATGTCGACTAACAGTTCGATCCTAGGAAATACAGGAACCATTGGTTATCCTGGGGGATTCGTCCCACCATCAGGGACACAAACCCATTTCGCCACCCCACTAACTAGACCACCCGGTTTCGATGGTAACAGACACAAAAATTCCTCTTATGGGATGCCAACATCTTTTATGGCGGGTCTGCACACTTCGACATCGAATACGTCACCACAATTAGGGTCTGGATCTGGGGCTAATCAATTTATGACAAATAACCAAGGGTCAGTAGGTTATAGTGCATTGCATATCTTAACCACCGAAAATCAGATGGCCTTTAGGCAATTAATGGATGATAGTAACCATAATATGATAGGAGTGTTAGCATAAACTATGCAAGAGATCTTTGCCCCAATAGTACAAAACGTAATTGTAACTAACAGAGAAAACGCGGACAACATGAGTCGAATAGCAGATTTTTTCGCTCCGCTAGAAAGGCGTAGGCAGAATCAGGTGGGGGTTCGAGCAAACATACCTATCATAGAAAAAATTGCTGATGACCCACCCTATAGACCAACCAGAGAGGGGGTTAACTTGGGGGCAAGGGCATAAAGGTTAGAAGCCCCAGTGATTCAAGACCCACAAAGGGAAATTATAGAACCAGGGGCAAGGGTCGAAAGGTTAGAAGTCCCAGAGTTTCGAGAAGAACAACCTAGAGGAGTTGTCATGGTGGGTCGAAATCAAGATGCTGATGCAGTCGTTCACAGAATTCGAAACGATAACATCTTGGCAGAAAATAATTTAACCACCATGATAGAGAGGATTATGGCCCAAAATGGCCTCAGTACAGGGATTAGAAGGCCAAATTATGCCTCTCCTATATCAGATTACATAATGCATACTGATTTACCAAGGGGATATAAAGTCCCTAAATTTACAAAGTTCACTAGAGACACCAATGAATCAACAGTCGAACACATAGCCAGGTATCTAACCGAAGCAGGAGATATAGCAAATAATGAAGACCTTAGAATTAAATATTTCCCAAGTTCCTTAACTAAGAACGCTTTTAAATGGTTCACCACATTGCCTCCTGGATCCATAGAGACTTGGACCCTCTTAGAGAGATTATTCCATGAACAGTTCTACATGGGACAATATAAAATAAGTTTAAAGGAACTAGCCAGTGTTAAGAGGAAATTTACTGAACCCATAAATGATTATCTGAATAGGTTCAGACTCTTGAAATCTAGATGTTTCACAGTAGTTCCTGAACATGAGTTAGTCGAAATGGCTGCTGGCGGCCTGGATTACTCTATTCGAAAGAAATTAGACACACAATACTTGAGGGACATGGCTCAATTAGCCGATAGGGTTCGACAAGTCGAAAGGCTAAAGGCCGAAAAGGCCAGAGTTTTTAAAAATAACAAGAAAGAAAGGGTCTCCTATGTTGGAGCTGAGGAAGCAGAAGATTACCCTGAATTCGAAGAGGTCGAAATTGATCTCGCTGAATTGAAACAGGCTCCACCTTACTCTTGTAAATTATTAGTTCCCACAAAGGGGAAAGAAATTGTCGAAAATGAGAAAAGTGACAAATTCCCAAAGAAGGTGTATACTTTCGATGTAACAAAGTGTGACGAGATTTTTGATTTGCTTGTCAAAGATGGCCAACTAATTGTGCCATCGAATGTCAAAATACCTACTTTAGATCAAAGAAAGAAAAGAGGATTTTGTAAATATCATAGTTTCCTAGGCCACAAAACCTCACAGTGTTTTCTTTTTAGGGATCTGATTTAAAATGCAATTAAGGATGGCAGATTGAAATTCGCTGACAAACCAAAAATGAAAGTAGATGAAGACCCTTTGGATGTTGCAGACACCAATTACTCTGAGCCTGCATGCGTTGGAGAAATCAATATGGTGGAAGCAGATCAAGATGACACTCCATTAGGAGAAAAAAGCACTGAGAATGAAAACTAGGTGTTAGTCGAAGTCAACAAGGGGGTCACTGAGGACGTCCACAAGCAACTAGAGGCTTCGATCGAAGCAGTACCTTTGGTTGTTTCGAAAGAGATCCAGGCTACTGAAGGCCAGGAGAACTAAAAGCAAGAGTTGACACAGGTCACTGAAGGCCTGAGGCTAAAATTGGAGAAAGTCCAGATCACAAAGCCAGCCTCCCCTCAGAAAGAAATATGGGATACTTTAGGAGAGCCCAGTGTAAAGTTTGACTACTTGGTGAAGTATTCTGCCCCAGAAAGTTCAAAAATCCAAATCGAAGATGTCAAACCTACAGGATGGGGAGATGATGACATAAAGGGGGAGGATGTAGATGTCAACATGGTGGATATGGAGAGACCTCGTTCTGAAATGGAGGAGATGGAGAGATACTTAGAAAAAGAAAAATACAAAATGGAGGATAACTATGCTAGGGATGCCAGTCTTAAAGACTACCTCATGTTGTGCCACAAAGGAGATACCGAAATGATACTATGCCCTAGATGCAGCATTATCTGCAACCAGAGAATTACCGCAAACTTCGAGAGGAAACAAAGGGCACGAACTGGCATCAACTGGCGCCAGGACAACCAGTTATTTAGATGTTACCCTAAAGCTGGAGAAAGTTTGTTGGAGTTTTTGGTTCGCTGTTACAAAGGGGCAACCAAATGCCTAGTTGTTGGCTGAAGATTTTGATGATACAGTTCGAAACGAAGCAAGTTAGGTGTTTCGTTGGAATAAAGCAAGATGTCATGTTTTGAAATGATAGAAGCAGTGCTTCGAATGGGCGTGTCAAAACTCTGAGCTTCGAGTGACAGTTATAGGGATATATTCAAAATAAGTCTCGAAGTGGTAACAAGGCTGTGTCCAAGAAATGAGTTCGAAACGAAGAGTGCCAAAACATTTGAAATTCAAACGCAAGCGGGATGTTCGAAATTTAAAATATATGCGCTGGAGCATTCGAAGACGCGTGGAAGCTAGAGAGGGGCATTGCTTTGCATGTTCTGAACGTGGCAGAATCTTATAGGAAAGACCGTTATGGTCGAAGTAGTATAAATAAAAGTCTTAGCGTTAGGATTTCGTGTGTCATATCTATTGTACAAAATTCAGTAAACATTCAAAATACCACATGGCTAGTGTGATCGGTGGAAATAGAACTGACTGTTTTTTGTAAGCTGGTTCGCGAAATGTCGCGGTAAGCAAGAGTCGCCACCGTCTTTTATGTTCTCCAACATGGAAAGGACAAAAGCACATCAAAATTCCTTCTTTGAGAATGTTTCTCGGTTCGGGAGGTAGATTTATAGAAAGGGAAGGTGTTAGCACCCTTTCTATCCGTGGTTATCCACGGGCTCTTAGGTACTTGCTCTTATGTTTTCAAAAATTGTTTGCTTTTCAAGTGTGTGTGGGTTTTGAAAGAGTTTCGTTTGAAAAATTTCTAAGTAACTCTTATATCTGTCCTCAAGAGTGTATGAAAAATTTGTTTGAAAACTTTTGAAAGTGTGAGGTGTGAAAAGTTGTTTTGTTTGTTTTTGAAAAGAGCAAGTACCCATGAGAATCTACCTACTCTAAGGAATTAGGTTGTGTAAGAGTCCTTCAGATAGTGCCATCCTACCATTGAGAGGTAGGTAGCACCGTCGTTGGAGGTATTCGGGTCAATTCGATGATTAGGGACAGTGTGGTCACCGAAGCAATGGTAGGACACCTTAGAAGTAGCCCTAATGTCCTAGATCCTTTTTTTATCCGAGGCAACAGTTTCGAGGCAACTGGATCTTTAGACAAAGGGTGACCTCTAAGACGTCCTATACTTGATGACCACGTTTCGAGGCAACGAGTGAAGCGTACCCTAGGAGTGGCATGTGCTTTGCGTATTGTATTCAGTTAATGTTTGTCTTTGTTATTTGTGAGCTATGAGTTGTTTTTATTTACCATACATTCTTTCATGCATTTAACAGTTAGGGGGTGCGGAAAGTAAATTGCGGAAAGATAAATCCTACGCTATTACAAGGCGCTGGTCTATACATCGCCAAAAATACAAAGACCCGTTTTTGGTAAAATAAAGTGCGAGAAATAAAGCAGTAAAATTCCTAATTACTATTACATCCGGAGGCAGTTACATAATAATCAAAAATAAGGAATTAAAACTAAAATGCGCGCGAAAGAAAGAATCGGGAATGTCTTAAGGGTGTTGACCCTTTTTAGAAAAGAAATTGATTTTTTTTGTCTTTTTGTAATTAAAATGAAATTAAAACTAACTAATGACTAATTAATTAATTTAATTAAAAGAAAATATTTTTGTGTTTTTATGAAATAAAATAAAAATTAAAAGTTAATTTTACCTAATTCTAAATCTATTTTAATTATTAAGAAAAGGAGTTAAAATTGCCTAATTAAAGCTAATTTATTTAATATTTATTTACAAAATAAAATAATAATAATAATAATGATGTTAGTTCTTGTTTTTTTGATTTTTATAAAAAATATTAGTTAAGTTAATAGTTAATAATAAAAATAATTAAAAGGGTTAATAATTAAATTGGAAACTATGAAAAAGAAAAGAAAAGAATAAACCAAAGGCAGGGGGTATGGGCCAAATATGGAGGTGCATTGTTGAATCCTGGCCCATTTGAATCTTCAGCTCGTTTGACTTCTTGGATTGGGTGGAGCGTTGTTGACTCCTGAGCATGGTGCTCTTGCTTTCTGGGCCTTTAGATCTGCATCCATGGACACATGGCTGACTCCTGGATGAGGTGTATGATGGAAGCTTGATGAGACGCTGCACACAAGCATTTTAGAAAAAATGATAATGAATTATGGGGGGACCTGGGAATCGAACCCAGGTCCCAGAGATTACCAAGTACACTGCCAGCCACTACACCAATCCTGCACGTTTGTTAATAAAATAGAAAAGAAATATAATATAGAAAACGTGCGTTATATGCTGTAAAACAAAAAGGAGCGCACATGATTTTGAATGGACCAATGCCTTGCTGCCACACCTTTCGTCTTCAACCTTTCCTGTAAACATAAAACACATAGCGGGGGTTTTAAACCCCCACAAAATGCAGACATTTTAAAAATAGCGAATAGACGCTCGTTGAATATAAAAAAGGCGCGAGGTGTGCTTTAGCTTCGTCTTGTCACACTGATTTTGGCCATGTAAGTCTTGAGGTTTAATTTTGCACTATGGGAAAAACCCCAATTTCAAAGCTCTGAAAACCCTAGGAATCAACAATGGCACTTTGCGTTTTACAGCCTTATAATCAAATTAAAATATACAGAAAGTTTCATAACAATGTCAGCAATGTATAACAATGTTCAAAATGAATTAATGAGGCATAAAAATGGAATTTTGATTCTCAAAATTTTGGACAAACCGTGGGGGCGTGATGAGTGATTCCTTGAGGTATTTGACTTGTTAATGATTGCAAATCGTTCCTGGGGATGTAAGGAACATGTTTGGATCAAAAGGACAGATTGAATTGTACTGGACAATGGTTTTCAGTTTGTCACTTTTCTCTTGAAAATTTGAAATTTGTTTGGTCGTTTCTGAGTGTTCTAGGTCGTGTCTTGTGTTGCCAAGGCTTGCATATATGTTTTGTAATGTGAATCAATCAATATAATGAACATTAAACCAATGCAATTATGTTCTCGGTTTTGCCATAAACTCCATTGAAGAAAACTTGCCTTTTGTGTCCAATTTTGAATTCCATGCTCATAATAGGATGTACACGAATTTGGAAGGTGCTTCATGGTGTATCAAAGCTATTCAAGCCACAAAATATCCTTTATTTAATTTTCTTGATTTTTATTTGAATTTTAAAGATTTAAAATGAATTAAATCAAATAAAATTAAATAAAAATGGAAAAATTAAATTTTAATCTTGAAATAAGTTGTGGGACACGTGGGAGGCATGGCCAAGCTAAACCAAGTGGAAAAAGTGGGCCCTTTTTGTCAAAAATGAAGTTTCAAGGATAATTGACTTTGGCCATTTCACAAAAATTTCCCAACTTCTCCAATGCATATCTTGCTCAATTTTGAAGCTATGAACATGTTCTTGGACATTTTGGAAAGGTCTTGAAGTCCTATAACCAATTCCTTTGGTCCCATGTCATTTTGATTTACCAATCTCAAGTTATGGTCTTTGACTTAAAGTGCCTTTTTGTTGACTTTTGAAAATGGCCTATAATGTTGAAATTGATAACTTTTTGTGAGAGCATTTCTTGGATTTGGAATGTGAAGATGAGTTGTAGGAAATGTCTTCCACTTCAAGATGAGCATTGGATGGGATTTTTCTGATGAACCATGAAAAAGTTATGCCTTGGTCAAGTTACAGTTGACTTTTCAGCTGTCCAAAAATAGAAACTTTTGCATCTTGATGATTTTTGAGCCATTCTTGTGAAATCATGGTCAAGATTTGACCAAATGATGATTGTGGCTTCAAAATAAGATGTTGACCAAAAATTTTGACTTTTGACTGCCAAATGACCATTTTCCCCTGCAGTTGACTATGGGGCAATTAGGGTTTTTGACTGTGCAACTTGACCTTGTGAGCCTTGAAACTTGACATGTAGGTGCTTGACAATGTACATGAGCATATGAGACTTGATTGAGCCTTTGAAAACCTCAACTTCCTTGCAAGAACCAAAACCCTAATTTGACTGGCCTAGGAGGGTGCTTGACTGTGTAGCCTTTGAGTAGACTTTGAACCATTTGAGGTGATGCTTGTCAAAACTTTGAAGAATATGGGAGGGAAAATTTTGGGGTACAACAGTTTCCCCTGTTCAATCTTCTTAGACCTGAGGATGTAGATTGGCGTGCGTGCCTTTCGTGATCCGAGGGTGGAAGATGATTGAACACTAGAGTGCCCAGAAATTTGCACTCACATAGTAGAGTATCAGCAGTATGATGGCGGGAATGGGCTTACAGATGCCATTTGGAGAGATGATGGATAGGAGGATAGGCTTATAGATTCCATCTAGGTGTCGATCGCGTAAGAGATTCCTTAGCGAGAACTTGCGTACCTGAGAAAGAAAGATAATTACCTGGCCTGTTACAGGGGTTGATCTTCAAACTCTTCATGCAGACATGCCATGGCTGGATACAGGTATCGAATCTACAAACTCTTCAGACGTGCCCTGGCCGGATACAGGAATCGAATCTGGAGTTAGTCATCAACAAATATACCCTGGCTGGATACAGGAATCGAATCTTCAAACTCGTCAGACGTGCCATGGTTGGATACAGAAATCGAATCTACAAACTCTTCAGACGTACCCTGGCCGGATACAGGAATCGAATCTTCGAACTCTTCAGACGTGCCCTGGCTGGATACAAGAATCGAATCTGGAAATAGTCGTCAACAGATATGCCCTGGTTGGATACAGGAATCGAATCTGGAAATAGTCGTCAACAGATATGCCCTGGCTGGATACAGGAATCGAATCTTCAAACTCTTCAGACGTGCCCTGGCTGGATACAGGAATCGAATCTGGAATTAGTCGTCAACAGATATGCCCTGGCTGGATACAGGAATCGAATCTTCAAACTCTTCAGACGTGCCCTGGCTGGATACAGGAATCGAATCTGGAAATAGTCGTCAACAGATATGCCCTGAATGGATACATGAATCGAATCTTCAAGCTCTTCAGACGTGCCCTGGCTGGATACAGGAATCGAATCTGGAAATAGTCGTCAACAGATATGCCCTGGCTGGATACAGGAATCGAATCTTACAACTCTTCAGACGTACCCTGGATGGATACAGGAATCAAATCAGGAAATAGTCGTCAACAGATATGCCCTGGCTAGATACAGGAATCGAATCTTCAAACTCTTCAGACGTGCCCTGGCTGGATACAGGAATCGAATCTGGAAATAGTCGTCAACAGATATGCCCTGGCTGGATGCAGGAATCGAATCTTCAAACTCTTCAGACGTGCCCTGGCTGGATACAGGAATCGAATTTGGAATTAGTCGTCAACAGATATGCCCTGGCTGGATGCAGGAATTGAATCTTCAAACTCTTCAGACGTGCCCTGGCTGGATACAAGAATCGAATCTGGGATTGATCGCTCACAGACATGCCCTGGCTAGGTACAGGTATCGAATCTGGAATTGCGACAGTTGATAGTAATTATCTTTGGATTGACCCTTTTCCTGAAAAGGAGAAACATCAGTTGTATACAATGTCATGATGTATGAAATGCATGATGTCATGATGTTCTCAAAAATAAATGAGATTGTGTGATATGATGCATATGTGCATGCATTGTGTATGTAAGCAGGATGTATGAATGTGATATGTTTATGAATTTATTTTTGTCTAGGAAGATAAATCCTTGACGAATGTCGGGAAGTTGAATTCTGGGCTGATGTTGGGGAGTGAAGTTCTTCATTTCCACTAGGGGTGATGGTTGCAAGAATAAACCGATAGGAGAAGATGACTCCGTTGGGGAATAGACTTGTTGGAGAGATTACTCTACAGGGAATTACTCTGTGGGAAGAGATACTTCGCTGAGGTTTTGATGATAACTCCGCTGGGGATTCCGTTGATAAGTTATGTTGAGGATTTGATGAACTCCGCTGGGGGATAGAAAGAGCTTCACCGAGGATGATCTTTCCGTGGTTTTTAGCTTAGGATAACCCAGTTATAAGCTCTGGTGGAGAATAACATTTGAATAAAGCCGGGGAGACGCGTTTGTGCTCTGCAGGGGGGTAAGCTTCCAGAATCTACTGGGGATAAGCTTCCTACTGGGGAGATTGATTCAACTCTCCTGGGGAGACTTTTGAGACTGTACTGGGGAAGTGGCTCCACTGGGGTGTCTGGTATTCTGCCGGGGAACAATCTTAGATCAAGATTGCCGGGGATGCTTGTTAGGAATGTCTGCATACTCCGTTGGGGAATATTGAGATCTTCTGGGGAGACCCAGCTTCCTTAAGGCTGACAGTATGTTAACTCTGCGTGGGGAGAGTGTTGTTGACTTGCTGGAGATACTGTGCCTTATCGGGGATGATGGGAGACCAACTCTGCTTGGGGAGAGTATCGTTGATTCTTGTCTTACTCTACAGGGAGTGGAGATATCTTGGTTACGTTCTTCAGCCGAACTTACCTTGGTACCTTGGTGGACAGAGCAACTAGATCGCTTAGACAACTCATTATTGCCCCTGTTTCTGATGTCACCTGTAATTAGTCCTTTGTTTCGCGTGTAAATATTTATGAGTTAGCAAATAGTGTCAAATGCATATATCAAAAATTGAACATTGGACGTTCTTTACAGAAAAAGGAAAACAATTGGAAATTGGTCTGAAAAGTGAATTTGTATTGATTTTTGAATTTGCCTGTAAATAGGCGTTTATGTACAAGAGGCTGACGTCCTAGTAAGAGAACGCCGCTGAATAGAGTAGAGTTTATACAATTTGTACAAAGGAAAACAAAACAGCTATGTGAAAAATCCCACTGGGTTCCAACTCTGCTATCGCTTTTATGTCTTCGAGCGTCTCATCACTTTGCTGCTTAGTTGAAGATGAAGCCGATTGATCGATGCCGTCTGAACTTGATAGTTGATACCGAATTCTGGATGCAACGTGATCCAATGAGACATAGTATTACGCTTATCCCTAACTTTTGCCTGGACCGCCCTTTCGGGTTTTCAGTCCACCGGGATACCCATTTTTGCCCAAGCCGCCTTTTCAGGTTTTCGACTTGCCGGGTGTACAAATTTTTTCATTTCATCCCTTATTTTTGCCCGAACCCTTTTGGTTCGCCGGGAAGCCCTAATTTTTGCCTAGGTATGTCAACCTAGCGGGTCTTTTATCATGCGTAGTATCTTTTTACTATGTCTGCATTGGCGGGGTGAGGAAGGTCGTCACCATCCATGGTGGTTAGAATCATAGCTCCTCCTAAGAAGACATGTTTAACCACAAATGTCCCTTCGTACGTAGGAGTCCATTTGCCCCTGGGATCACTTTGAGGAAGAATGATGCGCTTGATTACCAGGTCCCCAACTTGATATTCTTGTGGTCTGACTTTCTTGTTAAATGCCCTGATCATCCGTTTTTGATACGTTTGACCATGACAAATGGCAGTGAGTCTCTTTTCGTCAATTAGGTTTAACTGATCAAGTCGAGTCTGGATCCAGTCATCTTCGCTCAAGCCTGCATCCTTCATTATCCGGAGTGAGGGTATCTAGACTTCAATAGGCAAGACTGCCTCCATGCCATAGACCAAGGAAAAGGGTGTTGCCCCGGTTGACGTTCTTGCTGAGGTACGGTACCCGTGAAGAGCAAACGGTAACATCTCGTGCCAATCTTTATAGGTCACTGTCATCTTCTGCACAATCTTTTTGATATTCTTATTAGCTGCTTCTACAGCCCCATTCATCCGGTAAGGAGAAGAGTTGTGGTGCTGTATCTTGAATTGCTCGCAGAGCTCAGTGATCATCTTGTTATTAAGATTGGTACCATTGTCCGTAATGATCCTCTCAGGTACACCGTAGCGACAGATCAGGTTATGCCGAATGAACCGTGCCACGACGTTCTTGGTTACCGTAGCGTAGGAAGCTGCTTCAACCCACTTCGTGAAGTAATCAATCGCTACCAGGATGAAGCGATGCCCGTTGGATGCCGTAGGTCTGATTTCACCGATCATATCAATGCCCCACATTACAAAAGGCCAAGGTGCTGTCAAGACATTCAGAGGTACTGGAGGAACATGCACCTTATCAGCATATATCTGGAATTTGTGACATGTCCGAGAATGTTGGTAACAGTCAGCTTCCATTGTGGACCAGAAATATCCTTCCCGAAGGATTTTCTTTGCCATGGTATGTCCATTGGAATGCGTCCCGAAGGTACCTTCATGTAGCTCCGCCATGATCCTTTCTGCTTCAGTCTTATCCACACAACGCAGTAAGGTTGAATCATGGTTTCGCTTGTACAGAATGCCGTTGCTAAGGAAGAACTTTGTAGTGAACCTTCTCAGAAACTTTTTGTCATTGATGGGTGCACCTTCAGGGTATTCTTGGGCTTCCAAGTACCTCTTTACTTCATGATACCAAGGTTTCTTAGTTACCTCTTCAGCCTCAAGATCACAGCAATGTGCAGGTTCATCTAACTTCCAGATAATGATTCGGGGAGCCTCGTTGTCCCATTTGACTTTGAACATGGAAGACATCGTAGCTAACGCGTCTGCCAACTGATTCTCCTCTCTTGGGAAGTGTTCAAAAGTTATCTCCGTGAAGTGCGGGATCAATGTCAACACACATTCTTTGTAAGGAATAAGGTTTGGGTGTTTCGTATCCCACTCGCCTTTGATCTGATTGATCACAAGAGCGGAATCTCCGAAGACACTTAGAAACTTGATCCTTAAGTCAATTGCAGCTTGAAGACCCATGATACATGCTTCATACTCTACCATGTTGTTGGTGCAGTTGAAACATAGCCGAGCAATGAGTGGAGTATGAGTGCCTTTGGGGGATATGATCACAGCGCCGATGCCATTACCCAAAGCGTTTGAGGCTCCGTCAAAGTGCATAGACCATCGGGATCCTTCCTCGGGTCCTTCATCCGGTCCAGGTACTTCACAATCAGTTACTACCATGATATCCTCGTTTGGAAATTCAAAGTTCATAGATTGGTAGTCATCCACTGCTTGGTGTGCCAAATGGTCTGCCACTACACTTCCCTTGATTGCTTTCTGGGTCGTGTACTGGATGTCGTATTCCGTCAAGATCATCTGCCATCTTGCTATTCTTCTGGATAAGGCAGGCTTTTTGAAGATGTACTTGATTGGATCCATTTTTGAAATCAACAGAGTAGTGTGAGTCAACATATACTGTCTCAGCCGGCGAGCAGCCCATACCAAAGCGCAGCAAGTTTTCTCGAGCAGTGAGTATCGGGTCTCACAGTCGGTAAACTTTTTGCTAAGGTAATAAATGACATGCTCTTTTCGGCCAGACTCGTCATGCTGCCCCAACACACACCCCATTGAGTTGTCAAGTACTGTCAGGTATAGGATTAGAGGTCTCCCTTCAACCGGTGGCATAAGAATGGGTGGTTTTTGGAGATACTCTTTGATTATGTCGAAAGCGGCCTGACATTCATCATTCCAACGTACTACTTGATCTTTCTTCAGTAGCTTGAAGATTGGTTCAGAGGTAGCAGTTAGGTGCGAGATGAATCGGGCAATGTAATTCAGACGTCTTAGAAAGCCTCTGACTTCTTTCTCTGTCTTGGGAGCTGGCATCTCTTGTATGGCTTTCACTTTGGCAGGGTCCACTTAAATACCTTTGTCACTTACGACGAAGCCTAGCAGTTTTCCAGATCTTACTCCGAAGGTGCACTTGTTTGGGTTCAACCTTAGCTTGTACAACTTCAATCGGTCAAACAACTTCTGCAGATGGTCAAGGTGTTCCTCCTCAGTTTGGGATCTTGCAATCATATCGTCGACATATACTTTTATCTCATGATGGATCATGTCATGAAATAAAGAAACCATGGCACGTTGGTAGGTTGCCCCAGCATTTTTCAACCCAAAAGGCATGACCTTGTAGCAAAAGGTCCCCCACTGAGTAACAAAAGTGGTCTTCTCCATGTGTTGTACCCCAAAATTTGCCCTCCCATATTCTTCAAGAAATTGCCAAGTCAAGCTTCAAAATCTCCCCAAGGGTTGCACAGTTTAAGGGTCTCCTAAACAGTCAAAATTAGGGTTTTGGTCCTGATCAAGAAAATGAAGTTTCTAAGGGTCCAATCAAGTCTCACATGCCTACAAATATGGTCAAGCATCCTCATACCAAGTTTCAAGACTTTCAGCACAAAATTGCACAGTCAAAAACCCTAATTGCACTACAGTCAACTGTAGGGGCAAAATGGTCATTTGGCAGTCAAAAGTTCAAATTTTTGGTCAACATCTCATTTTGAAGCCACAAACATCATTGGATCAATGCTTGATCATGATTCTCAAAGTATGGCTCAAAAATCATCAAGATGCAAAAGTTTCTATTTTTGGACAGCTGAAAAGTCAACTGTAACTTGACCAAGGCATAACTTTTTCATGGTTCATCAGAAAAATTCCATCCAAATCTCATTTTGAAGAGAAAGACATTTCCTACAACTCATCTTCATACTTCAAGTCCAAGAAATGCTCTCACCAAAAGTTATCAATTTCAACATTATAGGTCATTTTCAAAAGTCAACAAAAAGGGACTTTAAGTCAAAGGCCATAACTTGAGATTGATAAATCAAAATGACATGGGACCAAAGACATTGTTTAGAGGACTTCAAGACCTTTCTAAAATGTCCAAGAACATGATCAAAGCTTAAAAATTGAGCAAGATATGCATTGGAGAAGTTGGGAAATTTTTGTGAAATGGCCAAAATCATTTATCCTTGAAATTTCATTTTTGACAAAAGGGGCCCACTTTTTCCACTTGAATTAACTTGGCCATGCTTCCCACGTGTCCCACCTTTTATTTCATATTTTTTAATTAATTTTTTCATTTTTTATTGATTTTATTGGATTTAATTAATTTTAAATCTTTTAAAATCAAAAGAAAATCAAAAAGCTTAATTAAATGGAATATTTGGCCTTAACTAACTTTGATTTATCATTATGCAACCTACCAAATTCGTGCAAAGGGCCAAAAGAGCAAGAATTCAAAAATGAGTCAAAAAAGGAAATTTGGTTATGGAGGTTTATGGAGAATCATGAAATTGAATGTGTTGCATTAAGAGGCCATAATTCCTTTTGATTCACATTGCCTAATGCTTATACAAGTGAGACAAAACGAAATTGAGACCTAAGCTACACCAGAACACAAAGAGCAAACTCATACTTTTGGCAAAAAAATCTCAAAACTGAAAACACTTCTAGAGCCCGTTTCAACCTCTCATTCTCATCCAAACAGGTTACTGACACCTTAAGGAAACTATAGCCATCAAATTCAGACCTTCAAACGCCAAGAACAGGTATAACCAAGTCCAACTTTCCTTGAAATTTTTGGTATTCGCATTTCAATATTCATGCCATATTTATCATTTTTGATCATGGATTTGGACTAATATGATTGTTCTGAAGCTGTTAGCATGATTCAATTGGGTTTTCCAAGCCTGTGCACGATTTCACCATGAACAAAAGCTAGGGTTCCTGAAGCTTAAAATTAGGGCTTTAGTTATGTGGAAAAATTGGACTTTGACACCGGCATGAATGAAATCGTGGCAACATGAGGATTCCATTTTTGTTGTCGCGCTCAATTTATGTTTAGGCATGGCCTATTCGCTATTTTCAAATAGCTTGAGTTTTGGGGGGGGGGGGTTCAAAACCCCCGCTATTTCATTTTCATTACAGGTACATTGGGGAAGATGACTGTGTGTCACACTGTGAATGGCTGGTTTGAATCCAGCGCGCGCTTTTTTTATTTTATAACACTAACATGTATTTTCTTTTATATTATTTGTTTCTTATATAATATACAAGGCGCGTTAAATGGCTCAGTGGCAGGCATAGGCGTTGGCAAACTACAGGACCTGGGTTCGAGCCCCAGGTCCCTCACTATTTCCATGTTATTTTTCATGTGATGTTTCCATGCAGTTTCAAGGATTGAATACCATCATACGTCCCTCCATCAAGCCGTCCATTTGGTCAGTCTCATTCATCCAAGGGTTCAGATCTAAGGAACATGATGGGTCCTAGTCAAAGCTACCACACGTGGCCTGAAAAAGTCAACAAGGCCTCCAGTAATGGGCCAGAAATTGCTGGGCCAACCTCCAAATTAGGGGCTTCACCCCCTTAGGTTTTGCAATTTTCTTTACATTCTTTGTTTTTTATTATTTTTATATTCTTTTAATTATTGCCTTCTTTTAATTAATTAATATTTTCATGACATATAAAAAACACAAAAAAAAATCAGAAAAGATAAAAATAATAAATATTTTATTTTAGTATTAATTTTGTAAATAAATCCCATAATTAATTTAGATTTAATTTTAGGTTGTTAATTTAATTCTTTTTCACAATAACCAAAAATAATAAAAATAGATCTTTAGCACTTTTTACCTTTTTTTTTAATTAATTAAATATTTTTATTATAAGTATCATTAACCATTAATTTTGTAAGTAAATTTTATAATTAATTAATTTTAATTCTAGGTTTTAACTTTAATGCATTTTCTTTAATAAAAAAAAACAAACAATTAGAATTAGAATTATTTAATTTAATTTTTTTCTTTAATGTCATAAATACAAAAAAAAAACATAAAAAATAAGTTTCTTTCTTTTTATTTAACTTAATTATTTAATAATTTCATTTTAATTCCTTTAAAGGGTCCAACGCCCTCGCATTCGATCATATTCTCTCTTCGCGCGTTTTATTTATTTCTTTGATGTAAATATAATGTACTTGTTCCAAAGCCCTGTAATGGTTAATTAGGCATTTATTTTCTGCATTTTATTTTAAATCGGGTCTGGATTAATTTGGCGTTGTAGACCCGCGCCTTTGTAATAGCGTAGGACCTTTATCTTTTCCGCACTTTAAATTCCCGCACCTTTAACTGTTAAATAATAACATGAAAGAATGAATGCCCAAAAATAAAATCAAAGCGTAGATCACCAATATATGACAAGATAAAAATATCTGAAAATGACACACAATTCACACACCACCACTAGGGTACGCCTCACTGTTGCCTTGCCTCGAAAGGTGATCGTCGAGTAGGGGATGTCTTAGTAAGTCCTCATGATCCGGGAACCTGGCATGAGGGTAGCTTCTAAGGTGTCTTCCCATTGCTCTGGTGATCACCATGTCCCAAACCTCGAATTGACCCGAACACCTCAAACGGTGGTGCTACCTACCTCTCAATGGTGGGATGGCACTACTTTAAAGGACATTTACACAGACGAATTCCTTAGGGTAGGTAGATTCTCATAGATACTTGCTCTTTTCAAAAACAAACAAAATACTTTTCACACCTACACTTTCTAAAAGTTTTCAAACAAATTTTTCATACACTCTTGAGGACAGATACAAGAGTTACTTAGAGATTTTTCAAACGAAACTTTTTCAAAACCAACTCACCTTGAAAAGCAAACAAACATTTTGAAAACACAATGAGCAAGTATCTAAGAGCCCATGGATAACCATGGATAGAAAGGGTGCTAACACCTTCCCTTTCTATAATCTACCTCCCGAACCGAGAGCAATCTCTATAAGGAATTTTTCTGTGCTTTTGTCCTTTCCATTTGGAGAAAATAAAAGACGGTGGCGACTCTTGCTTCCGCGACATGTCGCGAACCAGCTTTAAAGCAGTCAGTTCCAGATCCACCGATCACAGAACTGGCGACTCTGCTGGGGATGACTTTTAAAGTGAGGTGTACCTTAGGACTAAGATCACTGTGTTTTCAATTGTTTTGACTTGTTTGCTTTAAATTGTGGGACTATCTTGGGAGTTATATAGATCCTAACCCGGATCTGGGGATACCTTCTTAGAAAGTAGCAACAAGGCTGTGAGGGAACTGTGCGGGGTATACCAACATGGTTGAAGCAGTCTGCTACGTTGATGTGGCACTTTGGTGTGTACCGGTAACCCTTGAGTCAATCAAGGAGAGTACGGGGCCTCCACGTGGTGTCGTGAAGCATCAACAGACCTCAGGAACCTTAATTGAACCATCTTGGCCTCTTTAGGGTAGTGAGATAACTACTTTGGTGTACTCCGAAGTCGGTTGATACTCGATACTACACTCAGTTGAGGGTTGTTTTCTTGGGATATTTTGATCGCCAGTCAGTGGCTAAATCGAAACGATGAACAATGAAAGCAATCCAATTATATTGAGATCCTTAGAACCCGGTTACTTTGATAGGACAGGTTTGAGCCCCCCAACTTCAAGAGGGTAATACCCAGACCCCATGCTGGCCTAAACTCTAAGGGTTTGTCTTGTGTGACTTGTGTGCCTTCCAACTTGACTACTTGCATGCTTGTTATCTGACACTTGAGTTCCTTGCAGGTTTTGTTTATAGTCCTTAATTGGGACTCACAACAGGGTTTACTGAGTTTCTTACAGGTTTTGTTTATAGTCCTTAATTGGGGCTCATAACAGGGTTTACTGAGTTTCTTGCAGGTTTTGTTCATAGTCCATAATTGGGACTCATAACAGGGTTTACCTACGTTACCCCATGCATAGCATAACATCATACCACTGCATACATCATGCATAAGGACTAATCCATTTCAGGGATCTCAAGGGCTTGTGATGCAGGTCATGATGAACCAGAATGCCCAGCAAGGGGCAAAGGGGATTTATTTTCTCCTAGCCAGGTTGAGGACTTGAGTCAGAGGCTATGACCCACTGGATATGGTGAGCCTTTGACCCTTGAAGAAGGACTCCCAACAATATGCAGTTCCTTCAATCAAGCTACCGGATTCAAATGCTGACAAATTTTCTTGTTTACCCCACGAGACCCTTGAAAACATTACATGCATGTCATACTCATCATTGCATAACAGGTACCCTTGTTGCAGGTCACTTACCTTTCTCGCTGTTTATTTCAGCAATGGCTTCCCAACAAGATAACCAGGACTTTCTTGCTCAAGAAACTCGGTTCGGGGAAATCCTCCTGAATCTGTCCAAGGGGCAGGAGGAGCTAAGGGCACTTCTCATGAAGACCTTTGTCAGGAACAGTGCTGAGGATGAAAGGCTGAAACACCTACAAGCTGAAGTGGATGCATTGAGGGTTCAGATGCTGGGGCAGGTGACTGCCATTCAAGGGTTAGCTCAAAGACAAGATGAGCTCTGGTTTCTCGTCAACCAACTGCTTCAGAATAACCAACTGGGGCAAACATCTAAGGGTAAAAAGCCAGTCATCGTTCAACCACCTTTGAGACAAGGAGGTAAGGGGAGAGCTCCTCAATTGGCTCCAGTGTCACAAATTCAACATCACAACCAACAAAGGAGTGAGAGAAGGCAGTTCACTCGGCTCAGCATGACCTTATCCCAGATACTGCCACAGTTGCTGGAGACCAAGCTGGTAACTCTAAAAGAAACTCCGAGGAACCAAAATACAACGTCACCGAAGTACAACCCCAACGCCCGCTGCGCTTATCACTCTGACAGCCCGGGGCATACTGCAGATGATTGTTGGAGCTTGAAAAATAAGATCCAAGACCTGATTGATGAGGGAGCACTGGAGTTCACACAAGATGGCCAGGCATAATTTTTCTACCATCCCTCCAAGATTCACCATGTGAAGTGATAAGCCCTGAGACTGGAAGACTTGTGTTTATTAGAATTTTCAAGTTGTAACTTTCTTTTAACTGTTCAAACATTTACTCATGTTAAACATTGTTATTTCATTAATGCATCGCATGTGTCTGTTCTGAAACAATATATTCGTATTCACTAAATGAAAATTATTTTCATATTTTTTCTGATGATCAACTCTCATTAATAATTCTAAGCCTCTTGAGGGAGGATGACGAAAACGATACCGCGATCTTGACAGTATGCTTTTGAACGGACCCCGCTGATGAGGTACAGGCATTGTTTCAATCCCTAAACACTGGAGTTATAAGGATGATAATCCCTCGTCAACCCCTCTGAGCCAAAGAAGTAGGAGTTTTTCTTTTCGAAATTTAAAACCCTTAATCATAACCTGGGGCAGGGTAGTCTCTCAGTTGATCCAAGTGCATAACGAACGGCACCAAAAAGGTCCTTACAAAACAAAGAAGACAGTGATGATTCCGAATAATCAATAAGGATAGGCAATCATTATCTCAAAAAATAAAACACCCATTAAGTTAAAACCTATGAAGGAGACTTACAAAACGGGGGCATCCCGCTGACTATAATTCCAAAAAAGGAAATAGTTCAGGCAAAAAAATAGGGATAACGAAATCAAAAAGAAAGAGGTCCTACAAACCCTCAACAAAAAAAGGGGAAATGACTGCCTATTCAAAATAAGTTATCAACATCCGAACCATCACTGGTATATCAAGACAAAGACTCAAACAAGGTCTAACGTATGATCAACTGAGTTTAGGTTTGGAGAACATCACGAAGAGCAGGTGGGTACAAATAATTTGAGCCTTTATCCTTTGTTTCTTAAACCGTGAACCAGGCCACGTTATAACCCTTAAAAGTCCTAGTTGAAGCATGGGTTAGTTCGAAAGCATATTGTTACGAAAGGTATCCTGACTCCTTAAGGCCCATAATAAATACGGAGTTGACATCACGTTTTACAAACATTCACTTGTTTTATGAAAAAGAATGCATTTTCAAAATCTTCAAGACAGACATAAGCTTTGCATTTTTAACATAACTTTGTTTGCATATGACTTTTTGTTTGAACAGCAGGGAAATTCGCACGATGAATACCTAGTGAACAAAAGCATTTCCAATCAAGGGGCAGACATGACCATGGTCTATTATCTGGGGCAATCCAATCAAGATTCGGAGAATCTCTCAAAGGCCAAATAGCCTGGGGCAAATCTCCGCCTGAGTCACTTGGGACATTCCAACAACGAATCTTGTCTAATCAAACACCTTCTGGTGGCATGACAAAGCACTTCTAACAGGGGCAACTTCCTACATTCTGAGAATATGGACATAGTCGAAAAAATACTACGCAAAATCAAAGACCCGCTAGGTTGACACACCTAGGCAAAAATAAGGGCTTCCCGGCGAACCAAAAGGGTTCGGGCAAAATGAAGGGATGAAATGAAAAACATGTACACCCGGCAAGTCGAAAACCTGAAAGGGCGGCTTGGGCAAAAATGGGTATCCCGGTGGACTGAAAACCCGAAAGGGCGGTCCAGGCAAAAGTTAGGGATCAAAGCGTACGACTATGTCCTGTCATCTTGTCACCTGCCTACCTGAAGAAGGTTTGTCCATCAACAACTATCAACACCGCACAGGTCTTCCTCTCATACCTCAGAAACAGGGGCAATGGTGAGTTGTCCAAACGATCTAATGGCTCTGCCCACCAAGGTACTAAGATAGGTTCGGCTGAAGAACATAACCAGTACATCCTAATTCCCCAGAGAGTATACCAGCAAGTCAGCACACTTTCCTCAAGCAAAGCTATTATCAAACCTTAAGGAAATTGGGTATCCTCCAGCAGATCTCAACATCCCCTAGCAGTATATACATATTCTTAACAAGCATCCCCGGCAATCTTGGTCCAAAAATTGTTCCCCGGCGATATATCAGACATTCAAAGGAATCAATTCCCCGGTACAATTCAAAACTTCCCCAGGAGAGTCCAATCCAGTTTCCTCAGGAAAGTTGGAATCCATCTCCCCAAGCAGTAAGCTTATCCCCAGTAGATTCTGGAAGCTTATCCCTCGCAGAGCACGAACGCGTCTCCCGGCTTTATTCAAAGAGTTATTTCCGTACCAGGATATAACTGGGTTATCCTCAGCCAAAAGCCACGGAAAGATCGTCCTCGACGAAGCCTTCTTATCCCCAGCGAAGTCTATCAACACTTCCAACACAGCAAAGATATCCCCAGCAAGTTACTATCAACAAATCAGCAAAGCATCTCTCTCCCCACAGAGTATTATTCCCCAGCAAGATCATTAGAGTACTTTCCTCCCCGCAGGGTTATTCCATTCGCCAAGTTTATTCCCCAACGGAGTTATCTTCTCCTACCGGTATTCTTGCAGCTATCATCCCCAGCAAAAGCGAAATCTATTCTTCAACATCAGCCCAGGATATGACTTCCCGGCACCCGTCAAGGATTTACTTTCCTAGACGAAAAACATACATTCGTAAACATCGCATACATCATTATAGCATGCATAGACGCATCATATCTTACAAATCTCTTTTATGTTGAGAACATCATTGCTTAATCCATATCATGCATTGCGTATGACTGACCTTTACCTTTCAGGAAAGATTCAGTTAAATTCTCAATCATATTTCAAGACCTAGACCGGTTCAGTTAATCGACTCCAACGATTTCTTATCCAGTCCAAGGCCTTCTCTAGTCCAGTTAAATCGACCCCAGACATATTTTTCTGATGAAGACTCAGTAGAAGTTACCCAAGGTTTTTCTCAAACGTCCGCTTTTGAGATTATAATTTCCTATGGTTCTCTCCCCAATGTTGCGGAGATGATAATTCCATCCCAGGTTTTTCTCAAACGTCCGCTTTTGAGATTATAATTTCCTATGGTTCTCTCCCCAATATTGTGGAGATGATAATTCCATCCCAGGTTTTTCTCAAACGTCCGCTTTTTAGATTATAATTTCCTATGGTTCTCTCCCTAATGTTGTGGAGATGATAATTCCAACCCAGGTTTTTCTCAAACGTCCGCTGTTGAGATTATAATTTCCTATGGTTCTCTCCCCGATGCTGCGGAGATGATAATTCCAACCCAGGTTTTTCTCAAACGTCCGCTGTTGAGATTATAATTTCCTATGGTTCTCTCCCCATTGCTGCGGAGACGATAATTCCAACCCAGGTTTTTCTCAAACGTCCGCTGTTGAGATTATAATTGCCTATGGTTCTCTCCCCGATGCTGCGGAGATGATAATTCCATCCCAGGTTTTTCTCAAACGTCCGCTGTTGAGATTATAATTTCCTATGGTTCTCTCCCCATTGCTGCGGAGACGATAATTCCAACCCAGGTTTTTCTCAAACGTCCGCTGTTGAGATTATAATTGCCTATGGTTCTCTCCCCGATGCTGCGGAGATGATAATTCCATCCCAGGTTTTTCTCAAACGTCCGCTGTTGAGATTATAATTTCCTATGGTTCTCTCCCCATTGCTGCGGAGACGATAATTCCAACCCAGGTTTTTCTCAAACGTCCGTTGTTGAGATTATAATTTCCTATGGTTCTCTCCCCAATCCTGCGGAGACGATAATTCCCACCAAGATTTTCTCAACGATTGTTGCTGAGGTTAAAGTCACCCAAGGTTCTCTCACCGTTCATGCTGAGGTAGTAACCACCCCTGGTTCATTCATCATCTGTTGAAGCTCCAGATCCAGCTCCTCTAACTATTCAGGACACATCTATGCAAAGCATCTGAAAACCAGCTCCTGCAACATGTCAGGTAATCATTTTCTGTTTTGCAGGTACGCAAATTCTCGCTAAGGAATCTCTTACGCGATCAACATCCAGATGACATCTATAAGCCCATCATCCTATCCATCAATCTCTAAATGGCATCTATAAGCCCATTTCCATTACACTGCTACTATGTGAGCGCAAATTTCTGGGCACTCTAGTGTCCAATCATCTTCTACCCTCGGATTACGAAAGGCACGTCAGCCAATCTGCATCCTCAGGTCTAAGAAGATTGAACAGGGGCAACTGTTGTACCCCAAAATTTGCCCTCCCATATTCTTCAAGAAATTGCCAAGTCAAGCTTCAAAATCTCCCCAAGGGTTGCACAGTTTAAGGGTCTCCTAAACAGTCAAAATTAGGGTTTTGGTCCTGATCAAGAAAATGAAGTTTCTAAGGGTCCAATCAAGTCTCACATGCCTACAAATATGGTCAAGCATCCTCATACCAAGTTTCAAGACTTTCAGCACAAAATTGCACAGTCAAAAACCCTAATTGCACTACAGTCAACTATAGGGGCAAAATGGTCATTTGGCAGTCAAAAGTTCAAATTTTTGGTCAACATCTCATTTTGAAGCCACAAACATCATTGGATCAATGCTTGATCATGATTCTCAAAGTATGGCTCAAAAATCATCAAGATGCAAAAGTTTCTATTTTTGGACAGCTGAAAAGTCAACTGTAACTTGACCAAGGCATAACTTTTTCATGGTTCATCAGAAAAATTCCATACAAAGCTCATTTTGAAGAGAAAGACATTTCCTACAACTCATCTTCATACTTCAAGTCCAAGAAATGCTCTCACAAAAAGTTATCAATTTCAACATTATAGGTCATTTTCAAAAGTCAACAAAAAGGGACTTTAAGTCAAAGGCCATAACTTGAGATTGATAAATCAAAATGACATGGGACCAAAGACATTGTTTAGAGGACTTCAAGACCTTTCTAAAATGTCCAAGAACATGATCAAAGCTTAAAAATTGAGCAATATATGCATTGGAGAAGTTGGGAAATTTTTGTGAAATGGCCAAAATCATTTATCCTTGAAATTTCATTTTTGACAAAAGGGGCCCACTTTTTCCACTTGAATTAACTTGGCCATGCTTCCCACGTGTCCCACCTTTTATTTCATATTTTTTAATTAATTTTTTCATTTTTTATTGATTTTATTGGATTTAATTAATTTTAAATCTTTTAAAATCAAAAGAAAATCAAAAAGCTTAATTAAATGGAATATTTGGCCTTAACTAACTTTGATTTATCATTATGCAACCTACCAAATTCGTGCAAAGGGCCAAAAGAGCAAGAATTCAAAAATGAGTCAAAAAAGGAAATTTGGTTATGGAGGTTTATGGAGAATCATGAAATTGAATGTGTTGCATTAAGAGGCCATAATTCCTTTTGATTCACATTGCCTAATGCTTATACAAGTGAGACAAAACGAAATTGAGACCTAAGCTACACCAGAACACAAAGAGCAAACTCATACTTTTGGCAAAAAAATCTCAAAACTGAAAACACTTCTAGAGCCCGTTTCAACCTCTCATTCTCATCCAAACAGGTTACTAACACCTTAAGGAAACTATAGCCATCAAATTCAGACCTTCAAACGCCAAGAACAGGTATAACCAAGTCCAACTTTCCTTGAAATATTTGGTATTCGCATTTCAATATTCATGCCATATTTATCATTTTTGATCATGGATTTGGACTAATATGATTGTTCTGAAGCTGTTAGCATGATTCAATTGGGTTTTCCAAGCCTGTGCACGATTTCACCATGAACAAAAGCTAGGGTTCCTGAAGCTTAAAATTAGGGCTTTAGTTATGTGGAAAAATTGGACTTTGACACCGGCATGAATGAAATCGTGGCAACATGAGGATTCCATTTTTGTTGTCGCGCTCAATTTATGTTTAGGCATGGCCTATTCGCTATTTTCAAATAGCTTGAGTTTTGGGGGGGTTCAAAACCCCCGCTATTTCATTTTCATTACAGGTACATTGGGGAAGATGACTGTGTGTCACGCTGTGAATGGCTGGTTTGAATCCAGCGCGCGCTTTTTTTATTTTATAACACTAACATGTATTTTCTTTTATATTATTTGTTTCTTATATAATATACAAGGCGCGTTAAATGGCTCAGTGGCAGGCATAGGCGTTGGCAAACTACAGGACCTGGGTTCGAGCCCCAGGTCCCTCACTATTTCCATGTTATTTTTCATGTGATGTTTCCATGCAGTTTCAAGGATTGAATACCATCATACGTCCCTCCATCAAGCCGTCCATTTGGTCAGTCTCATTCATCCAAGGGTTCAGATCTAAGGAACATGATGGGTCCTAGTCAAAGCTACCACACGTGGCCTGAAAAAGTCAACAAGGCCTCCAGTAATGGGCCAGAAATTTCTGGGCCAACCTCCAAATTAGGGGCTTCACCCCCTTAGGTTTTGCAATTTTCTTTACATTCTTTGTTTTTTATTATTTTTATATTCTTTTAATTATTGCCTTCTTTTAATTAATTAATATTTTCATGACATATAAAAAACACCAAAAAAAAAATCAGAAAAGATAAAAATAATAAATATTTTATTTTAGTATTAATTTTGTAAATAAATCCCATAATTAATTTAGATTTAATTTTAGGTTGTTAATTTAATTCTTTTTCACAATAACCAAAAATAATAAAAATAGATCTTTAGCACTTTTTACCCTTTTTTTTTAATTAATTAAATATTTTTATTATAAGTATCATTAACCATTAATTTTGTAAGTAAATTTTATAATTAATTAATTTTAATTCTAGGTTTTAACTTTAATGCATTTTCTTTAATAAAAAAAAACAAACAATTAGAATTAGAATTATTTAATTTAATTTTTTTCTTTAATGTCATAAATACAAAAAAAAAACATAAAAAATAAGTTTCTTTCTTTTTATTTAACTTAATTATTTAATAATTTCATTTTAATTCCTTTAAAGGGTCCAACGCCCTCGCATTCGATCATATTCTCTCTTCGCGCGTTTTATTTATTTCTTTGATGTAAATATAATGTACTTGTTCCAAAGCCCTGTAATGGTTAATTAGGCATTTATTTTCTGCATTTTATTTTAAATCGGGTCTGGATTAATTTGGCGTTGTAGACCCGCGCCTTTGTAATAGCGTAGGACCTTTATCTTTTCCGCACTTTAAATTCCCGCACCTTTAACTGTTAAACAATAATATGAAAGAATGAATGCCCAAAAATAAAATCAAAGCGTAGATCACCAATATATGACAAGATAAAAATATCTGAAAATGACACACAATTCACACACCACCCCTAGGGTACGCCTCACTGTTGCCTTGCCTCGAAAGGTGATCGTCGAGTAGAGGATGTCTTAGTAAGTCCTCATGATCCGGGAACCTGGCATGAGGGTAGCTTCTAAGGTGTCTTCCCATTGCTCTGGTGATCACCATGTCCCAAACCTCGAATTGACCCGAACACCTCCAACGGTGGTGCTACCTACCTCTCAATGGTGGGATGGCACTACTTTAAAGGACATTTACATAGACGAATTCCTTAGGGTAGGTAGATTCTCATAGATACTTGCTCTTTTCAAAAACAAACAAAATACTTTTCACACCTACACTTTCTAAAAGTTTTCAAACAAATTTTTCATACACTCTTGAGGACAGATACAAGAGTTACTTAGAGATTTTTCAAACAAAACTTTTTCAAAACCCACTCACCTTGAAAAGCAAACAAACATTTTGAAAACACAATGAGCAAGTATCTAAGAGCCCATGGATAACCATGGATAGAAAGGGTGCTAACACCTTCCCTTTCTATAATCTACCTCCCGAACCGAGAGCAATCTCTATAAGGAATTTTTCTGTGCTTTTGTCCTTTCCATTTGGAGAAAATAAAAGACGGTGGCGACTCTTGCTTCCGCGACATTTCGCGAACCAGCTTTAAAGCAGTCAGTTCCAGATCCACCGATCACACCATGTCTTCAGGAGCCATCTTGATTTGATTATAACCTGAGAATCCATCCATGAAGGAGAATACCTTATGCTGAGCAGTGTTGTCAACCAGAACGTCGATGTGAGGCAAAGGGAAGTCGTCTTTGGGGCTTGCCCTGTTCAAATCCCTGTAATCAACACGCATTCGGACCTTACCATCTTTCTTTGGCACCGGGACCACGTTGGCAACCCACTGAGGGTAAGAAGTTACTGCAAGAAAACCAGCATCAAATTGTTTCATAACCTCAGCTTTGATTTTCTCGGACATCTCTGGACGCATACGGCAGACCTTCTGTTTTACTGGTGGGCAGTCTTCCTTGGTAGGCAGGTGATGAACCACAATATTGGTATCCAACCCAGGCATGTCTTCGTAAGACCAGGCGAAGATTTCCACATAGTCATGCAGCATCTAGATCAACCGTTGTTTCACACTGAGCTCTAGATTAGCACCAATCTTGACTTCCTTTCTATCTGTCTCAGTACCCAGATTTACCGTTTCCACTGGCTCTTCATGTGGTTGAATGGCCCTCTCTTCATGGAGTAGCAGTCTTGCAAGCTCACCAGGCACTTCACAATCATCTTCACCTTCGTCTTCGGCTAAGTTGATCGGATTTTCAAAGTCATAACTGGCGGTAGCAGAGTCGTTACCAGTGAGATCCAGAGTGGATTGGAACCTGTATGAGTGAGTGTGTGTAAATATAGTTGTTTTGTAATATATATAAAGAAAGAAAGGGAGCGTAAGATTTGAAATGTGAAAAACGTTCAATGCTTTTATTCATGATATATGGAAGTGACACACAAAAGCCCTCACAAATAAAACCACGGTGCCCCGGGTAAGACACCGGGCCATTAAGTTTCAAATTATTGTTCGTTACAAATTCAAAACAAAGAAGTTCATTACTGGGTGACAAAAGTAACAGGCATAGAGTCTTTGGCAGTCCAGTTGCTTGGTCCACCGTTGGTCGTTGAGTAGATCCAGCTTTCAAACTCGGATTCTTCCACTTCGTCTTCATCCCCAATAGCATTTACTCTATGGTTAGGCATGAGAGCAGTCACCATATTAGGCTTCTCGGGCGCCTCGAACTGAACCTCCTTAGCATCAATAAGGTCTTGAACCTTATTCCTCAGAGCCCAACAATCATCTGTGTTATGTCCCGGGCTATCAGAGTGATAAGCGCAACGGGCGTTGGGGTTGTACTTCAGAGATGTTGTGTTCACCACCTTCGGAGCTTCCTTGACAGTTACCAGGCTAGTTGACATCAGTTGTGGTAAGATTTGAGAGAGAGTCATGCTGAGCCGAGTGTACTGCCTTTTGGGTCTCTCAACTTTTGGCTGGTTGTATTGCTGAGGAGCAGCAGCAGGCTTTGAAATTACTACCCGCGTTGACAGCTTGGCGGCGTTCTGGTTTGTTCTGTCTCCTGGGACCGTACACAGCACTGGCCTCCTTCTTGAAGGGCTTCTTTTCAGTATTTGAGGAGGCACCCTTCTGTATCTTTCCCGATTTTATACCAGCTTCGATCCTTTCACCAGTCAGGATCAGGTCAGTAAACCCAACAGAGGAATTACCAATGAGATGGTTGAAGAATGGACCAGATAGGGTCCCCAAGAACATGTCCACTAGTTCACGATCCGTCAACGGTGGCTGCACCCTGCCAGCCAGGTCTCTCCATTTCTGTGCGTACTCCTTAAAACCTTCTCCCGATCCTAGCGACATACCCTAGAGTTGGGTACGTGTAAGAGCAAGGTCGGAATTATACTGATACTGCTTGTAAAAAGCAGTAGCCAAATCCTCCCAGTTACGAATGTTGGTTCCATCCAGCTGATAGAACCATTCGAGATGAGTCCCTGAAAGACTCTCCTGGAAGAAGTGGATCCATAAGTTCTTGTCTGCTGTGTAAGGCTGGATCTTCCTTACATAAGAGCGGAGATGCATTTTAGGACAGGAAGCCCCGTCATACTTCACAAAGGCAGGCGCCTTGAACTTGTGTGGGATCACCACCCCAGAAGATAACCCTAAGTCTCCGAAATCCAACCTAGGCACACGTTGAATCTCCATAGCATTTAGCCTGTCCTCCAGCTGTTTGTACCGGTCCTCAGCAGGAGGGTACTGTTCATCGTTGAAGTCTGTCTCGGTATCAGAGACTACAGGACTAGGAACTTCTCTCCCTTGGTGACTGCCTTCCCCCACAGATGGAGTAGTCCTCTCAGCTTCATTTTGCAATGTATTCCCGAGTCTGCGCCCAGTGTTGAACAACACAGTCCTCCTCTTCTTCTTCTTCAGGAGCAAAGCCTTCAGCTCTTGTTGTCCCTGGGCCAAGTTCATGACCATCTCCTGGAATTGGGCGTTCTGGGCCTGGAGGGCCTTGATAGCTTGCTCGGTAGTGAGTTCAGGATTCATGATGACTGAGTGCTGAAATAAACAACGAAGAAGATTAAGCAACCTGTAGAAAAAAGGGTACCTGTTATACACATGATGCATGATATGCTATTTATGCAATGCATTCAAGGGTTCGAAAGTTCAAATTCATTGTAGCCAAAAAAAGAACACACTTTTTATTAGGAAATAATTTGTTCAGTACATCAGGGCCTCATGGGCAAAACATTACAAAATAATTAATCCCAAAAGACACTGCACATCCTCTTTGGAGCAATGTAAGTGTTGAGAGTCTTTTCCTCGTGCAGTATGAAGGGGTGAAAAACACAAGAAGGGGGGGTTGAATTGTAAAACTGAAATCTTAAAGCAATTGACACGATATTTTTATCCTGGTTCGTTTGATCTCAAACTACTCCAGTCCACCCGTCAAGGTGATTTCGCCTCTCTCCAACGAGGTCTTAATTCACTATATTCAACTGAATATTACAGACTGCTTTAACAACTGCTAAAGCCTTCTTGATTCAAACTACAATCCGGTTTGTCAAGGCAACACTTTCTTACAAAGGTATAAAACAATGTGTGTGAATGTTTTCTACAAAACTTTATCACAACTGTGATGTATACACAAATTAAGCTTAGAAACTAGATTGCTAAACACTAATGGAGTATCAGAGTTTGTTGGTTTAGCAAAACTGGTAGATGAATATTATGGTTCAGCTTTGTGCGTGTAGAGATTTTGAGAGCATTAGCCATTATAATCTTCGAAGCCTTGTTTATATAGCACTTGAGAAGATGAACGTTGAATGCAATATTCTTGATTCAATGCTAATAACAAGCTTTCCTTTTCGAGCAGATCTTGTCTAGAATGATGCCGTTGGAATTAATTAGCGTTCAATGCACAGTACCGTTGCTTCTTCAATGCACGTTATGGCTTGGCTCATTCTGATTCTGCTTCGCTGCTGATGAACTATTGTTTTTGTATCAGAGTGTTTACGCGCAGTTCTGTTCATCAAGCTTCAGCATGTACGTGAGTTGATCATCTGATCTTGACGTTCTGATTCAGCAACTTCTGATGCTGGTGTATGAAATCAAATTCTGATGCTGAAGAAGTGATCTTGCTTATTTTAATCAGCGTATCTGCAAGTCAGAGCATAGTAATTTTAGGCAGTATATAGTTCAAACATGAAACATATAAACACTATATCTTTTCACTTTGTTATCATCAAAACTCAAATATAGGGTAGTAGATTCAAACATTGTTCTAACAATCTCCCCCTTTTTGATGATGACAAAAACTAGATATTTTAAATGAAAAATAACGTGAAAAGGTATCTGGGAAATGTTTCAGAGTTAAGAAGTAAGGAGAAATCAGAGTTAAGAGATACTCCCCCTGAGTTTGTTACTTCCCTTTGATATACGTGTTCTTCAGGATCAGATCTTTTTCTTTCTTTGAACATCAGATTATAAGAGTCTTTGACTTATCAGAGAGCAGAGCTTCAGAGCTTTTCCTGTCAGAGCTTTGCTTTGGATCAGAGTGTTAGGACGATCAGAACTTCATATTTGATCAGAGCAACATTGATCAGAGCTTCTACATTATGATCAGAGCTTCTAGTCTTCATAGTGTTCAGGAGCTTCCTTGTGCCTGTAGACTTAAAACAAAACAGAAAAACATTTCAAGTAATAGAGTTAGAATGTTTGAGAATTTCTGTCTAGTTAGCCGTTATTTGATTTTAAATATCATTCTTGTTCTCCCCCTTTTTGTCAGCAATCAAAAAGTGTTGGTGATGTGTTAAAACACTTAAGATCAGAAAAACTAATTATATTAAAATAGTTCAGAATCAGAGCAAAATAGCATTACAAAACATAGTCAAAACAGGACATCAGAAAATGAAGAAAACATGAAAAAGTTATGCATGAAAAAGATTTAAGGTTGAGGGGGCATGCGTGAGAACAGGCTTTCCAGCATCGCTTGAATCTTTTCAGAAGTTTCATTCTGCTTCTGAACCATGGTGACAACAATGTCAATTTTGCTGTCCTGTACATCCATTCTTGCCTTCATCTTCTGATCATTGTCGTCCATCCGCTGCTGGAGACGCAAGTCATTCAGCCTTAATTCTTCCAGAGTCTGCCTGTCCAAGGCAGCTTGAGAAGTATCAGAAGGAGGAAGCTTCTCAGAACTTACAGCTACATCTTCTACTGGATTTTCTTCAGCCTGAATGGTCTTGTCTTCTGATGGTTGCACCTGTGCAGCTTGCTGTTTCTCAGACCAAGATTCACTGTCCAGAGGGAGTACAACTTCTTGAGGCAGCTGACTCTCAACTTCCTTCAGCAGCTTGCTGAAGTTCTGTTGAGCCTGCTCATAGTTGACGTCCTGCAGCTTGAGTGCTTCAGCACGTACCCATAGTCTGAACTGTGACCAGAGCTGATCAGAAGCAGCTGGGTCAATCATCCCAGGACAGACTTGCTTCAAAGAAGCAATCCATTGCAGCATACCTGTTTCAAAATTCAAAATACCAGAGCCAACATCTGGTTGCTTTGGTTTGGGTATGGCAATTTTGTGTCTTAGATCAGCAAGACGTTCAAGACTTGTTAAATCAATGAAAGTTCTGCTGGGGTTTTCAGCGATTTTTTGAGAGGTTGTTTGTTTTGGAGGAGGGGTATCAGAGTCAGAGTCAGATATTTCTATTGGAGTGGTTGGAGTTTTTGGAGGTGTTGATTCTAATGAGGATGGCAACTAGGGCCTGACAATAGTGGTTCCACATGGCAACTGGATTGCCAGCGGTGAAGGTTGAGGTGAGTGAGGGTCAGAATGATGAGGAGAAGGGGTTTCATAGTGGTGAAACTCTGTTTGAGGTGAAGGTGGATTATTTTCTGGTTGAGGAGGTGGAATCTCTGATTGCTCAGGGATCAGAGGTTCTTCTGTGAGTGGTTGTTGTGATTGTGGTTCTGGTTCTGGTTGTTGTTGTATTTCTGGTTCAGGTTGTGGTTCTGGTTGTGGAGGAGGGATATTTAGTGGTTCAGAATGTGGTTGAGCAGAAGCATGTTCACGCTCGATATCAGCTAGCACTCTATCAAGTGCTGGTGTTGTTGAAACAGTTGGTTGTTTGGGAATCTTAGTTCTGGTTCTTCTGAGTTGTAAGGCCTCAGAAGGGTCTTCTGGTATGGTTTCGTCAATGGTAGGGATTGGGATTGATATTCTGTGAGAGGTTTGAGGAGGGGCAGCAGATGTTGGAATAGTAGATGAAATTGAAATAGGGGCAGCAGATGAAATACCTCTTTTCTTTGGAGTCTGCTGAGACGATCCTTCTGCTGGTGCTTTCCTCTTCTTTGTCTTCTTCTGAGTCACTTCTGGTTGGATTTGACTCAGATCTTTGATCTTCAGCTTTGAACCTGTATCTTCTTCCTTGTATGAATCTGGATACTTGAGAAACATCTCAGGTTTGGATTCCATTTCAGAAAATTTTGGAAAATCACTCAGAGGCACTCTTCTGTTGGAGATGTCAGCAGTTGAAGTAGCTCTGGGTTCCTTCTTAATATTTTCTATCAGCTTCATCTTTTTCAGGTTCTTAGCGTTCAGCGGTTTTCCAACAGTTGGTTCAATAGTGCTCAGCACTTGAGCTTCGCTCAGATACTCTATCAGCTTATTCTCTGTCAGAATATCTGATATAAGCCTTCCAAACGGTATCCAGTCCCTTTTGGTCCTTTCTTCTTCTCTTGTTTCTTTGACACTGGTCTTGAGATGGTTGAACAGGAAGTGTGCAAGATTGATCTTTACCCTCTGATCAATAAAGTAGATCAGAAATTGCTGATCCACGTTTATATAATCAGGAGAACTTGTTGGTTTCCTGTGGTTAAAGCATCCCAGAACAATCTTGGCCCATACTCTGCAGTGATCCTTCAGATCCTTAATTTTGCTGCTGGGCAATCCAAGAGTGAAAATGCTGTTAGCTACCACGCCTATATCAGGGCATCTATCAGCCATGTCCACACAACGGACTCCACCACCACTTTGACCGATTAGCTTTGCAATGAGATCTTCAGAAATCACTATCTTCTTTCCCATGACAGAAGAGATGACTAGATGTTTAGAAATCTTGGCGTGAATCCAAAATTCCTTGACTAGCGCTGGGAATGTTGGTCCAACCAACCTATCAAAATACCTCTCCCACTTTTGAGCCCTAATTTCTTCAGTTAGGTCAAATCCATTTTCCTTCAAGCTTTCAAAGTCGATGATTAACTCAGAAAGCACTTCAAGATTCTTTACCGGTGTGAGAAGAGTTCTGAGAGGCACCTGATATTGTTCAGAGGTTTCTTTCTTCTGATTGCCTGCAGAAATGCTGGAGGATGCCATTGTTCACACTAAAAAAGCTTTGAGAATGATTTGAGAGAAAAAGGTTTGTAGGAGATAAACTCAGAAATATGCAGAAAATGCTTGAATGATTATGAGAAAGCGTAAAGAATAAAAATGAAGGATTAATGTGCTTAAATAGAGTTTTCAAAAATTATTTTGAAAAATTAAACGTTTTTAAGAGAGAGAAAAAAAATAATGATTGCCATTTAACAAGCGTGATTACTTTTCATTAAATGCTTGCTGATTTTGGGGGATTTGAGAAAGATACTTAAAAACGGTTACCAGACATGTGTCTCAATGCACCCAATCAGCGCTTTGCCTTCTCAGAAGCGTGCACGCGTTCTGCTTCAGAGATTTGCTGATGATTGGATGACACTTGTTTGATGTAGTGATCAGCACGTCTGTCTTTGAGTATTAGACTCTCAGATCTTTAGACTTGCATCTGATACAATCTGCATGTTCTATCTTTCTGAAAGGAGATTGATCAGAAGTTTACAGCAAAATAATTACATTCTGAAGATAAATATATGGAATTAAAACGTTTTCATTCTGGGCATACTTTCATGCTGAGATGTTTCAGAATGAAATTAAACCTATCTTCTGAAAGGGGTTTGGTAAAGATATCAGCCCATTGATGGTCTGTATCTATAAATTTTAAGTTTAAAATACCTTTCTGAATATAGTCCCTAATGAAATGATGTTTTATTTCTATATGCTTAGCTCTAGAATGTAAAATAGGATTCTTACTTAAGCAAATAGCAGAAGTATTATCACAAAGAATAGGAATGTTACTCTCAAAAATCTGGAAGTCTTCAAGTTGACTTTTCATCCAGAGCATTTGTGTGCTACATCCTGCTGCTGCTATGTACTCAGCTTCTGCTGTTGACAGAGCAATTGTTGATTGCCGTTTGCTGGACCACGAGATCATATTTTCTCCCAGAAACTGGCAGCTTCCAGAAGTACTTTTACGTTCCACTCTGTCTCCAGCAAAGTCAGCATCACAGTAGCCTACTAAGCTGTAATCACTAGATTTTCTATAAAACAAACCCAGATTAGTAGTACCTTTCAGATACTTGAAAATTCGCTTAACAGCTGTTAAGTGAGATTCTCTAGGATCTGATTGGAATCTAGCACAAATACATACGCTGAATAAGATATCAGGTCTTGAAGCTGTCAGATAAAGGAGAGAACCAATCATACCTCTGTAGACTTTCTGTTCTACACTTTTGCTTACCTCTTCTCTTTCCAGAATGCACGTGGGATGCATTGGAATCTTTGATGGCTTACATTCTGAGAGGTCAAATTTCTTCAGAAGATCTCTGATGTATTTGCTCTGATGAATGTAAGTTCCCTCTGGAGTTTGATTGATCTGAATTCCTAGAAAGAATTTCAGTTCCCCCATGAGGCTCATCTCAAATTCTGCCTGCATGCACTTAGCAAATTTTCTTCCAAGAGAAGGATTAGTAGAACCAAAAATAATATCATCAACATAAATTTGACAGACTAAAATGTCACTCTTAACTGTTTTACAGAATAGAGTAGTGTCCACTTTCCCTCTGGTGAATTCATTTTCAAGCAGAAAGTTACTTAGCCTTTCATACCAAGCTCTGGGAGCTTGTTTCAGACCATACAGTGACTTTTTCAGTTTGAAAACATGTTCTGGATGTTTTGTATTTTCAAAACCTGGGGGTTGGTGAACATAAACTTCTTCTTCTATATAACCATTTAAGAATGCACTTTTGACATCCATCTGATACAGAGTGATGCCTCTATTAACAACAAATGAAATTAAAAGTCTGATAGATTCTAACCTGGCGACTGGGGCAAAGGTTTCTGTATAGTCTATCCCCTCTTGCTGACTATAACCTTGTGCAACCAGTCGTGCCTTGTTTCTGATGACTTCACCTTGTTCATTTAGCTTGTTTCTGAACACCCATCTTGTTCCAATGACGTTGAATCTTTTTGGTCTGGGAACGAGATCCCATACGTCGTTTCTGGTGAATTGATTCAGCTCTTCTTGCATTGCCAGAATCCAGTCATTATCCAGAAGTGCTTCATCAATAGAAGAAGGTTCAATCAGAGACACAAGTCCCATAAGAGTTTCTTCAGAGTTTCTGAAGCTTGCTCTTATTCTGATTGGATCTTCCTTTCTTCCTAGGATAGTCTCTTCTGGGTGATCCAAACTGCTTCTGGGTAATCTCTTCTGAGGTTGATCAGCAGCAGTTGTAGGATTTCTAGCATTGCTTCTTTCAAACGTTGAAGGAATGTCTGTGTTGAGAGCTTCTGATGACTTGTCTTCAGAACCTGCAAATTCAATTTCTATACCTGCAAAAGTTTCATTCTGCTTTGACTTTTCAGAGTCAAGCTTATCATCAAAACGAACACTGATTGATTCTTCCACAATCTGTGTTTCTGTATTGTATACTCTGTACCCTCTTGAGCGTTCAGAGTATCCTAACATAATACACTTCTGTGCCTTAGAATCAAACTTGTTCAAATAATTCTTCGTATTCAATATAAAGCAAGTACATCCAAATGGATGAAAATACGAAATGTTGGGCTTTCTGTTCTTCCACAATTCATATGGAGTCTTTTCCAGAATAGGTCTTATTGAGATTCTATTCTGAATGTAGCACGCTGTGTTTATTGCCTCTGCCCAGAAAGTCTTAGCAACGTTTGTCTCATTGATCATGGTTCTGGCCATTTCTTGCAATGTTCTGTTCTTTCGTTCTACAACTCCATTTTGTTGGGGAGTTCTAGAACAAGAGAAATCATGCAGAATGCCTCTGTCATTAAAGAATGACTCAAAATCTTTATTTTCAAATTCTCCACCATGATCACTTCTGACTTTAACGATTCTAAGATCTTTTTCATTCTGAACTTGGTTACAGAAGGTAACAAACACAGAGTGTGACTCGTCCTTGTGTCTTAAGAACTTTACCCATGTCCATCTGCTATAGTCATCTACGATTACTAACCCATACTTCTTACCACTGACTGAAGCAGTTTTAACTGGTCCAAATAAGTCAATGTGCAGAAGTTCTAATGGCTTAGAGGTAGAAACAACATTTTTGGATTTAAAAGAAGGTTTTGCAAATTTGCCTTTCTGACATGCTTCACACAGAGCATCTGAATTGAACTTCAGATTAGGAAGTCCTCTGACCAGATTGAGTTTGTTAATCTGAGATATTCTTCTCATACTAACATGCCCCAATCTTCTGTGCCAGATCCACTGCTCGTTGTTAACAGACAGAAGACATTTTACGTTCTGACTCTTTAGTTCAGAAAGTTTGATTTTGTAAATGTTGTTTTTCCTCTTTCCATTAAACAGGATAGTCCCATCTTTCTGACTAACAGCTTTACATGATTTTTGATTAAAGATTATATCATAACCGTTATCACTTAATTGACTTATGGATAACAGATTATGCATCAATCCATCAACTAGCAGAACATTATTAATAGAGGGAAGATTTCCATTACCTACAGTTCCAGAGCCAATTATCTTTCCCCTCTGATTGCCTCCAAAGCCAACGTGGCCTCCAGGCTTAAGTTCCAGGCTTTGGAACATATGCCTTCTTCCCGTCATGTGTCGTGAGCAGCCAGAGTCCAGGTACCATGACTGGTGTTTCTGACTTGCTGCTAAAGATATCTACAACATGTATTATTTTATCCTTAGGTACCCAGATCTTCTTGGGTCCTGATTTGTTAGTTTTACCAAAACTCTGGTTGAATTTTGGTTTCACAGAGTGCTTACTACTAGTATATTTGATGTCATGTGTGTGACCATACACAAAGTGTGAATTTAAAGGAGTGTGTTTAATGGTTAAATCCATGACATTCTTCGGTGTAGGAACCTTACCTAGGTATCCTATTCCTTTCCTGCCGTTTCTGCTAACTCCATAGATCATTGAAGACATTCTGCTTCTATCTATGCTTTTAGCTAAGAACTTCTGGAAACTGTGATCATACTCCTTGATGATCTCATCAGCGTTGCTGGGAGTTTCAGAAATTGGTTCCTTCTGAGAGTTTTGTAAAGAGTTTTCTAATTTTGAAATTTTATCTCTCAGCTCAGAGTTTTCCAATTTGAGACTCTCAGACTTATTAGAGTCAGATTCAAGATTCCTTTTCAGGTCTCTAATTTAGCTCTAATCTGCTGATAACGTTCCAGAATTTCATTGAGGCTTTCAGCAAGTTCAGCCTTTGTAAAATTAACAGCGAAGTTAGGGAATACCTCTTCTGTGTCTGATTCTGAGTCTGATTCAGAAGCTTCACTATCATCTGGAATGTTAGCCATGAGCGCTATGTTTGCCCTTTCATCATCTGATTCTGAGTCAGCTTCAGACGAGTCAGAGTCATCCCATGTGGCCATGAGACTTTTCTTCTTCTCTCTTCCAAACTTCTTTTTGGGCTTTTCCCTCTGAAGCTTTGGGCAGTCACTCTTGTAGTGTCCTTGCTCATTGCACTCGTAGCAGATGATGTCTTTTGTGTTTGGCTTCTTGCTACTGGAGGAGCCTTCAGATCTTCTGTATCCAGAGGAAGAGTCTGTCCTTCTGTATCTGGAAGAAGACTCGTTCTGATCAGATCTTCTGGGATTCCTGAACTTCCTTTGTCTTTGCTTCCACAGTTGATTTACTCTTCTGGAGAGAAGGGAAAGTTCGTCTTCTTCTGATGAGGATCCATCAGATGTTTCTTCAACTGCCTGCAAAACTTTAGACTCAGATTTTCTGTTAGATTTTAAAGCTAAAGGCTTACCTTGCTTCTGAGGCTCGTCAGCTTCTAGCTCTATCTCATGACTTCTGAGGGAGCTTATAAGTTCCTCCAGAGTGATTTTGTTGAGATCTTTCGCTAGCTTCAGAGCAGTAACCATAGGCCTCCACTGCTTGGGTAAACTTCTGATTATCTTCTTGACATGGTCAGCAGTAGAGTATCCTTTGTCCAGAACTTTGAGACCAGCTACCAGAATCTGGAATCTAGAGAACATAGTTTCAATGGATTCAGATTCTTCCATTTTGAACGCCTCATACTTCTGAATGAGCGCCAGAGCTTTTGTTTCTTTGACTTGAACGTTGCCCTCATGCGTCATTCTGAGAGAATCAAAGATGTTCTTAGCTGTGTCTCTGTTGGAGATCTTTTCATACTCAGTATAGGAGATGGCACTGAGGAGGATGGTTCTGGCCTTATGGTGATTCTTGAAGTCACGCTTTTGTTGATCAGTCATTGATTTTCTATCAATCTTCTGACCAGTTGCATTCACAGGGTGCGTGTATCCATCAGTCACCATATCCCACAGATCAGCATCATGTGCTAGAAAGAAGCTTTCAATTCTGTCTTTCCAGTAATCAAAGTTTTCTCCATCAAAAACTGGAGGTTTGCCGCTGAATCTGTCTCTGTCCTCATTGTTGTCATTGCTGAAATGAGAGTTGTTTCCTGCCATTGTGTTTTTCTGACGCTGGATCTTGTACTGACACGGTTAAGTGTTTTAGCTCAGAACCAGGCGCTCTGATGCCAATTGAAGGGGTGAAAAACACAAGAAGGGGGGGTTGAATTGTAAAACTGAAATCTTAAAGCAATTGACACGATATTTTTATCCTGGTTCGTTTGATCTCAAACTACTCCAGTCCACCCGTCAAGGTGATTTCGCCTCTCTCCAACGAGGTCTTAATTCACTATATTCAACTGAATATTACAGACTGCTTTAACAACTGCTAAAGCCTTCTTGATTCAAACCACAATCCGGTTTGTCAAGGCAACACTTTCTTACAAAGGTATAAAACAATGTATGTGAATGTTTTCTACAAAACTTTATCACAACTGTGATGTATACACAAATTAAGCTTAGAAACTAGATTGCTAAACACTAATGGAGTATCAGAGTTTGTTGGTTTAGCAAAACTGGTAGATGAAGATTATGGTTCAGCTTTGTGCGTGTAGAGATTTTGAGAGCATTAGCCATTATAATCTTCGAAGCCTTGTTTATATAGCACTTGAGAAGATGAACGTTGAATGCAATATTCTTGATTCAATGCTAATAACAAGCTTTCCTTTTCGAGCAGATCTTGTCTAGAATGATGCCGTTGGAATTAATTAGCGTTCAATGCACAGTACCGTTGCTTCTTCAATGCACGTTCTGGCTTGGCTCATTCTGATTCTGCTTCGCTGCTGATGAACTATTGTTTTTGTATCAGAGTGTTTACGCGCAGTTCTGTTCATCAAGCTTCAGCATGTACGTGAGTTGATCATCTGATCTTGACATTCTGATTCAGCAACTTCTGATGCTGGTGTATGAAATCAAATTCTGATGCTGAAGAAGTGATCTTGCTTGTTTTAATCAGCGTATCTGCAAGTCAGAGCATAGTAATTTTAGGCAGTATATAGTTCAAACATGAAACATATAAACACTATATCTTTTCACTTTGTTATCATCAAAACTCAAATATAGGGTAGTAGATTCAAACATTGTTCTAACACAGTAGACGCGTGAGCTCCAAGACCTTCTTCTCACTGGCATGTAGACTGGTTTCAAGAGAATTCCGTTCTTCCTTGAGTTGGATCCAGCTTTTTTGCATTTCTTCCCAGGATGTAGGCATGTCAGGATGTTGGATGGTGTAGGGCACCTCTCCTTCCAAGACTGGCTCTTTGATCACAGGGAGAACATGAGGATATGGCATCACCAGCTTCTGGGAGCGGGCTCGTACCCACTTGAGATAAGGCTCCAGGGGGATGGAGTTCTTGTGCCCCAGTGTCTTGCTATCTACCATGTTGGGCATCCTCTAAGCTCTGATAAATCTCTGGCGAAGTCCTTGTGCATCATTGTCGAAGTCAAAAATTATGTCAGGAATCAACATATCATGAGGGCCATCCCTCCGAGCATATCCAAACTGCCTCAAAGCCAGACATGGATTGTAGGTAATACCCCATCTTATCCCAAGCAAAGGAACATTAGGATACTCTCCGCAACGATCAATGATAGTGACATTCTCTCTGGACCGAGAACACCAATGTATATCAGCATGCGTAAGGGTCATCAATCGTTGTGACCATCTCAAACCCCGCTCGTTCTTCAAAACTGATTGTGGAAGGTGCGAAATAAACCACCTTGCCAGGAGAGGAGTGCAGCACATGAGAACACCTCTTTTTCTCATGGTTCAAGTGTAACATGAGTGAAGGATGTCCCCAAGCAACGTAGGTATAGGATTCCTGGACATAAAGATCTTGACAGCATGGATATCTATAAGCTGATCTGGATTAGGGAACAACACCAACCCATAGACGAGGAGTGCCACAACTTCTTCAAAAGCTTGTAGGTCAAGGGAGTTCCAACATTCTTGTGCTTTCTCAAACAGAAACTTGGCCAAGAACCATTTGATACCACTTCTAACTTCCCAATGTCCCTTAATGTCAGATGGTTGTAGGCATAATGCTTTAGCAACCTCTTCAAGTTTTGGCTCCTTTTCTGTACCGTTGTAGGGTAGTTGACTAAGAATGGGAATCTTCAGAAGTTGGGAAAGCTCTTCCAAGGTGGGCACCAATTGATAATCCGAGAAAGTAAAACAGTGATGCAGAGGGTCAAAGAACTGGAACAACACTTTCACCATATCCTCTTCAATGTTGGTATTGACCAAGCTGATGAGTCTACCATGCCTTTCACCGAATGAAGAGTTCTCGGGAATCCTGGATGTAAGTTCCTTAAGCTGAGGAGGGACCCTGACAAGGTTGACCTGAATTGTCTTTCTGCGGATAGTTTCCATGTCCTACAAAACAAGAACAAAGATGAAGATTCGAACCCCTGAAGTGGTTAGTCAATGCATATGATGCTGTATGATGTAATGATGCTATGATAAAAACACACCACAAGTATTCACAAAAGGCAAACATGATAAGGCATACAAGTCATACCACAACCCTTAGAGTTTAGGCCAGCATGAAGTTTGGGGTACTACCCTCTTGAAGTTGGTGGGCTCAAAAACCTGTCCTATCAGAAGTAACCGGGTTCTAAGGAGCTCAATATCATTGGGTTGTTTTCTGTGTTCATTGTTTTGATTTAGCCACTGAACTGGCGATCAAAATATTCTAAGAAAACAATCCTCAATGAGTGTAGTATCGAGTATCAACCAACTTCGGATTGCACCAAAGTCAGTTATCTCACTACCCCTAAAGAGGCAAAGATGGTTCAATTAAGGTTCCTAAGGTCAGCTGATGCTTCACGACACCATGCGGAAGCCCCGTACTCTCCTTGACTTGACTCAAGGGTTACCGGTACTCACCAAAGTGCCACATCAACGTAGCAGACTGCTTCAACTGTGTCGATATACCCCGCACAGTTCCCTCACAGTCTTGTTGCTACTTTCTAAGAAGGTATCCCCCAGATCCGGGTTAGGATCTATAGAACTCCCAAGACAGGCCCAACAATATTAAAGCAAACAAATCAGGCAATTGAAAACACAAGTGATCTTAGTCCTAAGGTACACCTCACTTTAAAGTGTCCCCAGCAGAGTCGCCAGTTCTGTGATCGGTGGAAATAGAACTGACTGTTTTTTGTAAGCTGGTTCGTGAAATGTCGCGGTAAGTAAGAGTCGCCATCGTCTTTTATGTTCTCCAACATGGAAAGGACAAAAGCACAACAAAATTCCTTCTTTGAGAATGTTTCTCGGTTCGGGAGGTAGATTTATAGAAAGGGAAGGTGTTAGCACCCTTTCTATCTGTGGTTGTCCACGGGCTCTTAGGTACTTGCTCTTATGTTTTCAAAAATTATTTGCTTTTCAAGTGTGTGTGGGTTTTGAAAGAGTTTCGTTTGAAAAATTTCTAAGTAACTATTGTATCTGTCCTCAAGAGTGTATGAAAAATTTGTTTGAAAACTTTTGAAAGTGTGAGGTGTGAAAAGTTGTTTTGTTTATTTTGAAAAGAGCAAGTACCCATGAGAATCTACATACTCTAAGGAATTAGGCTGTGTAAGAGTCCTTCAGATAGTGCCATCCTACCATTGAGAGGTAGGTAGCACCGTCGTTGGAGGTATTCGGGTCAATTCGATGATTAGGGACAGTGTGGTCACCGAAGCAATGGTAGGACACCTTAGAAGTAGCCCTAATGTCCTAGATCCTTTTTTTATCCGAGGCAACAGTTTCGAGGCAACTGGATCTTTAGACAAAGGGTGACCTCTAAGACGTCCTATACTTGATGACCACGTTTCGAGGCAACGAGTGAAGCGTACCCTAGGAGTGGCATGTGCTTTGTGTATTGTATTCAGTTAATGTTTGTCTTTGTTATTTGTGAGCTACGAGTTGTTTTTATTTACCATATATTCTTTCATGCATTTAACAGTTAGGGGGTGCGGAAAGTAAATTGCGGAAAGATAAATCCTAAGCTATTACAAGGCGCGGGTCTATACATCGCCAAAAATACAAAGACCCGTTTTTGGTAAAATAAAGTGCGAGAAATAAAGCAGTAAAATTCCTAATTACTATTACATCCGGAGGCAGTTACATAATAATCAAAAATAAGGAATTAAAACTAAAATGCGCGCGAAAGAAAGAATCGGGAATGTCTTAAGGGTGTTGACCCTTTTTAGAAAAGAAATTGATTTTTTTGTATTTTTGTAATTAAAATGAAATTAAAACTAACTAATGACTAATTAATTAATTTAATTAAAAGAAAATATTTTTGTGTTTTTATGAAATAAAATAAAAATTAAAAGTTAATTTTACCTAATTCTAAATCTATTTTAATTATTAAGAAAAGGAGTTAAAATTGCCTAATTAAAGCTAATTTATTTAATATTTATTTACAAAATAAAATAATAATAATAATAATGATGTTAGTTCTTGTTTTTTTGATTTTTATAAAAAATATTAGTTAAGTTAATAGTTAATAATAAAAATAATTAAAAGGGTTAATAATTAAATTGGAAACTATGAAAAAGAAAAGAAAAGAATAAACCAAAGGCAGGGGGTATGGGCCAAATATGGAGGTGCATTGTTGAATCCTGGCCCATTTGAATCTTCAGCTCGTTTGACTTCTTGGATTGGGTGGAGCGCTGTTGACTCCTGAGCATGGTGCTCTTGCTTTCTGGGCCTTTAGATCTGCATCCATGGACACATGGCTGACTCCTGGATGAGGTGTATGATGGAAGCTTGATGAGACGCTGCACACAAGCATTTTAGAAAAAATGATAATGAATTATGGGGGGACCTGGGAATCGAACCCAGGTCCCAGAGATTACCAAGTACACTGCCAGCCACTACACCAATCTTGCACGTTTGTTAATAAAATAGAAAAGAAATATAATATAAAAAACGCGCGTTATATGCTGAAAAACAAAAAAGAGCGCGCATGATTTTGAATGGACCAATGCCTTGCTGCCACGCCTTTCGTCTTCAACCTTTCCTGTAAACATAAAACACATAGCGGGGGTTTTAAACCCCCACAAAATGCAGGCATTTTAAAAATAGCGAATAGACGCTCGTTGAATATAAAAAAGGCACGAGGTGTGCTTTAGCTTCGTCTTGTCACACTGATTTTGGCCATGTAAGTCTTGAGGTTTAATTTTGCACTATGGGAAAAACCCCAATTTCAAAGCTCTGAAAACCCTAGGAATCAACAATGGCACTTTGTGTTTTACAGCCTTATAATCAAATTAAAATATACAGAAAGTTTCATAACAATGTCAGCAATGTATAACAATGTTCAAAATGAATTAATGAGGCATAAAAATGGAATTTCGATTCTCAAAATTTTGGACAAACCGTGGGGGCGTGATGAGTGATTCCTTGAGGTATTTGACTTGTTAATGATTGCAAATCGTTCCTGGGGATGTAAGGAACGTGTTTGGATCAAAAGGACAGATTGAATTGTACTGGACAATGGTTTTCAGTTTGTCACTTTTCTCTTGAAAATTTGAAATTTGTTTGGCCGTTTCTGAGTGTTCTAGGTCGTGTCTTGTGTTGCCAAGGCTTGCATATATGTTTTGTAATGTGAATCAATCAATATAATGAACATTAAACCAATGCAATTATGTTCTTGATTTTGCCATAAACTCCATTGAAGAAAACTTGCCTTTTGTGTCCAATTTTGAATTCCATGCTCATAATAGGATGTACACAAATTTGGAAGGTGCTTCATGGTGTATCAAAGCTATTCAAGCCACAAAATATCCTTTATTTAATTTTCTTGATTTTTATTTGAATTTTAAAGATTTAAAATGAATTAAATCAAATAAAATTAAATAAAAATGGAAAAATTAAATTTTAATCTTGAAATAAGTTGTGGGACACGTGGGAGGCATGGCCAAGCTAAACCAAGTGGAAAAAGTGGGCCCTTTTTGTCAAAAATGAAGTTTCAAGGATAATTGACTTTGGCCATTTCACAAAAATTTCCCAACTTCTCCAATGCATATCTTGCTCAATTTTGAAGCTATGAACATGTTCTTGGACATTTTGGAAAGGTCTTGAAGTCCTTTAACCAATGCCTTTGGTCCCATATCATTTTGATTTACCAATCTCAAGTTATGGTCTTTGACTTAAAGTGCCTTTTTGTTGACTTTTGAAAATGACCTATAATGTTGAAATTGATAACTTTTTGTGAGAGCATTTCTTGGATTTGGAATGTGAATATGAGTTGTAGGAAATGTATTCCCTTCAAGATGAGCATTGGATGGGATTTTTCTGATGAACCATGAAAAAGTTATGCCTTGGTCAAGTTACAGTTGACTTTTCAGCTGTCCAAAAATAGAAACTTTTGCATCTTGATGATTTTTGAGTCATTCTTGTGAAATCATGGTCAAGATTTGACCAAATGATGATTGTGGCTTCAAAATAAGATGTTGACCAAAAAATTTGACTTTTGACTGCCAAATGACCATTTTGCCCCTGCAGTTGACTGTGGGGCAATTAGGGTTTTTGACTGTGCAACTTGACCTTGTGAGCCTTGAAACTTGACATGTAGGTGCTTGACAATGTACATGAGCATATGAGACTTGATTGAGCCTTTGAAAACCTCAACTTCCTTGCAAGAACCAAAACCCTAATTTGACTGGCCTAGGAGGGTGCTTGACTGTGTAGCCTTTGAGTAGACTTTGAACCATTTGAGGTGATGCTTGTCAAAACTTTGAAGAATATGGGAGGGCAAATTTTGGGGTACAACAACTAGGGAAACGAATGCTCGAACAATGTACGTATGATAACACCAAATGTTTATGATTCAGTAAAACTCTTTATCATTTCCAGTTTTTCCTCTACCTTCATGTCAATATCATTCAAAAGCCTTTACATTAAAATCTTTTTCATTCAAAGTCATCTACTGATTCCTTGCATTTAAAAGTCTTTCCCTCTATTCCGAGTACTTTACATTTCAAAAATTCTTATACCTTTTATGCTGTTATCTTCATGCTTTTATCATTCGAATACCCTTTTCATCCAAAGTCATTTTACTGATTTCTTGCATTTAAACGCTTTCTTTCTATTTTGAATCTTTTACATTCCAGAAACGCTTTTACATTACATGCTTTTATACTTCGAAGTTATTTACTTGTCTTTTTGCAGTTTTACATGTCTTTACAATTGAACCTTTATTCATGCAATTTAGTTTCGCACGTATTTACTTGATCATGTCATTAGATCTTTAATAGAGTAATCGAAGTAAGTTGAACACCTACACAATAATCTAAATACCAAACATGAATACCAGTTCTACAATGAGAATTATCCAAACGACCAATACACCATAGGATCAATCTAGTCGATCTTGCAAGTTACCAGAGAGATTAAATAACAGTCATTAAGATTATTTGATAGTTTGGAGGACTAGCGGTTGTTTACCAGAAATAACTGTAAACAAATTGGCACACCTGGTGGGACCCGTCATTGGTCATTATGAAATTTAGAACAAAGTAAAAAATTGTTGAGACATAACCATTGTAAAAGTACTCTCTGAGTGATAAGTTTGTTGTTATATGAACCTTAGAAGTGGTAGAATAACCAATAGCAACCAACCCTTACCCAGAAGAAAACGTTTAAACAAGATGTCTAATCCAGACAATCAACAAGGGGAACAAAATATTCCACATACAACAGGCACTAATATGTCCGCTTTGATGGGAACATCTAATGCGATCCCTTCGAACGCATAGTCTGTTGCATCCTCTACCAGTAGTGTAGCCACTAATGGAACAAGTGGTATGTCAACTAATAGTTCGATCCTAGGAAATACTGGAACCATTGGTTATCTTGGGGGATTCGTCCCACCATCAGGGACACAAACCCATTTCGCCACCCCACTAACTAGACCACCCGGTTTTGATGCTAACAGACACATAAATTCCTCTTATGGGATGCCAACATCTTTTATGGCGGGTCTGCACACTTCGACATCGAATACGTCACCACAATTAGGGTCTGGGTCTGGGGCAAACCAATTTATGACAAATAACCAAGGATCAGTGGGTTATAGTGCAATTCCTATCTTAACCACAGAAAATCAGTTGGCCTTTAGGCAATTAATGGATGACAGTAACCATAATATGATAGGAGTATTAGCACAAACTATGCAGGAGATCTTTGCCCCAATAGTATAAAATGTAACTGTGACAAACAGAGAAAACGCGGATAACATGAGTCGAATAGCAGATTTTTTCGCTCCCCCAGAAAGGCGTAGGCAGAATCAGGCGGGAGTTCGAGCAAACGTACCTATCATAGAACAAGTTGCTAACGACCCACCCTATAGACCAGCCAGAGAGGAGGTTAATTTTGGGGCAAGGGCACAAAGGTTAGAAGCCCCAATGATTCAAGGCCCACAAAGGGAAATTATGGAACCAGGGGCAAGGATAGAAAGGCTAGAAGTCCCAGAGTTTCGAGAAGAACAGCCCAGAGGAGTTGTCATGGTAGGTCGAAATCAAGATGCTGATGCAGTTGTTCACAGAATTCGAAATGATAACATCTTGGCCGAAAATAATTTAACCACCATGATAGAGAGAATCATGGCCTAGAATGGCCTCAACACAGGAATTAGAAGGCCAAATTATGCCTCTCCTATATTAGATTACATAATGCACACTGATTTACCAAGGGGATATAAAGTCCCTAAGTTTACAAAGTTTGTTGAGGATACCAATGAATCAACAGTCGAACATATAGCCAGATATCTAACCGAAGCAGGAGATATAGCGAACAATGAAGACCTTAGGATCAAGTATTTCCCAAGTTCCCTAACTAAGAACGCTTTCACATGGTTCACCACTTTACCTCCTGGGTCCATAGATACTTGGGCTATGTTGGAGAGATTATTCCATGAACAGTTCTACATGGGACAATCTAAAATAAGTCTGAAGGAACTAGCCAGTGTCAAGAGGAAGTTTACTGAACCCATAGATGATTATCTGAACAGATTCAGGCTCTTGAAATCTAGATGCTTTACAGTAGTTCCTGAACATGAGTTAGTCGAAATGGCTGTTGGCGGCCTGGATTACTCTATTCGAAAGAAATTAGACACATAACACTTGAGGGATATGGCTCAATTAGCCGATAGGGTTCGACAGGTCGAAAGGCTAAAGGCCGAAAAGGCCAGAGTTTTTAAAAACAACAAGAAAGAAAGGGTCTCCTATGTTGGAGCTGAGGAAACAGAAGATTACCCTGAATTCGAAGAGGTCGAAATTGATCTCGCTGAATTAAAACAGGCCCCACCTTACTCCTGCAAATTATTAGTTCCCACAAAAGGGAAAGAAATTGTTGAAAATGAGAAAAGTGATAAATTCCCAAAGAAGGTTTATACCTTCGATGTAACTAAGTGTGACGAGATTTTTGATTTACTTGTCAAATATGGCCAACTCATTGTGCCATCAAATGTCAAAATACCTCCTTTAGATCAAAGGAAGAAAAGAGGATTTTGCAAGTATCATAGTTTCCTAGGCCACAAAACCTCACAGTGTTTTCTTTTCAGGGACCTAATTCAGAATGCAATTAAAGATGGCAGACTGAAATTCGTTGATAAACCAAAAATGAAAGTACATGAAGATCCTTTGGATGTCGCAAACACCAATTACTCTGAGCCTGTATGCATTGGAGAAATCAACATGGTGGAAGCGGATCAAAATGACGCTCCAGTAGGAGAGAAAGGTACTGAAAATGAAAGCTGGGTGTTAGTCGAAGTCAACAAGGGGGTCACTGAAGACGTCCACAAGCAACCAGAGGCTTCGATCGAAGCAGCACCTTTAGCTGTTGCAAAAGAAATCCAGGCTACTGAAGGCCAGGAAAACCAAAAGCAAGAGTTGACACAGGTTACTGAAGGCCTGAGGCTAGAATTGGAGAAAGTCCAGATCACGAAGCCAACCTCCCCTCAGAAAGAAATATGGGATACTTTAGGGGAGCCCAGTGGAAAGTTTGACTACTTGGTCAAGTATTCTGCCCCAGAGAGTTCAAAAATCCAAATTGAAGATATAAAACCTACAGGATGGGGAGATGATGACACTAAGGGGGAGGATGTTGATGTAAACATGGTGGATATGGAGAGACCTCGTTCTGAAATGGAGGAGGTGGAGAAATACTTAGAAAAAGAAAAGTATAAAATGGAGGATAATTATGCTGGGGATGCTAGTCTTAAGGATTACCTCATGATGTGCCACAAAGGAGATACGAGAATGATACTCTGCCCTAGGTGCAGCATCCTCTGCAACCAGAGAATTGCTGCAAACTTCGAGAGGGTACAAAGGGCACGAACTGGCATCAACTGGCGCCAGGATAACCAGTTATTCAGGTGTTATCCTAAAGCTGGAGAAAGTTTGTTGGAATTTTTGCTTCGCTGCTACAAAGGGGCAACCAAATGCTTGATATGCCCAAGGTGTTCTGCTGTGTATGATCAAAGCATGGCCAGAGCCTTCGAAACAATCCTTTTCGCCCCTTGCTGGAACCACCAAGAGACTGTTCAGATGGGCCAACATTTCGATAGCAAATACAATCAATGAAGGCCTGATAGTCCTCATCCCAAGGGCGCTCGAAGAGTGACGTTCAAAATTCCTGCTGAAGTGCCAACAGACAAATGGCTGCAAGTCAGAACTGACAAAGGCAAAGACAAATGGAGAAACAATGAACGAAACACACGCCACGCTATGACATATAGAAGGTAGTTCAACATAGCAAAGAGGGAAGAAGTGAGGTTAGAGAACTACAAAGGAAGAAACCCCATGTCAAGATCTCAATGGCGAAGGCAACAGAGAATTCGAAAGGCTGAAAGGGAAGCTGTGGCAAATAAAGGAGCAACTTCAATAAAAAACCAAGGTGAATCTAGCACCAACAAACCCACACCAAATAATCAAACTGAAGACAAACCCCCAGTTAGTAGGAGACTCTTCTCTGAAGTACAACCAAATGAATCAAAGGAATACACTCCAAGTCCAGAAGAAGACGAAGATATGCTAACGGACAACTTCAAATCAGAGGGGGAGTCTTCGCTTAATATCAATTGCAACGTGGTATCTGTACTTCCTTGTGAGTTTGGATAGGAAACTGAAATCGAAGAGTATGAGGAAGAAGATACCATAAATCTGATGAAGCATAGGCCTGTGTGTTACTACGTGATGGATACCGGAGCTGTCGAGGAGCATAATGCGTTCTTCGAGCGTCCAGAACCAGCTATGAAAAATCATCTGAAGCCATTATTCATTCGGGCAAAGGTTGGTGCCCAGGGCATAAATAAGGTCTTAGTGGATGGGGGCGCTGCAGTTAACTTAATACCCCATTTCATGCTGAAAAAGCTAGAAATACGCGAAGGAGACATCAAACCACACAACGTGGTTCTGTCCAATTATGAAGGGAAAGTAGGCAAAACATTGGGGGTGGTTCAATTGGACTTGACGATAGGCTCAAGCTGTAGGCCCACCATGTTCATGGTGATCGAAGCCAAGGCCAACTACAACTTGTTGCTGGGAAGAGAGTGGATCCATGGCGTAGGAGCAGTTCCTTCGTCAATGCACCAGAGATTAGTTTTATGGAGAGAAGATGGGATCGTGGAGAACATTGAAGCAGACCAGAGTTACTTCATGACAGCAGTCAACTTAGTTGACAAGAGGAATTATGACAAACATCTGGCAAAGATTGCTCCTTGTGTCCCTAATGATGAAATCAACGAAACCAGAAACGCCCACTATTATATGACCCTTCGTCATGATGGCATATATTGGGATAGAAGAATAATCAGTGAAGATGAAGGAATCGAAGGTACTATGCAAAGACGGCCAGCAGGATGGGAATTCGACAACCTTGCTCATGACTGAGTCCTCCTTTTTCGAAAGGATTTCGGCCTATATGGCTGAGAATGAATCAAAGGCGGCCTTAGAGGCTAAAATAAATAAACTGGCTGTAGAGGTGAACAAAATAAATGGGGGTAGCTCGAAAGGCTCACCCTTTGAAGAACTCGAAATAGATCAAAGGCTGGACGCCATATATGATAAAGAACCCTTAGGCTTCGAGAGGGACCCCATAGACTCAGGTGCCAAAATATTGACGCAGGATCCACTCGAAGAAGTGAATTTAGGGGATGAGAACACGAAAAGAATAACCTACATAAGCCCAAAACATAACCCAGGCCTCAAGCAGGAAGTGATCGAAGTCCTCAAGAAAAACAAAGATTGCTTCACGTGGGACTATGACGAAATGCCTGGTTTAAAGAGGGAGTTAGTGGAACACAGACTTCCAATCAAGGATGGCAAGAAGCCCATCAAGCAAACTCCTAGAAGATTCGCACCAGCGGTTCTCACAAAGATCAAAGCTGAGATCGAAAGGTTGCTGCGTTGCAGATTCATCAGAACCACAAGGTATGTCGAATGGCTAGAAAATATAGTGCCTATTATTAAGAAAAATGGCTCTTTGAGAATCTGCATAGATTTTAGGGATTTAAATACTGCAACCCCTAAAGATGAGTACTCCATGCCTATGGCAGAAATGTTAGTAGACTCTGCTGTGGGATTCGAATATTTAAGTATGTTAGATGGATAATGTTGTACCCCAAAATTTGCCCTCCCATATTCTTCAAGAATTGCCAAGAGCATGCTTCAAAATTCCCCAAGGGTTGCACAGTTCAAGGGCCTCCTAAGCAGTCAAAAACTAGGGTTTTGGTTATGGCAAAGAAAATGAAGTTTCCAAGGGTCCAATCAAGTCCCACATGCCTATAAACATGGTCAAGTATCCTCATACCAAGTTTCAAGACTTACAGCACAAAATTGCACAGTAAAAAAACCCTAATTGCACTACAGTCAACTGCAGGGGCAAAATGGTCATTTGACAGTCAAAAGTTCAAATTTTTGGTCAACATCTCATTTTGAAGCCACAAACATCATTTGATCAATTCTTGATCATAATTCTCAAGCTTGGCTCAAAAAGTCTCAAGATGCAAAAGTTTCCATATTTGGACAGTTGAAAAAGTCAACTGTAACTTGACCAAGGCATAACTTCCACATGGATTATCAGAAAAATTCCATCCAAAGCTCATTTTGAATAGAATGACATTTCCTACTACTCCTCTTCACACTTCAAGTCCAAGAAATGTTCTCATAAAAAGTTATCAATTTCAACATTATAGGTCATTTTCAAAAGTCAACAAAAAGGGACTTTAAGTCAAAGGCCATAACTTGAGATTGGTAAATAAAAATGACATGGGACCAAAAGCATTGGTTAGAGGACTTCAAGACCTTTCCAAAATGTCCAAGAACATGATCAAAGCTTAAAAATTGAGCAAGATATGCCTTGTGGAAGTTGGGAAATTTTTGGGTATTTTGAAAAGTCAACTTTGCTTCAAAAGCCTTAAAATTGCTAATGGGCCTCTTTTTCTTCCAAGATTCATCATCCAAAGCATGTGCACGACCATTTGGCTCAAAGGGAAGTTATTCATCATTTTTATTTATTTATTTGAATTTTTAATTGCTAATAATTCATTTAATTAATTAAAATATGTGAAAAATACCAAACCAATGCAATCAAATCTTTTTATGCATGAAATAGTCTCAAGATTTCGTGCATGATCAGATAGGGAAAGAATCAAGTTGATTGGACATGATTTGTATCAAATATGCTTGGAAAAGATTGAAAAATATATGCATGAAAATCAAATATCCATTCAATCAATGCAAAGGTTTTTTGGATCAAATTTTCAACCCTAATCGTTCACATACTTATACTAATGCAAACCCTAGTGCCAAGAAGATGGGAGCTGCGCCAGAAAAGAAAAACAAAGTTTGAGTTTTTGTCAAAAAAATTGAAAATTGAAAACCCTATTCTAGCACGATTCAGAGAAAAATAACGATCCCAATAGCTTGCAGAAGTGTCAAGGAAGCTTCCTGAATCGTTTTCCACATCCCTAACGCCTAGAATTGGTATATAGAACTCAAGATTTTTTACATTTTATTCATATTCATATTTCAATATTCAAGCATTCTCATTGCATTTTTTTGTGGATTCATACTAATTGATTGATTCTAAAGCTAACTGCATACTTCAATTGAGTTTTCGTGCACTATAGGCGATTTCACCATGGAAGATGGTTAGGGTTACGAAGCTGTGAAATTGGGGATTTACTCCTATGGAAAAATTAAAACCTGAGACCCAGACCATTAAAATGAGGACCTTCAGACGAACTCAATGATGAGGTCGCGCCCAATTTATGATCAAAGGGTTGCTAATCGCTATTTTTGCACTTGTTACTTAGTGGGGGTTTAAAACCCCCGCTATTCAATTGATTTTTATTTCAGGTAAAGCGCAACAAGGAAGAAGAAGATGAGGTGTAAGGCGATGGTTGGTTCATTCAAATTTCGCGCGAAAATGTCCACTAACTCACGTTTTGATTGATATTGTTTATTGGTCATATAATAAACAAAGTGCGTGAACGGCTCAGTTGGCAGGCATGTGTATTGGTAACCTCTGGGACCTGGGTTCGAATCCCAGGTCCCCCCTCCCCTTCCATAATATTTTTTCTAATGTCATTCTATGCAGCTGGCTCCCTGAAGACCACCATACAACCCCTGATCCAAACGTGCCACGCGCCCCATGATACCAACCCAAAGGTTCAAATATGAAGAACATCCTAGGCCCCAGTCAATGCACACGCACGCTAGCCAAAAAGTCAACAAAGCCAGGAAATTATTGGGCCAGAATTGCCAAGAAAACCTCCAATTTGGGGACAGAACCCCCCCTTGGTATTGTATTTCTTTCTATTTTCTTTATTTTATTTGTTTTATTATTTGTTTAATTCCATTATTTTCTTTTAATTCAATAAAAATTAATTTCCCATAAAAATACTGAAAACCAGAAAAGACAAAATAAAATATTTAATTAATATTTTTGTAAATAAAAATCATTAATTAATTTAGTTTTCAATTCTAGGGTTAATTTTAATATCTTTTCTTAATAAATTAAATATTTGTAGAATTAGGTTTTAATCACTTTAATTACTTTTTCTTTTATTTTCTCATCACTAATAATTAATTATTTATTTTTCTAACTCAAATTGCATTAATTAATTAGGTTTAATTTTAGGTTTAATTTTCATATTTTCTTAATAAATTAAAAAAAATAGCTAGAATTAGGTTTTAATTTCATTTAATTCTCATTAAAATCATAAATACAAAAAAAACTCAAAAATAATTTCTTTTTACTTTATTTTAACTAATTTATTCATAATAATTTAATTTCGTTAAAAAGGGTCCAACGCCCTCGCTTCCGATTTTAATTCCAATTCGCGCATTTTTATTTCTTCTTATAAATTTTAATGTAATTCTCCCAAAGCCGTGTAAATTTATGTTTCTCGCACTTTCCTTTATTTTATGTCAAATCGGGTCCTGGATTTAATTTGGCGATGTGGACCTGCGCCTTTGTAATAGTTTAGGAACTTTTTAATTCCCGCATCTTTTTAACTGTTAATAATTGCATGCAAGAATGAATGTTAAAATAAAAACGAAAGCGTAGATCACCCATGACATGAACAAGACAAAATAACTGAAAAAGACACACAAATCACACACCACCCCTAGGGTACGCCTCACTGTTGCCTTGCCTCAAAAGGTGATCGTCGAGTAGAGGATGTTTTAGTAAGTCCTCATGATCCGGGAACCTGGCATGAGGGTAGCTTCTAAGGTGTCTTCCCATTGCTCCGGTGATCACCATGTCCCGAACCTTCGAATTGACCCGAACACCTCCAACGGTGGTGCTACCTACCTCTCAATGGTGGGATGGCACTACTTTAAAGGACATTTACACAGACGAATTCCTTAGGGTAGGTAGACGACTCTAGATACTTGCTCTAATTTCAAAAACAAATTCAAAAATACTTTTCACACCGACACCTTTTCAAAAAGCTTTCGAAAGCAATTTTTCAAACACTCTTGAGGACTGATACAAGAGTCGAACTGGAATTTTCAAAGAAACTTTTTTTAAAACCCACAGTTGAAAAGCAAGCAAACCAATTTTGAAAACACAAGTGAGCAAGTATCTAAGAGCCCATGGATAACCATGGATAGAAAGGGTGCTAACACCTTCCCTTTCTATAATCTACCTCCCGAACCGAGAGCAATCTCTATAAGGAATTTTTCTGTGCTTTTGTCCTTTCCATTTGGAGAAAATAAAAGACGGTGGCGACTCTTGCTTCTGCGACATTTCGCGAACCAGCGTTAAACAGTCAGTTCCAGATCCACCGATCACAGAACTGGCGACTCTGCTGGGGACCTAAACTTAAAGTGAGGTGTACCTCAGGGTAGTTCATAACTGTGTTTTCAATTGTATTGACTTGTCTGCTTTAAATTTGTGGGTTGCATGGGAGTTACATAAGATCCTAACCCGGATCTGGGGATACCCTGTTTAGGTAGCATAAGCTGCGAGGGACCTGTCCGGCGTAGACCGACACGGGTGAAGCAGTGGCTACGTTGGTGTGGCACCTTGGTCTGTACCGATATCCCTTGTGTCGCAACGGGGAGAATATGGGTCTTCTGAGGAGTCATTAAGCACCAACAACCTTAGAACCTTAAATGACACAACTTGGCCATTAGAACAGTAGCAGTATGCTACGCCCATTGAGGCTAAACTCTCGTGATGGTTCTGGCCGCAAGAAAAGATTGTGATGCTGGAGTTATGATTGATTGAGGGTAGTCAATGATATTGGGATCCTCTAAGAACCCGGTTACTTTGATAGGACAGGTATGAACCAAAAAACTGAAAGAGGGTAATACCTAGACCTCATGCTGGCCTAAACTTTAAGGGCTTGCCTTGTGTGACTTGTGTGCCTTATCATGTTTGCCTTTGTATCTATTTGTGGTGTGCTTTATCATAACATCATAACATCATGAGCATTGCATGCATCCTGCATAAGGACTGACCATTTCAAAGACAAGAGGGTTTCACCTTTGCTCTGTTTTGTAGGACATCATGATGCCTGTGCGAAGGAATACTATCCGGTTCAACTTTGTTCAACCACCTGAGTTGCTTGAAGAGTTGGTTAGCAGAATTCCAAATACCACTTCCTTCATTCAGAGGCATGGTTCTCTTCTCAGTTTAGTCACTGCAAAGCGGGATCAACAGTTGATGAGTGTTCTGACCCAGTTTTATGACCCTCTGTACCAGTGCTTCACCTTTCAAGACCTCCAGCTGGTCCCTACCCTGGAAGAGTTCTCTGATTTGCTTGGTATCCCTATCTTGGATCAGACTCCTTACACTGGTTGGGAAAAGACCCTCAGGCTTGAGGAGGTTGCTGCAGCTCTTCCTTTGACCCATCAAGAAGTAATGGATAACTGGGTGACTAGAAGCGGGGTTAAGGGTTTCTTGGCCAAGTTTCTAGTTGGTAAAGCTAACAGTTTCTGGAATGACCTGGACTTTAGGGCATATGAAGACATCTTGGCTCTCTTAATCTATGGGTTAGTCTTGTTTCCTAATCCTGACAACTTCATCAATGTCACTGCCATAAGGATCTTTATGTCTCAGAATCCTGTGCCCACTCTCTTGGGTGACATCCTGCAACAACTTCATGCTCGTACTGCCCGAAGACGAGGAACTCTGTGGTGTTGTATCCCTTTGTTGGTGAGGTGGTTTATTTCGCACCTCCCTAAGTTCGTGCTGAAGAACCAAGAAGGAAGAGGTTGGGCTCACAGGTTAATGTCTCTCACTGATAAGGACATCGTTTGGACTTTCAGAGGTTTGGATGAGGTAGCTGTTATTGATCGATGCGGAGAATACCCTAATGTTCCGTTGATTGGTACCCATAGAGGAATCTCTTACAATCCATGTCTAGCGCTCCGTCAGTTTGGAAGAGCCAGAAGAGCAGACCCCCATGAGATGTTGGTGCCTCACATCAGTTTTGAGTTTCAGGTGGATAGTGACGAGCTGCGTCGTAGGTTCATCAAGGCTTGGGACAAAGTTCATAAAGCTGACCCACAAGAGTTGGGGCCAAATACTTCTCTACCTATGGAAGCCTACTACAAATGGGTTCGCATCCGTGCTCAGAAGTTAGGTATGCCGTATGAAGCTATCAGACCCATCATTCTTGAGTATCCTGACAAAGACGGTGTTCCTCCAACTGTCCTTCCTCCTCAGATACCTACTGATTATGAGACATTAAAGAGGTCTTGGTCGCAACTGCGAGAAGAGCGGGATTCTTACCGGGAAAAGTTCAACGAGCAGGAATTGAAGATCCAGAAGCTGACAAAGTAGTTGGAGAATGAGCGAGCTCTGAATGCTTACATCCGTACTGAGAAGAGGAGATCATGGGATCAATGAGGAGCTTCGGATGTTCTTTTACAGTTTTATTTCCTTTCATGTAATGCCTAAGGGCAACCTGTTGAATAATTTAAGTTTCAAAGTTGAATCTAATGAAGTGTGTTCCTTTTTGTTTACAAAGTTGATTCCCAATTGTCTTTGAAAACATAAATCATACGCATTCCATTCATCATGTGCATAGCAGGTTTTCTTCTTTTTAGGTTGCTTACCGTTCTTCGCTGTTTATTTCAGCATCATGAATCCTGACTCATCATCAACTGAGATGTCTATCAAGGCTCTTCAGGCGCATAATGCGCAATTTCAGGAACTAATCATGGGTTTGGCTCAGGGCCAAGAAGAGCTGAAGGCTCTGCTCCTGAAGAAGGAGAAGAAGAAGAAGAGGAGAACTGTTCTTTTCAACTCGGGCCGAAGGTTTGGCAACACTCTACAAAATGAAGAGGCTGGTTCTTCTATAGGCAAGAGTAGTCCCCAGGCGGGGAAAGGTCCTAGTCCGGTAGTCTCCGACAACGAGACTGATTTTGAAGAGGAACAGTATCCTCCGGCTGAAGACAAATACAAGCAGTTGGAAGACAGACTGAATGCTATGGAGATCCAACAAGTGCCTGGGCTGGATTTTGGAGATTTGGGCTTGTCTACTGGTGTGATCATTCCTCATAAGTTCAAAGCACCATCCTTTACCAAGTATGACGGGGCGTCTTGTCCCAAGCTACATCTCAGATCGTATGTACGGAAGATTCAACCGTACTCAGTGGACAAGAACTTGTGGATCCACTTCTTCCAGGAGAGTCTTTCAGGGACTTATCTCGAATGGTTCTATCAGCTGGATGGGACCAAGGTTCGTAACTGGGAGGAGTTGGCTACTGCTTTCTATAAGCAGTATCAATATAATGCCGTCCTTGCCCCTACACGTACCCAACTCCAGGGTATGTCGTTAGGGTCAAGTGAAGGTTTTAAGGAGTACGCGCAGAAGTGGAGGGATCTGGCTGGCAGGGTGCAGCCTCCATTGACTGACCGGGAGTTGGTAGACATGTTCTTGGGGACCCTATCTGGGCCATTTTTCAACCATCTTATTGGTAACTCATCGGCAGGGTTTACTGATCTTATTCTGACTGGAGAGAGAATAGAGGCTGGGATGAAGTCTGGAAAAATTCAGAAAGGGGCATCTTCAAGTTCTGAGAAGAAACCCCTCAAAAAGGAGGCCAATGCTGTATACGGGTCCAGAAGACAAGAGAAACCTGAGCGCCGCCAATTTGTCAATGCGGTGATGATTGCTAAGCCTGCTGCCGCTCCTCGGTAAACCAATCCTCAAAGGGCTGAAAGACCCCGGAGAGAGTTTACCCGTTTGAGTATGACCCTATCGCAGATCTTGCCGCAGCTGCTGTCCACCAATCTAGTGACTGTCAGAGAGGCCCCAAAGGTTGTGAACACGGCTTCTCCCAAATACAATCCCAATGCCCGCTGTGCTTATCACTCCGATAGCCCGGGGCACTCCACTGATGACTGCTGGGCCTTAAGGAACAAGCTGCAGGACCTTATTGATGCGAAGGAGGTACAGTTTGAGGCATCTGAGAAGCCTAATGTAGTGACAGCTCCCTTGCCTGCTCATGGAGTGAATGCTATTGGGGAGGATGATGAAGCTGAGTTCGACAGCTGGATTTACCCGGCAACCGACAATGGACCTAGCAATTGGATTGCAAAAGACAACCTACTTGTTTCTCTTGTTACTGAGTAATGAATCCTTTTTGTTTTGTTATTTGTAATAAACAATTAAAACTCTATGGCCCGGTGTCTTACCCGGGGCACCGTGGCTTCATTTGTGAGGGCATATAAATTGTCATTTCATATATCATGAATAAAAATCTTGGACGTTTTCTTGCATTTCAAATCTTATGCTCCTTTTCTTTCCTTCCTTTCTTTATATATTACAAAACAACTGTATTTACACACACTCACTCATACAGGTTCCAATCCACTCTGGATCTCACTGGTAACGACTCTGCTACTGCCAGTTATGACTTCGAAAATCCGATCAACTTAGCCGAAGACGAAGGTGAAGATGATTGCGAAGTGCCTGGTGAGCTTGCAAGACTGTTACTCCAGGAAGAGAGGGCAATTCAACCACATGAAGAGCCGGTGGAGACAATAAATCTGGGTACTGAGGCAGACAGAAAGGAGGTAAAGATTGGTGCCAACCTAGAGCTCAGCGTGAAGCAACGGTTGACTCAGATGCTACATGATTATGTGGAGATATTTGCCTGGTCATACGAAGACATGCCCGGGTTGGATACCGATATCGTGGTCCATCATTTGCCTACCAAGGAAGACTGCCCTCCGGTTAAGTAAAAGGTCCGTCGTATGCGTCCAGAGATGTCTGAGAAGATCAAAGCCGAGGTTATGAAACAGTTTGATGCCGGGTTCCTTGCAGTGACTTCTTACCCTCAGTGGGTTGCTAATGTGGTGCCGGTACCAAAGAAAGACGGAAAGGTCAGAATGTGTGTCGACTACAGGGATCTGAACAGGGCCAGCCCCAAGGATGACTTCCCCCTACCTCACATTGATGTCCTTGTTGACAATACAGCTCAGCATAAGGTGTTCTCTTTCATGGATGGTTTTTCAGGTTACAATCAGATTAAGATGGCTCCTGAAGATATGGAAAAGACTACATTTGTTACTCAGTGGGGCACCTTCTGCTACAAGGTCATGCCTTTTGGACTGAAAAATGCTGGGGCAACCTACCAACGTGCCATGGTTGCCTTATTTCATGACATGATCCACCATGAGATAGAAGTGTATGTTGACGACATGATCGTAAGGTCCCAGACTGAGGAAGAGCACCTAGATCATCTGCAGAAGTTATTTGACCGTCTGAGGTTGTACAAGCTGAGGTTGAACCCGAACAAGTGCACCTTCGGGGTAAGATCTGGGAAGTTGCTAGGCTTCGTCGTAAGTGACAAGGGCATTCAAGTGGACCCTGCCAAGGTTAAAGCTATTCAAGAGATGCCAGTTCCTAAGATAGAGAAGGAGGTCAGAGGCTTTTTAGGACGCCTGAATTACATTGCTCGATTCATCTCGCACCTAACTGCTACCTGTGAGCCAATCTTCAAGCTGCTGAAGAAAGATCAGGTAGTACGTTGGAATGATGAATGTCAGGTTGCTTTTGACAGAATCAAAGAGTATCTCCAAAAACCACCCATCCTTATGCCACCGGTTGAAGGGAGACCTCTGATACTATACCTAACAGTACTTGACAACTCAATGGGGTGTGTGATGGGGCAGCATGATGAGTCTGGCCGAAAAGAGCATGCCATTTATTACCTTAGCAAAAAGTTTACCGACTGTGAGACCCGATACTCACTGCTTGAGAAAACTTGCTGCACTTTGGTATGGGCTGCTCGCCGGCTGAGACAGTATATGCTGACTCACACTACCTTGTTGATCTCAAAGATGGATCCTATAAAGTACATATTTGAAAAGCCTGCTCTGTCTGGGAGAATAGCAAGATGGCAAATGATCTTGACAGAATACGACATTCAATACATGACCCAGAAAGCCATCAAAGGAAGTGTATTGGCAGACCACTTGGCACATCAGGCAATAGACGACTACCAGTCAATGAACTTCGAGTTTCCAGACGAGAGCATCATGATTGTGACTGATTGTGAAGTACCTGGACCGGATGAAGGACCTGAGGAAGGATCCCGATGGTCTATGCACTTTGATGGAGCCTCCAATGCTTTGGGTAACGGTATCGGCGTTGTGATAATATCCCCTCAAGGCACTCATACTCCACTCACTGCCCGACTATGTTTCAACTGCACCAACAACATGGCGGAGTATGAGGCATGCATCATGGGTCTCCAAGCTGTAATCGATTTAAGGATCAAGTTTCTGAGTGTCTTCGGAGATTCCGCTCTCGTGATCAATCAGATCAAAGGAGAGTGGGATACGAAACATCCGAATCTTATTCCTTACAGAGAATGTGTGTTGACCTTGATCCCCCACTTCACAGAGATAACCTTTGAACACTTCCCGAGAGAGGAGAATCAGCTGGCGGACGTGTTAGCTACGATGTCTTCTGTGTTCAAAGTCAAATGGGACAATGAGGCTCCCCGGATCATCATCTGGAAACTGGATGAACCGGCATACTGTTGTGATCTCGAGACTGAATTGGTGACTGAGAAGCCTTGGTACCATGAGGTGAAGAGATACTTGGAAGCTCAGGAATACCCTAAAGGTGCGTCTGTCAATGATAAGAAGTTTCTGAGAAGGTTCGCAGCGAAATTCTTCCTTAGCAACGACATCTTGTACAAGCGAAACCATGATTCGACCTTACTGCGTTGTGTGGATAAGACAGAAGCAGAAAGGATCATGGAAGAGTTACATGAAGGGACCTTCAGAACACATTCCAGTGGACACACTATGGCAAAGAAAATCCTTCGGGAAGGGTATTTCTGGTCGACCATGGAAGCTGACTATTACCAACACTCCCGGACATGCCATAAATGCCAGATTTATGCAGACAAGGTGCATGTTCCTCCAGTTCCTCTAAATGTTCTGACTGCACCTTGGCCGTTTGCAATGTGGGGCATAGACATGATCGGTGAAATTAAACCTACGGCATCTGTTGTACCCCAAAATTTGCCCTCCCATATTCTTCAGGAAATTGCCAAGTCAAAGCTTCAAAAGTTCCCCAAGGGTTGCACAGTGCAAGGGCCTCCTAAACAGTCAAAATTAGGGTTTTGGTTCTGATCAAGAAAATGAAGTTTCCAAAGGTCCAATCAAGTCTCACATGCCTATAAATATGGTCAAGCATCCTCATACCAAGTTTCAAGACTTACAGCACAAAATTGCACAGTCAAAACCCTAATTGCACTACAGTCAACTGTAGGTGCAAAATGGTCATTTGACAGTCAAAAGTCCAAATTTTTGGTCAACATCTCATTTTGAAGCCACAAACATCATTTGATCAATGCTTGATTATGATTCTCAAAGTTTGGCTCAAAAATCATCAAGATGCAAAAGTTTCCATATTTGGACAGTTGAAAAAGTCAACTATAAATTGACCAGGGCATAACTTTCACATGGATTATCATAAAAATCCCATCAAAAGCTCATTTTGAAGAGAAAGACATTTCCTACAACTCATCTTCATACTTCAAGTCCAAGAAATGCTCTCACAAAAAGTTATCAATTTCAACATTATAGGTCATTTTCAAAAGTCAACAAAAGGGACTTTAAGTCAAAGGCCATAACTTGAGATTGGTAAATCAAAATGACATGGGACCAAAGGCATTGGTTAGAGGACTCAAAGACCTTTCCAAAATGTCCAATAACATGAGAAAAGCTTAAAAATTGAGCAAGTTATGCCTTGTGGAAGTTGGGAAATTTTTGGATATTTTGAAAAGTCAACATTGATTCAAATGACCTAAAATTGCTAATGGGCCTATTTTTCTTCCATAATTCATCATCCCAAGCATGTGCACGACCACTTGGCCCAAAGGGAAGTATTTCTTCATTTTTTATTTATTTATTTGAATTTTTATTTATAATAATTCATTTAAATCAAATTAAATACATGGAAAATATTTAACCTAACTTTTTCAATCTTCTTTTGCATAAAATCTACTCAATAATTCGTGCATGATTCAATATAGAAAGATTTGGATTGATTGGATCATGATTGGTACAAAATTGCATGGAAAATATTTGAAAAAAAGATCTTGAAAATCAAATTTCCAAAATCATGAATGCAAGAGATTTGGAGTGTTTTCTTTAACCTAATTCATTCAGTACATAAGCCTAAACGAAAACCTAATGCTGGGGACCATTGAAGCTGCGCAGAAACCATTCACCAAACTTAAAAATTTGGCCAAAAATCTCAATTCTGAAAATACACTTGCAAGGCGATTCAAGCCTCCAAACCTCTCCCATTAGCTTCTTTGAGGATTATAGAACATAACTGAATCATTCCCCAAGCCCCATACTCAAGAAAACGCAAGATCACCATTGAAGTTGGTAAAGAAAATTTCTGAATCGGTTTCTAACATTCATGCATTGTTAACGTGTTTTATTGTTATGTTTGTGCTTATAATAAAGTTTGCAAGCTAATCATATGTTTTAATTGAAGTTTTTACGCATTATATGCCAAGATACCATGTTCGTTTTCTAGGGTTTACAGGATTTGAAATTAGGGGTTTTTGAATGAGGAAAAATTAGAACCCCTGAGTACCACCATTGACACGAGCATGTCTGGACGAAGAAGAAGCCACCATCGCGCCTAATTTATGGAGCCCCTGGGGCTATTCGCTATTTTTTTGTATCATGCCTGTGGCAACGCGTGAAAACCGTTGCCTATGTTTTATTATATTTTCAGGAAAAACAAACAACAAGGAAGATGATTATGTGGCTGTCCATGAGTGGAGCGTTCAAATGTTTCGCGCGTTTCCAAGCCATTGACAATTCCTCTTTTATAATATTTGTTAGGTATTCAATATTAAACGCGTTTGAAGTGGCTCAGTGGCGCACGTGTTGACTGGTAATGTTAATGACCTGGGTTCGATCCCAGGTCTTCACCCTTTCCATTTGCTTTTTTCCAATTAACGTTCATATGCAGCGCCCATGCTGAAGACTATCATGCATCCTCAAAAATCAACGTCCATGTGTCCCAGTTGCATCAAATCAAAGGTCCAGATCCAAGGCATATGATAGTCCTAGTCAACGCGCCAGCACATTGCCTGGAAAAGTCAAACGGACCAAGATTAATGGGCCTGAATTTCTAAAGAATCACCTCCTATTTGGGGTCTGAACCCCCTAGGTTTGCCAAGTTTTTTTTTTTACTTTCTTTATTTTTAGTTTTTATTATTTATTATTTTATTAATTAGTTTAATAGTTTCATAAATATAAAAAACCTATAAAAATCAGAAAAAGAGAAAAAACAATAAATATTTTATTTTTAGTATTTTCATAAATAAATGTATATAATTAAATTTAGTGTAAATTAGGTTTTAATTTTAATACTTTTAATAAAAATTAAAAAAATGTAGAATTAGGGTTTAATTAATAATTTTTCATCCTTTTTTATTTTTTTTTATCTTTCTTTCATAAATAATATTATTTATTTTATTTATTTTCATAATTAAATTTGTATATAAAAATTAGGGTTAATTTAGGTTAAAATTCAATGTTTTCTTAATAAATTAAAAGCCATTAGAATTAGGGTTAGCATTTAATTTCAATTAATTCTTTTTTCGTATTAAATCCTAAAATCATAAAATACCAAAAAAACATCTCCTTTTCTTTTTTAATTTTAATTAATTCCTCATTAATTTAATTTTGCAAAAAGGGTCCAACGCCCTCGTTTCGATTTAATTCTTATGCGCATGTTTATTTTATTTCTTTATAATATTTATGTATCTCTCCCAAGGCCATGTAACGTCTAACTCCTCGCACTTTTAATTCTTTATTTTATTTCTTTATTTACTTTCTGTCAAATCAGGTTTGAGAAATTTTGGCGATGTGGACCCGCGCCATTTGTAATAGCTTAGAATTTTTATTTCTCACAATGTTTTAACTGTTAAACAAATGGCATGAAAGAATGTATGGACAAAATAAAAACAAGCGTAGATCACCAATAACATGACAAGATAAATGCAAATGAAAACGACACACAAATCGCACACACCACCCCTAGGGTACGCCTCACTGTTGCCTTGCCTCGAAAGGTGATCGTCGAGTAGAGGATGTCTTAGTAAGTCCTCATGATCCGGGAACCTGGCATGAGGGTAGCTTCTAAGGTGTCTTCCTATTGCTCCAGTGATCACCATGTCCCGAACCTCGAATTGACCCGAACACCCCCAATGGTGGTGCTACCTACCTCTCAATGGTGGGATAGCACTACTTTAAAGGACATTTACACAGACGAATTCCTTAGGGTAGGTAGGTTCTCGTAGATACTTGCTCTAATTTCAAAAACAAATCAAAAATACTTTTCACACCGACACCTTTTCAAAAAGCTTTCGAAAGCAATTTTTCAAACACTCTTGAGGACCGATACAAGAGTCGAACTGGAATTTTCAAAGAAACTTTTTAAAACCCACATTGAAAAGCAAACAAACCATTCTTGAAAACACAAATGAGCAAGTATCTAAGAGCCCATGGATAACCATGGATAGAAAGGGTGCTAACACCTTCCCTTTCTATACCCTACCTCCCGAACCGAGAGCAATCTCTTTAAGGAATTTTTCTGTGCTTTTGTCCTTTCCATATGGAGAAAATAAAAGACGGTGGCGACTCTTGCTTCCGCGACATTTCACGAACCAGCGTTAAACAGTCAGTTCCAGATCCACCGATCACAGAACTGGCGACTCTGCTGGGGACTAAACTTATAGTGAGGTGTACCTTAGGGCTAGTTCATAACTGTGTTTTCAATTGTATTGATTTGCTTGCTTTACTATTGTGGGTTGCATGGGAGTTACATAGATCCTAACCCGGATCTGGGGATACCCTGTTTAGGTAGCATAAGCTGTGAGGGACCTGTCCGGCGTAGACCGACACGGGTGAAGCAGTGGCTACGTTGGTGTGGCACCTTGGTCTGTACCGATATCCCTTGTGTTGCAACGAGGAGAATATGGGTCTTCTAAGGAGTCATTAAGCACCAACAACCTTAGAACCTTAATTGACACAACTTGGCCTTTAGAATTGTAGCTGTATGCTACGCCCATTGAGGCTAAACTCTCGTGATGGTTCTGGCCGCAAGAAAAGATTGCGATGCTGGAGTTATGACCGATTGAGGGTAGTCAATGATATTGGGATCCTCTAAGAACCCGTTTACTTTTGATTAGGACAGGTATGAACCAACAAACTGAAAGAGGGTAGTACCTAGACCTCATGCTGGCCTAAACTTTAGGGGTTTGCCTTGTGTGACTTGTGTGCCTTACCATGTTTGCCTTTGTATCTATATGTGGTGTGCTTTATCATAACATCATAGCATCATGAGCATTGCATGCATCCTGCATAAGGACTGACCATTTCAAAGACAAGAGGGTTTCACCTTTGCTCTGTTTTGTAGGACATTATGATGCCTGTGCGAAGGAATACTATCCGGTTCAACTTTGTTCGTTCACCTGAGTTGCTTGATGAGTTGGTTAACAGAATTCCAAATACCACTTCCTTCATTCAGAGGCATGGTTCCCTTCTCAGTTTAGTCACTGCAAAGCGGGATCAACAGTTGATGAGTGTTCTGACCCAGTTCTATGACCCTCTGTACCAGTGCTTCACCTTTCAAGACTTCCAGCTGGTCCCTACCCTGGAAGAGTTCTCTGATTTGCTTGGTATCCCTATCTTGGATCAGACTCCCTTTACTGGTTGGGAAAAGACCCTCAGGCTTGAGGATGTTGCTGCAGCTCTTCCTTTGACCCATCAAGAGGTAACAGACAACTGGGTGACTAGAAGCGGAGTTAAGGGTTTCTTGGCCAAGTTTCTGATTGGTAAAGCTAACAGTTTCTGGAATGACCTGGACTTTAGGGCATATGAAGACATCTTGGCTCTCCTAATCTATGGGTTAGTCCTGTTTCCTAATCCTGACAACTTCATCAATGTCACTGCCATAAGGATCTTCATGTCTCAGAATCCTGTGCCCACTCTCTTGGGTGACATCTTGCAACAACTTCATGCCCGTACTACCCGAAGACAAGGAACCCTATGGTGTTGTATCCCTTTGTTGGTGAGGTGGTTTATTTCGCACCTCCCTAAGTTCGTACTGAAGAATCAAGAAGGAAGAGGTTGGGCTCATAGGTTAATGTCTCTCACCGATAAAGACATCATTTGGACTTGCAGAGGTTTGGATGAGATAGCTATTATTGATCGATGCGGGGAATACCCTAATGTTCCTCTGATTGGTACCCAAGGAGGGATCTCTTACAATCCAGGTCTAGCCCTCCGTCAGTTTGGAAGAGCAAGAAGAGCAGGTCCCCATGAGATGTTGGTGCCTCACATCAGTTTTGAATTTCAGGTGGATAGTGACGAGCTGCGTCGTAGGTTCATCAAGGCTTGGGACAAAGTTCATAAAGCTGACCCACAAGAGTTAGGGCCGAAGACCTCTTTACCTATGGAAGCCTACTACAAATGGGTTCGCATCCGTGCTCAGAAATTAGGTATGCCGTATGAAGCTGTCAGACCCGTCATTCTTGAGTGTCCTGACAAAGATGGTGTTCCTCCAACTGTCCTTCCTCCTCAGATACCTACTGATTATGAGACATTGAAGAGATCTTGGTCGCAACTGCGAGAAGAGCGGGATTCTTACCGGGAAAAGTTCAACGAGCAGGAATCAAAGATCCAGAAGCTGACAAAACAGTTGGAGAATGAGAGAGCTCTGAATGCCTACATCCGTACTGAGAAGAGGAGACCATGGGATCAATAAGGAGCTTCAGATGTGCTTTTACAGTTTATTTCCTCTTCAGTATTTCCTTTCATGTAACGCCTAAGGGCAACCTGTTGAATAATTTCAGTTTCAAAGTTGAATCTAATGAAGTGTGTTCCTTTTTGTTTACAAAGTTGATTCCCGATTGTCTTTGAAAACATAATTCATACGCATTTCATACATCATGTGCATAGCAGGTTTTTCCTCTTTTCAGGTTGCTTACAGTTCTTCGCCGTTTATTTCAGCATCATGAATCCTGACTCTTCATCAACTGAGACATCCATCAAGGCTCTTCAGGCGCAGAATGCGCAGTTTCAGGAATTAATCAAAGGTTTGGCTCAAGGCCAGGAAGAGCTGAAGGCTATGCTCATGAAGAAGGAGAATAAGAAGAAGAGAAGAACTGTTCTGTTCAACTCGGGCCGAAGGTTTGGCAATGCTCTGCAGCAGGAAGAGGCTGGTTCTTCTGTTGGCAAGAGTACTCCTCAGGCAGAAGCAAGGGTTCCTAGTCCGGTAGTCTCCGACAACGAGACTGATTTTGATGAAGAGCAGTACCCTCCTGCAGAGGACAGATACAAGCAACTGGAGGATAGGCTGAAGGCTATGGAAATACAACAGGTGCCCGGGCTGGATTTCGGAGATCTGGGTTTGTCAACTGGTGTGATTATCCCTCATAAGTTCAAAGCACCATCCTTCTCTAAGTATGACGGGGCGTCTTGTCCCAAGCTACATCTCAGGTCCTATGTTCGGAAAATTCAACCGTACTCTGCGGATAAGAATTTGTGGATCCACTTCTTCCAGGAGAGTCTTTCAGGAACTCATCTCGAATGGTTCTATCAGCTGGATGGGACCAAGGTTCGTAACTGGGAGGAGTTGGCTACTGCTTTCTACAAGCAGTATCAATATAATGCCGACCTTGCCCCTACATGTACCCAACTCCAGGGTATGTCGTTAGGTTCAAGTGAAGGTTTTAAGGAGTACGCTCAGAAGTGGAGAGACCTGGCTGGCAGGGTGCAGCCACCATTGACTGATCGGGAGTTGGTAGACATGTTCTTGGGGACCCTATCTGGGCCGTTTTTCAACCATCTTATCGGGAATTCGTCTGCAGGGTTCACTGATTTGATTCTGACTGGAGAGAGAATCGAGGCTGGGTTGAAGTCTGGAAAGATTCCGAAGGGTGCATCGTCTAGCTCTGAGAAGAAACCCTTCAAGAAGGAGGCCAGTGCGGTGTATGGGCCTAGAAGGCAGGATAAACCAGAGCGTCGTCAATCTGTTAGTGCATTAATGATTGCCAAGCCTGCAGCCGCTCCTCGGCAAGCTAACCAACCAAGGGCTGAGAGACCCAGAAGGGAATTCACCCGTTTGAGTATGACTTTGTCGCAGATCTTACCACAGTTGCTCTCAACCAACTTGGTAACCGTCAGAGAGGCTCCGAGGGTTGCAAATAATACATCTCCCAAGTACAACCCGAATGCTCGTTGTGCTTATCATTCTGATAGCCCGGGGCACGCCACTGATGACTGTTGGGCATTAAGGAATAAGCTGCAGGACCTTATTGACGCCAAGGAGGTACAGTTTGAGGCATCTGAGAAGCCTAATGTAGTGACAGCTCCCCTGCCTGCTCATGGAGTGAATGCTATTGGGGACGAAGAGGAAGTGGATGAAGCTGAGTTTGATAGCTGGATTTACCCTGCAACCGACAGTGGACTTAATAATTGGAGTGCAAAGGACAACCTGTCTGTTTCTCTTGTTACTAAGTAATGAATTCCTATGTTTTTGGTATTTGTAATAAACAATGATAAACTCTATGGCCCGGTGTCTTACCCGAGGCACCGTGGTTTCATTTGTGAGGGCATATAAATTGTCATTTCATATATCATGAATGAAAATCTTGGACGTTTTCCCGAATTGCAAATATTGTGCTCCTTTTCTGTCTTTTCTTCCTTTACATATATTTCAAAACAGCTGTATTTACACACACACTCACTCATACAGGTTTCAATCCACTCTGGATCTTACTGGTAACGACTCTGCTACTGCCAGTTATGACTTCGAAAATCCGATCAACTTAGCCGAAGACGAAGGTGAAGATGATTGCGAAGTGCCTGGCGAGCTTGCAAGACTGTTGCTTCAGGAAGAGAGGGCAATTCAACCCCATGAAGAGCCAGTGGAGACAATAAACTTGGGTACTGAGGCAGACAGGAAAGAGGTAAAGATTGGTGCCAACCTAGAGCTCAGCGTGAAGCAACGGTTGACTCAGATGCTGCATGATTATATGGAGATCTTTGCCTGGTCCTACGAAGACATGCCCGGGTTGGATACCGATATTGTGGTCCATCACTTGCCAACTAAGGAAGACTGCCCTCCAGTTAAGCAAAAGGTCCGTCGGATGCGTCCAGAGATGTCTGAAAAGATTAAGGCCGAGGTTATGAAACAGTTTGACGCTGGGTTCGTTGCAGTGACTTCTTACCCTCAGTGGGTTGCTAATGTGGTGCCGGTACCTAAGAAGGACGGTAAGGTCAGAATGTGTGTCGACTACAGGGATCTGAACAGGGCCAGCCCCAAGGATGACTTCCCCTTACCTCACATTGATGTCCTTGTTGACAATACAGCTCAGCATAAGGTGTTCTCTTTCATGGATGGTTTCTCAGGTTACAATCAGATCAAGATGGCACCTGAAGACATGGAAAAGACTACATTTGTTACTCAGTGGGGCACCTTCTGCTACAAGGTCATGCCTTTTGGACTAAAGAACGCTGGGGCAACCTACCAACGTGCCATGGTTGCTTTATTTCATGACATGCTCCATCATGAGATAGAAGTGTATGTTGACGACATGATCGCAAGGTCCCAGACTGAGGAAGAGCACCTAGATCATCTGCAGAAGTTGTTTGACCGGTTGAAACTATACAAGCTAAGGCTGAATCCGAACAAGTGCATCTTCGGGGTAAGATCGGGGAAATTGCTAGGCTTTGTAGTCAGTGATAAGGGCATTCAAGTGGCCCCTGCTAAGGTCAAAGCTATTCAAGAGATGCCAGTCCCTAAGACAGAGAAGGAAGTCAGAGGCTTTTTAGGACGCCTGAATTACATTGCTCGCTTCATCTCACACCAAACTGCTACCTGTGAGCCAATCTTCAAGCTGCTGAAGAAAGATCAGGTAGTACGTTGGAACGATGAATGTCAGGCCGCGTTTGACAAAATCAAAGAGTATCTCCAAGAACCACCCATCCTTATGCCACCGTTTGAAGGGAGACCTCTGATACTTTACCTGACAGTGCTCGACAACTCAATGGGGTGTGTGCTGGGGCAGCATGACGAGTCTGGCCGAAAAGAGCATGCCATTTATTACCTTAGCAAAAAGTTTACCGACTGTGAGACCCGATACTCACTGCTTGAGAAAACTTGTTGCGCTTTGGTATGGGCTGCTCGCCGGCTGAGACAGTATATGCTGACTCATACTACCTTGTTGATCTCAAAGATGGATCCTATAAAGTATATATTTGAAAAGCCTGCTCTGTCTGGGAGAATTGCAAGATAGCAAATGATCTTGACGGAATACGGCATTCAGTACACGACCCAGAAAGCCATCAAGGGAAGTGTATTGGCAGACCACTTGGCACATCAGGCCGTAGACGACTATCAGTCAATGAACTTTGAGTTTCCGGATGAAAGCATCATGATAGTAACTGATTGTGAAGTACCTGGACCGGATGTAGGACCTGAACCAGGATCCCGATGGTCTATGCACTTTGACGGAGCTTCCAACGCTTTGGGTAACGGTATCAGCGCCATCATCATATCTCCACAAGGCACTCATACTCCACTCACTGCCCGGCTATGTTTCAACTGTACCAACAACATGGCGGAGTATGAAGCGTGCATCATGGGTCTTCAAGCGGCGATTGACCTAAGGATCAAGTTTCTAAGTGTTTTCGGAGATTCCGCTCTTGTGATCAATCAGATTAAAGGAGAGTGGGATACGAAACATCCAAACCTGATTCCTTACAGAGAATGTGTGTTGACCCTGATCCCCCACTTTACAGAGATAACCTTTGAACACTTTCCAAGAGAAGAGAATCAGTTGGCGGACGCGTTAGCTACAATGTCTTCTATGTTTAAAGTCAAATGGGATAATGAGGCTCCCCGGATCATCATCTGGAAACTGGACGAACCGACATACTGTTGCGATCTCGAGACCGAATTGGTGACTGAGAAGCCTTGGTACCATGAGGTGAAGAGATATCTGGAAGCTCAGGAATACCCTGAAGGTGCATCTGTCAATGACAAGAAGTTCCTGAGAAGGTTCGCAGCCAAATTCTTCCTCAGCAACGGCATCTTGTACAAGCGAAACCATGATTCAACCTTACTGCGTTGTGTGGATAAGACTGAAGCAGAAAGGATCATGGAAGAGCTACATGAAGGGACCTTTGGTACGCATTCCAGCGGACACACTATGGCTAAAAAGATCCTTCGGGCAGGATATTACTGGTCCACAATGGAAGCTGACTGTTACCAACATTCCAGAACATGCCACAAGTGCCAGATTTATGCAGACAAGGTGCATGTTCCTCCAGTCCCTCTGAATGTTCTGACTGCGCCTTGGCCGTTTGCAATGTGGGGCATAGACATGATCGGCGAGATTAAACCTACGACATCTAATGGGCATCGCTTCATCCTGGTGGCGATTGATTATTTTACGAAGTGGGTTGAGGCAGCATCCTATGCTACTGTAACCAAGACTGTTGTGGCACGGTTCATTCGGCACAACCTGATCTGTCGGTACGGCGTCCCAGAGAGAATTATTACAGACAACGGTACCAATCTGAATAACAAGATGATCGCTGAGCTCTGCGAACAGTTCAAGATACAGCACCACAATTCTTCTCCTTACAGACCGAAGATGAATGGGGCTGTAGAAGCAGCAAATAAGAACATCAAGAAAATCGTGCAAAAGATGACAGTGACCTATAAGGATTGGCACGAGATGTTACCGTTCGCTCTACATGGGTACCGTACCTCAGCTAGGACGTCAACCGGGGCAACTCCTTTCTCTCTGGTTTATGGTATGGAGGCAGTCTTACCGATCGAAGTGCAAATACCCTCTCTCTCCGGATAATAAAGGATGCAAATCTGAACGAAGATGATTGGATCCAGACACGACTTGATCAGCTCAACCTCATTGATGAAAAGAGACTTGCCGCTATCTGTCATGGTCAGACGTATCAAAAGCGTATGATCAGGGCATTTAACAAAAAGGTCAGGCCACAGGAATATCAAGTTGGGGATCTGGTGATCAAGAGAATCATCCTTCCTCAGAGTGATCCAAGGGGCAAATGGACCCCTACATACGAAGGGCCATTTGTGGTTAAGCATGTGTTCTCAGGAGGAGCCATGATTTTGATCAACATGGATGGTGACGACCTTCCTCACCCCGCCAATGCAGACATAGTAAAAAGATACTACGCATGAAAAAGACCCGTTAGGCTGACATGCCTAGGCAAAAATTAGGGCTTCCCGTCGAACCAAAAGGGTTCGGGCAAAATGAAGGGATGAAAATGAAAAAATCTGTACACCCGGCAAGTCGAAAACCTGAAAAGGCGGCTTGGGCAAAAATGGGTATCCCGGTGGACTGAAAACCCGAAAGGGCGGTCCAAGCAAAAATTAGGGATAAAAGCGTAATACTATGTCTCATTGGATCACCTTGCATCCAGAATCCGGTATCTACATCAAGCTCAGACGGCATCGATCAGTCAGCTTCATCTTCAACCAAGGTCATCAAGTGATGAGACGCTCGGAGTTATAAAGGCAATAGCAGAGTTGAAACCCAGTGGGATCATTCACTTCACACAGCTGTTTTATTTTCTTTTGTACAAAACTTGTATAAACTCTTTTGTTCGGCGGCGTTCTCTTACTAGGACGTCAGCCTCTTGTACACAAAACGCCTATTTTCAGGCCATTCAAAAATCAATACAAATATACTTTTCAGTTAAACGTGCCAACTGTTTTTCTTTTTCTGTTTTGTTTTACGAAGAACGTCCAAGGTTCAATTTGTGATATATGCATTGACAATAATTTGCTAACTCATAAATATTTGCATACGAAACAAAGAATTGATTACAGGTAACATTAGAAACAGAGGCAATAAAGAGTTGTCTAAGCAATCTAATTGTTCTGTCCTCTAAGGTACCAAGGTAGGTTCAGCTAAAGAACATGACTAGTACATCTTAATTCCCCAGAGAGTGAGTCCGCAATCAGTGCATTCTTCTCCAAGCAGAGTTATCAAATCTTAAGGTAGTTGGGTATCCTCCAGTAGATCCCAACATTCCCCAGCAGCATGTATACCCTTAACAAGCATCCCCGGCAGTCTTGGTCTAAAGATTGTTCCCCGACGGTATATTAACATTCAAAGGAATCACTTCCCCAGCATATCAAAACTTCCCCAGAAAAGTCCAATCCAGTTCCCCAGGAAGGTTGGAATTCATATCCCCAAGCAGCAAGCTTATCCCCAGTAGATTCTGGAAGCTTATCCCTCGCAGAGCACGAACGTGTCGTCCGGCTTTATTTAAAGAGTTATTTCCTTAACAGGATATAACTGGGTTATCCTCAGCCAAAAGCCACAGAAAGGTCGTCGTCAACACAGTTCTTTCTTATCCCCAGCGAAGTCTATTAACACTTCCAACACAGCAAAGATATCCCCAGCAAGTTATTATCAACAACTCAGTAAAGTATCTCTCTCCCCACAGAGTATTGCTTCCCAACAAGATCGTTAGAGTACTTTCCTCCCTGCAGAGTTATTCCATTCGCCAAGTTTATTCCCCAACGGAGTTATCTTCTCCCAACCGGTATCCTTGCAATTATCATCCCCAGCGGAAGCAAAATCCATTCTTCAAACATCAGCCCAGGAGTGACTTCCCGGCACCCGTCAAGGATTTACTTTCCTAGGCGAAAAAATACATTCATAAACATCTTCATACATTATAGCATGCATATACGCATCATGAACATACAATCTCACGTATTCGGAGAGCATCTCGCATGTCATACCACATGACATCGCATACAACTAACGCTTGTCTTTTCAGGACAAAAGTACAAAAATGATCACCATCAATGGTCGCAACTAAAGATCCGATTCCTGTATCTTGCCAGGGTGTGTCTGAAGAGTTCGAGGATCCGATGCCTGAATCTTGCCAGGGTGTATCCGTTGAAGACTAACATTACCAGATCCGATTCCTGTATCTTGCCAGGGTGTGTCTGAAGAGTTCGAGGATCTGATACCTGAATCTTGCCAGGGTGTATCCGTTGAAGACTAGCATTACCAGATCCGATTCCTGTATCTTGCCAGGGTGTGTCTGAAGAGTTCGAGGATCCGATGCCTGAATCTTGCCAGGGTGTATCCGTTGAAGACTAACATTACCAGATCCGATTCCTGTATCTTGCCAGGGTGTGTCTGAAGAGTTCGAGGATCCGATGCCTGAATCTTGCCAGGGTGTATCCGTTGAAGACTAACATTACCAGATCCGATTCCTGTATCTTGCCAGGGTGTGTCTGAAGAGTTCGAGGATCTGATACCTGAATCTTGCCAGGGTGTATCCGTTGAAGACTAGCATTACCAGATCCGATTCCTGTATCTTGCCAGGGTGTGTCTGAAGAGTTCGAGGATCCGATACCTGAATCTTGCCAGGGTGTATCCGTTGAAGACTAGCATTACCAGATCCGATTCCTGTATCTTGCCAGGGTGTGTCTGAAGAGTTCGAGGATCCGATACCTGAATCTTGCCAGGGTGTATCCGTTGAAGACTAGCATTACCAGATCCGATTCCTGTATCTTGCCAGGGTGTGTCTGAAGAGTTCGAGGATCCGATGCCTGAATCTTGCCAGGGTGTATCCGTTGAAGACTAACATTACCAGATCCGATTCTTGTATCTTGCCAGGGTGTGTCTGAAGAGTTCAAGGATCCGATACCTGAATCTTGCCAGGGTGTATCCGTTGAAGACTAGCATTACCAGATCCGAATCCTGTATCTTGCCAGGGTGTGTCTGAAGAGTTCGAGGATCCGATGCCTGAATCTTGCCAGGGTGTATCCGTTGAAGACTAACATTACCAGACTCGATTCCTGTATCTCTCCAGGGCACGTCTGAAGAATTCGAAGATCCGATTCCTGTAACCAGTCAGGACATATCTACACAAAAGCATCTGAAAATCAGCTCCTGCAACGTGTCAGGTAATCATTTTCTATTTTGCAGGTATACAGGTTCTCGCTAAGGAATCTCTTACGCAATCAACATCCAGATGGCATCTATAAGCCCATCATCCTATTCATCAACCTCCAAATGGCATCTGTAAGCCCATTTCCACCATCACTGCTACTATGTGAGCGCAAATTTCTGGGCACTCTAGTGTTCAATCATCTTCCACCCTCGGACTACGAAAGGCACGCCAGCCAATCTGCATCCTCAGGTCTAAGAAGATTGAACAGGGGCAACTGTTGTACCCCAAAATTTGCCCTCCCATATTCTTCAGGAAATTGCCAAGTCAAAGCTTCAAAAGTTCCCCAAGGGTTGCACAGTGCAAGGGCCTCCTAAACAGTCAAAATTAGGGTTTTGGTTCTGATCAAGAAAATGAAGTTTCCAAAGGTCCAATCAAGTCTCACATGCCTATAAATATGGTCAAGCATCCTCATACCAAGTTTCAAGACTTACAGCACAAAATTGCACAGTCAAAACCCTAATTGCACTACAGTCAACTGTAGGGGCAAAATGGTCATTTGACAGTCAAAAGTCCAAATTTTTGGTCAACATCTCATTTTGAAGCCACAAACATCATTTGATCAATGCTTGATTATGATTCTCAAAGTTTGGCTCAAAAATCATCAAGATGCAAAAGTTTCCATATTTGGACAGTTGAAAAAGTCAACTATAAATTGACCAGGGCATAACTTTCACATGGATTATCAGAAAAATCCCATCCAAAGCTCATTTTGAAGAGAAAGACACTTCCTACAACTCATCTTCATACTTCAAGTCCAAGAAATGCTCTCACAAAAAGTTATCAATTTCAACATTATAGGTCATTTTCAAAAGTCAACAAAAAGGGACTTTAAGTCAAAGGCCATAACTTGAGATTGGTAAATCAAAATGACATGGGACCAAATGCATTGGTTAGAGGACTCAAATACCTTTCCAAAATGTCCAAGAACATGAGCAAAGCTTAAAACTTGAGCAAGTTATGCCTTGTGGAAGTTGGGAAATTTTTGGATATTTTGAAAAGTCAACATTGATTCAAATGACCTAAAATTGCTAATGGGCCTATTTTTCTTCCATAATTCATCATCCCAAGCATGTGCACGACCACTTGGCCCAAAGGGAAGTATTTCTTCATTTTTTATTTATTTATTTGAATTTTTATTTATAATAATTCATTTAAATCAAATTAAATACATGGAAAATATTTAACCTAACTTTTTCAATCTTCTTTTGCATAAAATCTACTCAATAATTCGTGCATGATTCAATATAGAAAGATTTGGATTGATTGGATCATGATTGGTACAAAATTGCATGGAAAATATTTGAAAAAAAGATCTTGAAAATCAAATTTCCAAAATCATGAATGCAAGAGATTTGGAGTGTTTTCTTTAACCTAATTCATTCAGTACATAAGCCTAAACGAAAACCTAATGCTGGGGACCATTGAAGCTGCGCAGAAACCATTCACCAAACTTAAAAATTTGGCCAAAAATCTCAATTCTGAAAATACACTTGCAAGGCGATTCAAGCCTCCAAACCTCTCCCATTAGCTTCTTTGAGGATTATAGAACATAACTGAATCATTCCCCAAGCCCCATACTCAAGAAAATGCAAGATCACCATTGAAGTTGGTAAAGAAAATTTCTGAATCGGTTTCTGACATTCATGCATTGTTAACGTGTTTTATTGTTATGTTTGTGCTTATAATAAAGTTTGCAAGCTAATCATATGTTTTAATTGAAGTTTTACGCATTATATGCCAAGATACCATGTTCGTTTTCTAGGGTTTACAGGATTTGAAATTAGGGGTTTTTGAATGAGGAAAAATTAGAACCCCTGAGTACCACCATTGACACGAGCATGTCTGGACGAAGAAGAAGCCACCATCGCGCCTAATTTATGGAGCCCCTGGGGCTATTCGCTATTTTTTTATATCATGCCTGTGGCAACGCGTGAAAACCGTTGCCTAAGTTTTATTATATTTTCAGGAAAAACAAACAACAAGGAAGATGATTATGTGGCTGTCCATGAGTGGAGCGTTCAAATGTTTCGCGCGTTTCCAAGCCATTGACAATTCCTCTTTTATAATATTTGTTAGGTATTCAATATTAAACGCGTTTGAAGTGGCTCAGTGGCGCACGTGTTGACTGGTAATGTTAATGACCTGGGTTCGATCCCAGGTCTTTACCCTTTCCATTTGCTTTTTTCCAATTAACGTTCATATGCAGCGCCCATGCTGAAGACTATCATGCATCCTCAAAAATCAACGTCCATGTGTCCCAGTTGCATCAAATCAAAGGTCCAGATCCAAGGCATATGATAGTCCCAGTCAACGCGCCAGCACATTGCCTGGAAAAGTCAAACGGACCAAGATTAATGGGCCTGAATTTCTAAAGAATCACCTCCTATTTGGGGTCTGAACCCCCTAGGTTTGCCAAGTTTTTTTTTTACTTTCTTTATTTTTAGTTTTTATTATTTATTATTTTATTAATTAGTTTAATAGTTTCATAAATATAAAAAACCTATAAAAATCAGAAAAAGAGAAAAAACAATAAATATTTTATTTTTAGTATTTTCATAAATAAATGTATATAATTAAATTTAGTGTAAATTAGGTTTTAATTTTAATACTTTTAATAAAAATCAAAAAAATGTAGAATTAGGGTTTAATTAATAATTTTTCATCCTTTTTTATTTCTTTTTATCTTTCTTTCATAAATAATATTATTTATTTTATTTATTTTCATAATTAAATTTGTATATAAAAATTAGGGTTAATTTAGGTTAAAATTCAATGTTTTCTTAATAAATTAAAAGCCATTAGAATTAGGGTTAGCATTTAATTTCAATTAATTCTTTTTTCGTATTAAATCCTAAAATCATAAAATACCAAAAAAACATCTCCTTTTCTTTTTTAATTTTAATTAATTCCTCATTAATTTAATTTTGCAAAAAGGGTCCAACGCCCTCGTTTCGATTTAATTCTTATGCGCATGTTTATTTTATTTCTTTATAATATTTATGTATCTCTCCCAAGGCCATGTAACGTCTAACTCCTCGCACTTTTAATTCTTTATTTTATTTCTTTATTTACTTTCTGTCAAATCGGGTTCGAGAAATTTTGGCGATGTGGACCCGCGCCATTTGTAATAGCTTAGAATTTTTATTTCTCACAATGTTTTAACTGTTAAACAAATGGCATGAAAGAATGTATGGACAAAATAAAAACAAGCGTAGATCACCAATAACATGACAAGATAAATGCAAAGGAAAACGACACACAAATCACACACACCACCCCTAGGGTACGCCTCACTGTTGCCTTGCCTCGAAAGGTGATCGTCGAGTAGAGGATGTCTTAGTAAGTCCTCATGATCCGGGAACCTGGCATGAGGGTAGCTTCTAAGGTGTCTTCCTATTGCTCCGGTGATCACCATGTCCCGAACCTCGAATTGACCCGAACACCCCCAATGGTGGTGCTACCTACCTCTCAATGGTGGGATAGCACTACTTTAAAGGACATTTACACAGACGAATTCCTTAGGGTAGGTAGGTTCTCGTAGATACTTGCTCTAATTTCAAAAACAAATCAAAAATACTTTTCACACCGACACCTTTTCAAAAAGATTTCGAAAGCAATTTTTCAAACACTCTTGAGGACCGATACAAGAGTCGAACTGGAATTTTCAAAGAAACTTTTTAAAACCCACATTGAAAAGCAAACAAACCATTCTTGAAAACACAAATGAGCAAGTATCTAAGAGCCCATGGATAACCATGGATAGAAAGGGTGCTAACACCTTCCCTTTCTATAACCTACCTCCCGAACCGAGAGCAATCTCTTTAAGGAATTTTTCTGTGCTTTTGTCCTTTCCATATGGAGAAAATAAAAGACGGTGGCGACTCTTGCTTCCGCGACATTTCGCGAACCAGCGTTAAACATTCAGTTCCAGATCCACCGATCACAGCATCCAACGGGCATCGCTTCATCCTAGTGGCGATTGATTACTTTACAAAGTGGGTTGAAGCAGCATCTTATGCTACGGTAACCAAGACGGTTGTGGCACGGTTCATTCGGCATAACCTGATCTATCGATACGGCGTCCCAGAAAGAATTATTACAGACAACGGTACCAATCTGAATAACAAGATGATCACTGAGCTCTGCGAGCAGTTTAAGATACAGCACCACAACTCTTCTCCTTACAGACCGAAGATGAATGGGGCTGTAGAAGCAGCAAATAAAAATATCAAGAAAATCGTGCAGAAGATGACAGTGACTTATAAAGATTGGCACGAGATGTTACCGTTCGCTCTACATGGGTACGGTACCTCAGCCAGGACGTCAACCGGGGCAACTCCTTTCTCCTTGGTCTACGGTATGGAGGCAGTCTTACCGATCAAAGTGCAAATACCCTCTCTCCGGATAATGAAGGATGCAAATCTGAACGAAGATGATTGGATCCAGACACGACTTGATCAATTAAACCTTATTGATGAAAAGAGACTCGCTGTTATCTGTCATGGTCAGACGTACCAAAAACGGATGATCAGGGCATTTAACAAAAAGGTCAGACCACAAGAGTATCAAGTTGGGGATCTGGTAATTAAGCGAATCATCCTTCCTCAGAGTGATCCAAGGGGAAAATGGACCCCCACGTACGAAGGGCCATTTGTGGTTAAACATGTGTTCTCAGGAGGAGCCATGATTCTAACCAACATGGATGGTGACAACCTTCCTCACCCCGCCAATGCAGACATAGTAAAAAGATACTACGCATGAAAAAGACCCGCTAGGCTGACATGCCTAGGCAAAAATTAGGGCTTCCCGGCGAACCAAAAGGGTTCGGGCAAAATGAAGGGATGAAATGAAAAAAATCTGTACACCCGGCAAGTCGAAAACCTGAAAAGGCGGCTTGGGCAAAAATGGGTATCCCGGTGGACTGAAAACCCGAAAGGGCGGTCCAGGCAAAAGTTAGGGATAAAGCGTAATACTATGTCTCATTGGATCACTTTGCATCCAGAATCCGGTATCTACATCAAGTTCAGACGGCATCGATCAGTCAGCTTCATCTTCAACTAAGGTCATCAAGTGATGAGACGCTCGGAGATATAAAGGCAATAGCAGAGTTGAAACCCAGTGGGATCATTCATTTCACACAGCTGTTTTATTTTCTCTTGTACAAAATTTGTATAAACTCTTTTGTTCGGCGGAGTTCTCTTACTAGGACGTCAGCCTCTTGTACATAAACGCCTATTTACAGGCAAATTCAAAAAATCAATACAAATATACTTTTCAGTTAAAATTGCCAATTGTTTTTCTTTTTCTGTTTTGTTTTGCGAAGAACGTCCAAGGTTCAATTTGTGATATATGCATTGACAATAATTTGCTAACTCATAAATATTTGCATACGAAACAAAGGATTAATTACAGGTAACATTAGAAACAGGGGCAATAAAGAGTTGTCTAAACAATCTAATTGTTCTGTCCTCCAAGGTACCAAGGTAGGTCCAGCTGAAAGAACATAACCAAATATCTTAATTCCCCAGAGAGTGAGCCAGCAAGTCAGTGCACTCTCCCCAAGCAAAGCTATTATCAAACTTAAAGAAGTTGGGTATCCTCCAGCAGAGCTCAACATTCCCCAGCAATACACATATATTCTTAACAAGCATCCCCGACAATCTTGGCCTAAAGATTGTTCCCCGGCGGTATACCATACATTCAATGGAGTCACCTCCCCGGTACAGTTCAAAACTTCCCCATGAGAGTCCAATCAAGATTTCCCCAGGAAAGTTGAATCATCTCCCCAAGCAGTAAGCTTATCCCCAGTAGATTCTGGAAGCTTATCCTCGCAGAGCACGAACGCGTCTCCCGGCTTTATTCAAAGAGTTATTTCCTTACCAGGATATAACTGGGTTATCCTCAGCCAAAAGCCACGGAAAGATCGTTCTCGGCAAGGTCTTCTTATCCCCAGCGAAGTCTATTAACACTTCCAACACAACAAGGGTATCCCCAGCAAGTTATTATCAACAACTCAGCAAAGTACCTCTCTCCCCACAGAGTATTGCTCCCCAACAAGATCGTTAGAGTAATTTTCTCCCCGCAGAGTAATCCATTCGCCAAGTTCATTCCCCAACGGAGTTATCTGCTCCTACCGGTATGCTTGCAACTATCATCCCCAGCGGAAGCAAAGCATCTATTCTTCAAACATCAGCCCAGGAGTGACTTCCTGGCACCCGTCAAGGATTTATTTTCCTAAGACGAAAAGATACATTCATAAACATCGCATTTCCATACATCATTATAGCATGCATATACGCATCATATCTTACAAATCTCATTTATGTTGAGAACATCATTGCTTGATCCATATCATGCATTGCATATGACTGACCTTTACCTTTCAGGAAAAGATCCAGTTAAGTTCTCAGAAGATTCCAAGACCTTGACCGATTCAGTTAAATCGACCCTAAGATTGTACTGTTTCTTATCCAGTCAAAGGCCTTCTCTGGTTCAGTCAGATCGACCCTAAGATCTCCCTGTTTCTTATCCAGTTGAAGACATTTCAAAACCTAGACCGGTTCAGTTAAATCGACCCTAAGATTTTTCTGTTTCTTATCCCGTCCAAGGCCTTCTCTGGTTCAGTCAGATCGACTCTAAGATCTCCCTGTTTCTTATCCAGTTGAAGATTTCAAGACCTAGACCGGTTCAGTTAAATCGACCCTAAGATTTTTCTGTTTCTTATCCCGTCCAAGGCCTTCTCTGGTTCAGTCAGATCGACCCTAAGATCTCCCTGTTTCTTATCCAGTTGAAGATTTCAAGACCTTCTCTGGTTCAGTCAGATCGACCCTAAGATCTCCCTGTTTCTTATCCAGTTGAAGATTTCAAGACCTAGAGCGGTTCAGTTAAATCGACCCTAAGATTTTCCTATTTCTTATCCAGTTAAAGGCCTTCTCTAGTCCAGCTAAATCGACCCCTAACAGATTTTCCTGATGAAGACTCAGTAGAAGATATCCAAGATTCTCTCAATGATACTGTTGAGGTTGAAGTCGCCTATGGTTCTCTCCCCGTTACTGCGGAGGTAGTAATCGCCCCAAGATTCTCTCAGCGTTACTGTTAAGGTTGAAGTCGTCCAAGATTCTCTCAATGATTACTGTTGAGGTAGAAGTCGCCCAAGATTCTCTCAATGATTACTATTGAGGTTGAAGTCGCCCAAGATTCTCTCAATGATTACTGTTGAGGTTGAAGTCGCCCAAGATTCTCTCAGCGTTACTGTTGAGGTTGAAGTTGTCCAAGATTCTCTCAGCGTTACTGTTGAGGTAGAAGTCGCCCAAGATTCTCTCAGCGTTACTGTTGAGGTTGAAGTCGTCCAAGATTCTCTCAATGATTACTGTTGAGGTTGAAGTCGCCTATGGTTCTCTCCCCGTTACTGTGGAGGTAGTAATCATCCCCAGATTCTCTCAGCGTTACTGTTGAGGTTGAAGTCGTCCAAGATTCTCTCAATGATTACTGTTGAGGTTGAAGTCGCCTATGGTTCTCTCCCCGTTACTGCGGAGGTAGTAATCGTCCCCAGATTCTCTCAGCGTTACTGTTGAGGTAGAAGTCGCCCAAGATTCTCTCAATGATTACTGTTGAGGGTGAAGTCGCCTATGGTTCTCTCCCCGTTACTGTGGAGGTAGTAATCGTCCCCAGATTCTCTCAGCGTTACTGTTGAGGTAGAAGTCGCCCAAGATTCTCTCAGCGTTCCTGTTGAGGTAGTAATCAGCCAGGTTCTCTCACCATTCCTGTTGAGGTAGTAACCATCCCTGGTTCATTCATCGCCTTTTGAAGCTCCAGATTCAGCTCCTGTAACCAGTCAGGGTACATCCTACACAAAGAATTTGAAGACCAGCTCCGGTAACGGGTCAGGTAATCCTTTTCTTTTGCAGGTACGCAAGTTCTCGCTAAGGAATCTCTTACGCGATCAACACCCAGATGGCATCTATAAGCCCATCCACCTATTCATCACTTCTTAGCATGGCATCTGTAAGCCCATCATCCTATCCATCAATCTCCAAATGGCATCTATAAGCCCATTCCCATCATCACACTACTATGTGAGCGCAAATTTCTGGGTACTCTAGTGTTCAATCATCTTCTACCTTCGGATTACGAAAGGCACGTCAGCCAATCTGCATCCTCAGGTCTAAGAAGATTGAACAGGGGCAACTGTTGTACCCCAAAATTTGCCCTCCCATATTCTTCAAGAATTGCCAAGAGCATGCTTCAAAATTCCCCAAGGGTTGCACAGTTCAAGGGCCTCCTAAGCAGTCAAAAACTAGGGTTTTGGTTCTGGCAAAGAAAATGAAGTTTCCAAGGGTCCAATCAAGTCCCACATGCCTATAAACATGGTCAAGTATCCTCATACCAAGTTTCAAGACTTACAGCACAAAATTGCACAGTCAAAAAACCCTAATTGCACTACAGTCAACTGCAGGGGCAAAATGGTCATTTGACAGTCAAAAGTTCAAATTTTTGGTCAACATCTCATTTTGAAGCCACAAACATCATTTGATCAATTCTTGATCATAATTCTCAAAGCTTGGCTCAAAAAGTCTCAAGATGCAAAAGTTTCCATATTTGGACAGTTGAAAAAGTCAACTGTAACTTGACCAAGGCATAACTTCCACATGGATTATCAGAAAAATTCCATCTAAAGCTCATTTTGAAGAGAATGACATTTCCTACTACTCCTCTTCACACTTCAAGTCCAAGAAATGTTCTCACAAAAAGTTATCAATTTCAACATTATAGGTCATTTTCAAAAGTCAACAAAAAGGGACTTTAAGTCAAAGGCCATAACTTGAGATTGGTAAATCAAAATGACATGGGACCAAAAGCATTGGTTAGAGGACTTCAAGACCTTTCCAAAATGTCAAGGAATATGATCAAATCTTAAAAATTGAGCAAGATATGCCTTGTGGAAGTTGGGAAATTTTTGGGTATTTTGAAAAGTCAACTTTGCTTCAAAAGCCTTAAAATTGCTAATGGGCCTCTTTTTCTTCCAAGATTCATCATCCAAAGCATGTGCACGACCATTTGGCCCAAAGGGAAGTTATTCATCATTTTTATTTATTTATTTGAATTTTTAATTGCTAATAATTCATTTAATTAATTAAAATATGTGAAAAATACCAAACCAAACCAATGCAATCAAATCTTTTTATGCATGAAATAGTCTCAAGATTTCGTGCATGATCAGATAGGGAAAGAATCAAATTGATTGGACATGATTTGTATCAAATATGCTTGGAAAAGATTGAAAAATATATGCATGAAAATCAAATATCCATTCAATCAATGCAAAGGTTTTTTGGATCAAATTTTCAACCCTAATCATTCACATACTTATACTAATGCAAACCCTAGTGCCAAGAAGATGGGAGCTGCGCCAGAAAAGAAAAACAAAGTTTGAGTTTTTGTCAAAAAAATTGAAAATTGAAAACCCTATTCTAGCACGATTCAGAGAAAAATAACGATCCCAATAGCTTGCAGAAGTGTCAAGGAAGCTTCCTGAATCGTTTTCCACATCCCTAACGCCCAAAATTGGTATACAGAACTCAAGATTTTTTACATTTTATTCATATTCATATTTCAATATTCAAGCATTCTCATTGCATTTTTTTTGTGGATTCATACTAATTGATTGATTCTAAAGCTAACTGCATACTTCAATTGAGTTTTCATGCACTATAGGTGATTTCACCATGGAAGATGGTTAGGGTTACGAAGCTGTGAAATTGGGGATTTACTCCTATGGAAAAATTAAAACCTGAGACCCAGACCATTAAAATGAGGACCTTCAGACGAACTCAATGATGGGGTCGCGCCCAATTTATGATCAAAGGGTTGCTAATCGCTATTTTTGCACTTGTTACTTAGTGGGGGTTTAAAACCCCCGCTATTCAATTGATTTTTATTTCAGGTAAAGCGCAACAAGGAAGAAGAAGATGAGGTGTAAGGCGATGGTTGGTTCATTCAAATTTCGCGCGAAAATGTCCACTAACTCACGTTTTGATTGATATTGTTTATTGGTCATATAATAAACAAAGTGCGTGAACGGCTCAGTTGGCAGGCATGTGTATTGGTAACCTCTGGGGCCTGGGTTCGAATCCCAGGTCCCCCCTCCCCTTCCATAATATTTTTTCTAATGTCATTCTATGCAGCTGGCTCCCTGAAGACCACCATACAACCCCTGATCCAAACGTGCCACGCGCCCCATGATACCAACCCAAAGGTTCAGATCTGAAGAACATCCTAGGCCTCAGTCAATGCACACGCACGCTAGCCAAAAAGTCAACAAGGCCAGGAAATTATTGGGCCAGAATTGCCAAGAAAACCTCCAATTTGGGGACAGAACCCCCCCTTGGTATTGTATTTCTTTCTATTTTCTTTATTTTATTTGTTTTATTATTTGTTTAATTCCATTATTTTCTTTTAATTCAATAAAAATTAATTTCCCATAAAAATACTGAAAACCAGAAAAGACAAAATAAAATATTTAATTAATATTTTTGTAAATAAAAATCATTAATTAATTTAGTTTTCAATTCTAGGGTTAATTTTAATATCTTTTCTTAATAAATTAAATATTTGTAGAATTAGGTTTTAATCACTTTAATTACTTTTTCTTTTATTTTCTCATCACTAATAATTAATTATTTATTTTTCTAACTCAAATTGCATTAATTAATTAGGTTTAATTTTAGGTTTAATTTTCATATTTTCTTAATAAATTAAAAAAAAAATAGCTAGAATTAGGTTTTAATTTCATTTAATTCTCATTAAAATCATAAATACAAAAAAACCTCAAAAATAATTTCTTTTTACTTTATTTTAACTAATTTATTCATAATAATTTAATTTCGTTAAAAAGGGTCCAACGCCCTCGCTTCCGATTTTAATTCCAATTCGCGCATTTTTATTTCTTCTTATAAATTTTAATGTAATTCTCCCAAAGCCGTGTAAATTTATGTTTCTCGCACTTTCCTTTATTTTATGTCAAATTGGGTCCTGGATTTAATTTGGCGATGTGGACCCGCGCCTATGTAATAGTTTAGGAACTTTTTAATTCCCGCATCTTTTTAACTGTTAATAATTGCATGCAAGAATGAATGTTAAAATAAAACGAAAGCGTAGATCACCCATGACATGAACAAGACAAAATAACTGAAAACGACACACAAATCACACACCACCCCTAGGGTACGCCTCACTGTTGCCTTGCCTCGAAAGGTGATCGTCAAGTAGAGGATGTTTTAGTAAGTCCTCATGATCCGGGAACCTGGCATGAGGGTAGCTTCTAAGGTGTCTTCCCATTGCTCTGGTGATCACCATGTCCCGAACCTTCGAATTGACCCGAACACCTACAACGGTGGTGCTACCTACCTCTCAATGGTGGGATGGCACTACTTTAAAGGACATTTACACAGACAAATTCCTTAGGGTAGGTAGACTGAAGTGGTGAAAAACACAAGAAGGGGGGGGGGGGGGGGGGGGGGGTTGAATTGTAAAACTGAAATCTAATGCAATGAACAAGATATTTTTATCCTGGTTCGTTTGATCTCAAACTACTCCAGTCCACCCGTCAAGGTGATTTCGCCTCTCTCCAACGAGGTCTTAATCCACTATATTCAACTGAATATTACAGACTGCTTTAACAACTGCTAAAGCCTTCTTGATCCAAACCACAACCCGGTTTGTCAAGGTAACACTTTCTTACAAAGAGATAAAACTAAGTGTGTGGATGTTTTCTACAAAACTTTATCACAACTGTGATGTATACACAAATTGAAGCTTAGAAACTAGATTGCTAAACAATGATAGAATATCAGAGTGTGTGGTTTAGCGAAACTGAGAGAAAGAAGATTATAATAAGCTTTTGTGCGTGTAGAGATTTGGAGAGCATTAGCCATTTCAATCTTCAAAGCCTTGTTTATATAGCACTGAGATGATGAACGTTGGATGCAATATTCTTGATTCAATGCTAATAACAAACTTTCCTTATTGAGCAGATCTTGTCTGGAATGAGGCTGTTGGAATTAATTTGCTTTCAATGCACAGTACCGTTGCTTACTTAATGCAAGTTCTGGCTTGGCTCATTCTGACTCTGCTTCGCTGCTGATGAACTGTTGTGTTTCTTTATCAGAGTGTTGAGCGCAGTCTTGTTCATCAGGCTTCAGCATGTACGTGAGTTGATCATTTGATTTTGACATTCTGATATGGCAACTTCTGATGCTGGTGTCTGAAATCAAGTTCTGATGCTGAATAGATGTGATCTTGCTTATATCAATCAGAGTATCTGCAAGTCAGAACATAATAATTTTAGGCAGCAGATAGTTCATACATGAAACTTATAAATACTATATCTTTTCACTTTGTTATCATCAAAACTTAAATATAGGGTAGTAGATTCAAACTTTGTTCTAACAATCTCCCCCTTTTTGATGATGACAAAAACTAGATATTTTAAATGAAAATAACGTGAAAAAGGTATATGGAATATGTATCAGAATAAGAAGTAAAAGGATAAGGAGTAAAGAGATATCAGAGTTGAGAGATACTCCCCCTGAGTTTATTACTTCCCTTTGATTACACGTGTTCTTCAGGATCAGATCTTTTTGCCTTTCTTTGAACATCAGAGTATCAGAGTCTTTGACTTATCAGAAGCTTTATGTCAGAGCAGAGCTTCAGAGTTTTTTCTTGTCAGAGCTTTGCTTTGGATCAGAATATCAGAGCAGATCAAAACTTCATAGTGATCAGAGCTTCAGAGCTTCTAGTCTTCAGAGTGTCCAGGAGCTTCCTTGTACCTGTAGACTTTAAGAAAAACAGAATTTTTTTTTCAATTAATAGAGTTAGAATGTTTGAGAATTTCTGTCTAGTTAGCCGTTATTGATTAAAATATCATTCTTGTTCTCCCCCTTTTTGTCAGCAATCAAAAAGTGTAGGTGATGTGCTAAAACAATTAGGATCAGAAAAACTAATCATATTGAGAGAGTTCAGAATGAAAACAAGAAAATATTACAAAACATATTCAAACAGTACATCAGAAAATCAAGGAAAACATGAAAAAGGTCATGAATGAAAAAAAAAGAGACTAAGGTTGAGGAGGCAAGCGTGTGAACAGGTTCTCCAGCATGGCTTGGATCTTTTCAGCAGTCTCATTCTGCTTGTGCACCATGCTGACAACAGTGTCAATCTTGCTATCCTGCACATCCATTCTCTCTTTCATCTTCTGATCGCTTTCATCCATCCGCTGCTGCAGACGCATGTCATTCAGCCTTAGTTCTTCTAGAGTATGCCTGTCCAAGGCAGCTTGAGAAGCATCAGAAGCAGGAGGCTTCTGAGAACTTTCAGCAACATCCTCTGCTTGACTTTCTTCAGCTTGAATGGTCTTGTCTTCTTATGATTGCACCTTTGCAGCTTGCTGTTTCTCAGACCAAGGTTCACTGTCCAGAGGGAGCACGTCCTCTTTCAAAAGCTGACTTCCAACTTCATTCAGAAGCTTGCTGAAATTTTGTTGTGCCTGCTCATAGTTGATATCCTGCAACTTAAGGGCTTCAGCACGTACCCAAAGTCTGAATTGTGACCAGAGCTGATCAGAAGCAGCTGGGTCAATCATTCCAGGACAGACTTGCTTCAAAGAAGCAATCCATTGCAGCACACCTGTTTCAAAATTCATAATACCAGAGCCAACATCTGGTTACTTTGGTTTAGGGATGGCAATTTTGTGTTTCAGATCAACAAGACGGTCAAGACTGGTTAAGTCTATGAAAGTCCTGCTGGGGTTTTCGGAGGTTTTATGAGCAGCTGTTTGTTTTGGAGATGGAGTATCAGTATCAGAGATTATGATTGGACTGGGTGGTGTTTTGGGAGTATTTGGTGGTGTAGATTCTGGTGAGGATGGTAACTGGGGCATGATAACAGTTGTTCCACATGGCAGCTGGATTGCCAGAGGTGATGGTTGAGGTGAATGAGGTTCAGATGGTTGAGGAGAAGGAGTTTCAGAGTGATGAAACTCTGTTTGAGGTGATGGTGGATTAATTTCTGGTTGGGGAGAGGGAGACGGAATTTATGATTGTTCAGGGATAAGGGGTTCTTCTGGAATTGATGAGAGTGGTTGTTGTTGTTCTGGTTCTTCAGCAGATTGCTGTTGTTCTGGTTGTGGAGGAGGAACAGTTTGTGGTTCAGAGTTTGGTTGATCAGAGGTGTGTTGATCAATGTCAGACAGCACTTGGTCAATTGCTGATGTTGTTGAGATTGTTGGTTGTTTGGGATGTTTGGTTCTGGGTCTTCTGAGTTTTAATGCTTCAGAAGGGTCCTCTTCTTGTACAGTTTCATCTATGGTAGGGATGGGGATTGAGATTCTATGAGAGGTTTGAGGAGGAATAGATGCTGGAATAGTAGAAGATTTTAAAACAGGAGCAACAGATGAATTACCTCTTTTTCTGGGCGTCTGCTGGGATGATCCTTCTGATGGTGCCTTCCTCTTCTTCATCTTCTTCAGAGTCACTTCTGGTTGAGGTTGATGCAGATCTCTGATATTCAGATTTGGATCTGTACCATCTGCCTTGCACGCATCCAAGTACCTGAGAATCACCTCTGGTTTGGATTCAATTTCAGAAAATAACGGAAAGTCACTCAGAGGCACTCTTCTGCTGGAGATATCAGCAATAGGAGTAGCTCTGGGTTCCTTCTGAATATTCTCTATCAGCTTCATCTTTTTCAAGTTCTTTGCATTCAGAGGTTTCCCAATTGTTGGTTCAATAGTGCTTAGCTCTTGAGCTTCTATCAGATGTTCAATCAGCCTATTCTCTGTCAGAATATCTGATATCAACCTTCCAAAAGGTATCCAATCCCTCTTGGTTCTTTCTTCTTCCCTGGTTTCCTTCACACTTGTTCTGAGGTGATTGAAAAGGAAGTGAGCCAGATTGATCTTTACCTTCTGATCAATAAAGTAGATCAGAAACTGCTGATCCACATTTATGTAATCAGGAGAACTGGTTGGTTTCCTGTGGTTGAAGCACACCCGAATTATCTTAGCCCACACTCTATAATGATCCTTTAGATCTTTAATCTTGCTGCTGGGCACCCCAAGAGTGAAAATCCTTGCAGCTATCACACCTACATCAACACATCTTTCAGCCATGTCCACACAACGGACGCCACCGCCACTGTGACCGATTAGCCTTGCAATGTGATCCTCAGTGATCACAATCTTCTTCCCCAAAACAAAGGAGGTGACTAGATGTGTTGAAGCCTTGGCGTGAATCCAAAATTCCTTGACTAGCATTGGGAATGTTGGTCCAACCAACCTATCAAAGTACCTTTCCCACTTCTGAGCCCTAACTTCTTCAGTTAGGTCAAAACCGTTCTCCTTCAAGCTTTCAAAATCAATGATTAATTCAGAAAGCACTTCAAGATTCTTCACAGGAGTGAGGAGAGTTCTGAATGGCACTTGATATTGCTCAAATGATGCTTTCTTCTGAGGACCTGCAGAAGCGCTGCTGGAGGTTGCCATGTTCACACTAAAAGGGTTTTGAGAATAAACTGAGGAAAATAGGTTGCAAGAGATGAACACAGAAATATGCAGAAAATGCTTGAGTATTAGTGAGAAAGCGTAAAGAATGAGAATGAGAGATTAATGTGCTTAAATAGAGTTTTCAAAACTGTTTTGAAAAGATAAACGTTTTTTAAGAGAGAGAAAAATCATGATTGCATTTTAAAAGCATGATTACTTTTCATTAAATGCTTGCTGATTTTGGGGGATTTGAGAAAGATACTTAAAAACGGTTACCAGACATGTGTCTCAATGCACCCAATCAGCACTTTGCCTTCTCAGAAGCGTGCACGCGTTCTGCTTCAGAGATATGCTGATGATTGGATGACACTTGTTTGATGTAGTGATCAGCACGTCTGTCTTTGAGCTTAGACTCTCAGATCTTTAGACTTGCATCTGATACAATCTGCATGTTCTATCTTTCTGAAAGGAGATTGATCAGAAGTTCACAGTAAAACAATTACATTCTGAAGTTAAATATATGGAATTAAAACATTTTCACTCTGGACACACTTTCATGCTGAGATGTTTCAGAATGAAATTAAACCTATCTTCTGAAAGGGGTTTAGTAAAGATATCAGCCCATTGATGGTCTGTATCTATAAATTTTAAGTTCAAAATACCTTTCTGAATATAGTCCCTAATGAAGTGATGTTTTATTTCTATATGCTTAGCTCTAGAATGTAAAATGGGATTCTTACTTAAGCAAATAGCAGAGGTATTATCACAAAGTATAGGAATGTTACTCTCAAAAATCTGGAAGTCTTCAAGCTGACTTTTCATCCAGAGCATTTGTGTGCTACATCCTGCTGCTGCTATGTACTCAGCTTCTGCTGTTGACAGAGCAATTGTTCATTGCCTTTTGCTGGACCAAGAGATCAGATTTTCTCCCAGAAACTGGCAGCTTCCAGAAGTACTTTTACGTTCCACTCTGTCTCCAGCAAAATCAGCATCACAGTAGCCTACTAAGCTGTAATCACTAGATTTTCTATAAAACAAACCCAGATTAGTAGTACCTTTCAGATATTTGAAAATTCGCTTAACAGCTGTTAAGTGAGATTCTCTAGGATCTGATTGGAATCTAGCACAGATACAAACACTGAATAATATGTCAGGTCTTGAAGCAGTCAGATAGAGGAGAGAACCAATCATACCTCTGTAGACTTTCTGTTCTACATTTTTGCTCACCTCTTCTCTTTCCAGAATGCACGTGGGATGCATTGGAATCTTTGATGGCTTACATTCTGAGAGATCAAATTTCTTCAGAAGATCTCTGATGTATTTGCTCTGATGAATGTAAGTTCCTTCTGGAGTTTGATTGATCTGAATTCCTAGAAAGAATTTCAGTTCCCCCATGAGGCTCATCTCAAATTCTGCCTGCATACACTTAGCAAATTTTCTTCCAAGAGAAGGATTAGTAGAACCAAAAATAATATCATCAACATAAATTTGACAGACTAAAATGTCACTCTTAACTGTTTTACAGAATAGAGTAGTGTCCACTTTCCCTCTGGTGAATTCATTTTCAAGCAGAAAGTTACTTAGCCTTTCATACCAAGCTCTGGGAGCTTGTTTCAGACCATACAGTGACTTCTTTAGTTTGAAAACATGTTCTGGATGTTTTGTATTCTCAAAACCTGGGGGTTGGTGTACATACACTTCTTCTTCTATATAACCATTTAAGAATGCACTTTTGACATCCATCTGATACAGAGTGATGCCTCTATTAACAGCAAATGAAATTAAAAGTCTGATAGATTCTAACCTGGCGACTGGGGCAAAGGTTTCTGTATAGTCTATCCCCTCTTGCTGACTATAACCTTGTGCAACCAGTCGTGCCTTGTTTCTGACGACTTCACCTTGTTCGTTTAGCTTGTTTCTGAACACCCATCTTGTTCTAATGACGTTGAATCCTTTTGGTCTGGGAACGAGATCCCATACGTCGTTTCTGGTGAATTGATTCAGCTCTTCTTGCATTGCCAGAATCCAGTCATTGTCCAGAAGTGCTTCATCAATAGAAGAAGGTTCAATCAGAGACACAAGTCCCATAAGAGTTTCTTCAGAGTTTCTGAAGCTTGCTCTTATTCTGATTGGATCTTCCTTTCTTCCTAGGATAGTCTCTTCTGGGTGATCCAAACTGCTTCTGGGTAATCTCTTCTGAGGTTGATCAGCAGCAGTTGTAGGATTTCTAGCATTGCTTCTTTCAGACGTTGAAGGAGTGTCTGTGTTGAGAGCTTCTGATGACTTGTCTTCAGAACCTGCAAATTCAATTTCTATACCTGCAAAAGTTTCATTCTGCTTTGACTTTTCAGAGTCAAGCTTGTCATCAAAACGAACACTGATTGATTCTTCCACAATCTGTGTTTCTGTATTGTATACTCTGTACCCTCTTGAGCGTTCAGAGTATCCTAACATAATACACTTCTGTGCCTTAGAATCAAACTTGTTCAAATAATTCTTAGTATTCAATATAAAGCACGTACATCCAAATGGATGAAAATACGAAATGTTGGGCTTTCTGTTCTTCCACAATTCATATGGAGTCTTTTCCAAAATAGGTCTTATTGAGATTCTATTCTGAATGTAGCACGCTGTGTTTATTGCCTCTGCCCAGAAAGTCTTAGCAACGTTTGTCTCGTTGATCATGGTTCTGGCCATTTCTTGCAATGTTCTGTTCTTTCGTTCTACAACTCCATTTTGTTGGGGAGTTCTAGGACAAGAGAAATCATGCAGAATGCCTTTGTCATTAAAGAATGACTCAAAATCTTTGTTTTCAAATTCTCCACCATGATCACTTCTGACTTTAACGATTCTAAGATCTTTTTCATTCTGAACTTGGTTACAGAAGGTAACAAACACAGAGTGTGACTCGTCCTTGTGTCTTAAGAACTTTACCCATGTCCATCTGCTATAGTCATCTACGATTACTAACCCATACTTCTTGCCACTGACTGAAGCAGTTTTAACTGGTCCAAATAAGTCAATGTGCAGAAGTTCTAATGGCTTAGAGGTAGAAACAACATTTTTGGATTTAAAAGAAGGTTTTGCAAATTTGCCTTTCTGACATGCTTCACACAGAGCATCTGAATTGAACTTCAAATTTGGAAGTCCTCTGACCAGATTGAGTTTGTTAATCTGAGATATTCTTCTCATACTAACATGCCCCAATCTTCTGTGCCAGATCCACTGCTCGTTGTTAACAGACAGAAGACATTTTACGTTCTGACTCTTTAGTTCAGAAAGTTTGATTTTATAAATGTTGTTTTTCCTCTTTCCATTAAACAGGATAGTCCCATCTTTCTGACTAACAGCTTTACATGATTTTTGATTAAAGATTATATCATAACCGTTATCACTTAATTGACTTATGGATAACAGGTTATGCATCAATCCATCAACTAGCAGAACATTATTAATAGAGGGAAGATTTCCGTTACCTACAGTTCCAGAGCCAATTATCTTTCCCCTCTGATTGCCTCCAAAGCCAACGTGGCCTCCAGGCTTAAGTTCCAGGCTTTGGAACATATGCCTTCTTCCCGTCATGTGTCGTGAGCAGCCAGAGTCCAGGTACCATGACTGGTGTTTCTGACTTGCTGCTAAAGATATCTGCAACATGTATTATTTTATCCTTAGGTACCCAGATCTTCTTGGGTCCTGATTTGTTAGTTTTACCAAAACTCTGGTTGAATTTTGGTTTCACAGAGTGCTTACTACTAGTATATTTGATGTCATGTGTGTGACCATACACAAAGTGTGAATTTAAAGGAGTGTGTTTAATGGTTAAATCCATGACATTTTTAGGTGTAGGAACCTTACCTAGGTATCCTATTCCTTTCCTGCCGTTTCTGCTAACTCCATAGATCATTGAAGCCATTCTGCTTCTATCTATGCTTTTAGCAAGGAACTTCTGGAAACTGTGATCATACTCCTTGATGATCTCATCAGCGTTGCTGGGAGTTTCAGAAATTGGTTCATTATGAGAGTTTTGTAAAGAGTTTTCTAATTTTGAAATTTTATCTTTCAGCTCAGAGTTTTCCAATTTGAGACTCTCAGACTTATTAGAGTCAGATTCAAGAGTCCTTTTCAGGTCTCTGAATTTAGCTCTAATCTGCTGATAACGTTCCAGAATTTCATTGAGGCTTTCAGCAAGTTCAGCCTTTGTAAAATTAACAGCGAAGTTAGGGAATACCTCTCCAGTGTCTAATTCTGAGTCTGATTCAGAAGCTTCACTATCTTCTGAAATGTTAGCCATGAGAGCTATGTTTGCCCTTTCATCATCTGATTCTGAGTCAGCTTCAGACGAGTCAGAGTCATCCCATGTGGCCATGAGACTTTTCTTCTTCTCTCTTCCAAACTTCTTTTTGGGCTTTTCCCTCTGAAGCTTTGGGCAGTCACTCTTGTAGTGTCCTTGCTCGTTGCACTCGTAGCAGATGATGTCTTTTGTATTTGGCTTCTTGCTACCGGAGGAGCCTTTAGATCTTCTGTATCCAGAGGAAGAATCTGTCCTTCTGTATCTGGAAGAAGACTCGTTCTGATCAGATCTTCTGGGATTCCTGAACTTCCTTTGTCTTTGCTTCCACAGTTGATTTACTCTTCTGGAGAGAAGGGAAAGTTCGTCTTCTTCTGATGAGGATCCATCAGATGTTTCTTCAACTGCTTGCAAAACTTTAGACTCAAATTTTCTGTTAGATTTTAATGCTAAAGGCTTACCTTGCTTCTGAGGCTCATCAGCTTCTAGCTCTATCTCATGACTTCTGAGGGAGCTGATAAGTTCCTCCAGAGTGATTTTGTTGAGATCTTTAGCTAGCTTCAGAGCTGTAACCATAGGCCTCCACTGCTTGGGTAAACTTCTGATTATCTTCTTGACATGGTCAGCAGTAGAGTATCCTTTGTCCAGAACTTTGAGACCAGCTACCAGAATCTGGAATCTAGAGAACATAGTTTCAATGGATTCAGATTCTTCCATTTTAAACGCCTCATACTTCTGAATGAGCGCCAGAGCTTTTGTTTCTTTGACTTGAACGTTGCCCTCATGCGTCATTCTGAGAGAATCAAAGATGTTCTTAGCTGTGTCTCTGTTGGAGATCTTTTCATACTCAGTATAGGAGATGGCACTGAGGAGGATGGTTCTGGCCTTATGGTGATTCTTGAAATCACGCTTTTGTTGATCAGTCATTGATTTTCTTTCAATCTTCTGACCAGTTGCATTCACAGGGTGCGTGTATCCATCTGTCACCATATCCCACAGATCAGCATCATGTGCTAGAAAGAAGCTTTCAATTCTGTCTTTCCAGTAATCAAAGTTTTCTCCATCAAAAACTGGAGGTTTGCCGCTGAATCTGTCTCTGTCCTCATTGTTGTCATTGCTGAAATGAGAGTTGTTTCCTGCCATTGTGTTTTTCTGACGCTGGATCTTGTACTGACACGGTTAAGTGTTTTAGCTCAGAACCAGGCGCTCTGATGCCAATTGAAGGGGTGAAAAACACAAGAAGGGGGGGTTGAATTGTAAAACTGGAATCTTAAAGCAATTGACAAGATATTTTTATCCTGGTTCGTTTGATCTCAAACTACTCCAGTCCACCCGTCAAGGTGATTTCGCCTCTCTCCAACGAGGTCTTAATTCACTATATTCAACTGAATATTACAGACTGCTTTAACAACTGCTAAAGCCTTCTTGATCCAAACCATAACCCAGTTTGTCAAGGTAACACTTTCTTACAAAGAGATAAAACTAAGTGTGTGGATGTTTTCTACAAAACTTTATCACAACTGTGATGTATACACAAATTGAAGCTTAGAAACTAGATTGCTAAACAATGATAGAATATCAGAGTGTGTGGTTTAGCAAAACTGAGAGAAAGAAGATTATAATAAGCTTTTGTGCGTGTAGAGATTTGGAGAGCATTAGCCATTTCAATCTTCAAAGCCTTGTTTGTATAGCACTGAGATGATGAACGTTGGATGCAATATTCTTGATTCAATGCTAATAACAAACTTTCCTTATTGAGCAGATGTTGTCTGGAATGAGGCCGTTGGAATCAATTTGCTTTCAATGCACAGTACCGTTGCTTACTTAATGCAAGTTCTGTCTTGGCTCATTCTGACTCTGCTTCGCTGCTGATGAACTATTGTTTCTGTATCAGAGTGTTTTACGCGCAGTTCTGTTCATCAAGCTTCAGCATGTGCGTGAGTTGATCATCTGATCTTCACGTTCTGATTCAGCAACTTCTGATGCTGGTGTATCAAATCAAATTCTGATGCTGAAGAAGTGATCTTGCTTATTTTAATCAGCATATCTGCAAGTCAGAGCATAGTAATTTTAGGCAGCATATAATTCAAACATGAAACATATAAATACTATATCTTTTCACTTTGTTATCATCAAAACTTAAATATAGGGTACTAGATTCAAACATTGTTCTAACACCCTTTCTATCCATGGTTATCCATGGGCTCTTAGTTACTTGCTTAGATCACTTGCCTTTTGCTTTCAATTGTTTGAAATGGTGCTTTGTGTGTGTGGGTTTGAAAATATTTTGAAAAGAGGCCAATGTGGTGGCAACCTTTGTAATGATCCATGTGGGGATGTATACAAAGGTGTATGTCTTTTTAAAAAGGTTTTCATTTGTTTTTCAAAGTTATTTTGAAAGTGTAGTGTTGTGTGGTTTTGAAATTAGACAAGTGTCTTGTTTTGCAAGTTTGATTCAAGTTGCTAAGAGGTTACTCCTAAATTTCTCAAAAAGATTATTGCTATGTTTTAACCCTTTTAACAAGTTTGTTCCACCATTGAATTTGGTGGACAACCTTATGTTAGGATGTGAAAGGGACAGGCGCGGGTCATCGTTTAGACCATAATTGTAACGACGTTAAATGTCTTTGGGAAATTTCTTTAAGGGACTTGATCATTTGTTTTTGTTTGTTTTTGAAAAGTTTTGTCGAGGGACTATGATCATTCAAATTGTTTGCTTTGCCCAAAGAAGTTCAACATACAATATGGCCCATTTATTTGAAGGCAACAAGTGGAATACCCTAGGGGTGCAAGTGTGAGATGTGTTGTTTATTTTCATGCTCATTTGTCTTGTATTAGGTCAAACTATTTTTTCGTTTTTTCGCATACAAACCCTAATTCTAACATGTTATCATTAGAAAGCAATAAAGTGCAAAATTAAATTTACTAAGCTATTACAAAACCAAATATGGGAAGGGGGGTACAAATGTTCAAATGGGGATATTGACAAGAATTTAAATCTAAATTATTACATCATTTTGAATATTTGCAATTTAATCAATGTACAAAAATTAAATAACAATGCAAGATGCAAAAGAATGTTTTATATGTATGAAAAAATATTACTTATGTAAAAGAGAAAAGAAAATAAATAATAAAAATATTATTTTTTGGAGTATTTTGAATTTAGGGCAAAAACCCTAATTTTTTTAAAAGAAAATGCATTATTATCTAATTTAATACAACTATTTATTTATTATTTATAAAAATAAAATAAAATGAAGTATATTATGAAAAAAAGTATTTTTGTATCAAATATTAATAAAAATGAAAAATTCAAGTATTTTTATATTTTATCTTAAATATATTAATAAACACATATATATATATACATATTAAATCTTAAATATGTATTATACACAAAATAAATATTTATTTAACATTTTTATAAAATAAATAAAAAGAGTATTTTTTATGTGAAATATTTTCAGAAGGTAAATAAAAAAAAAAATGTATTTACATTATTTTTATGTTTATTCTAATAATAGTATATATATATTTATGTATAAACAAAGAAATAAATCAAATAAATATGCCATAAATTCAAAAAAGGATGGAAAAAATATTTTTATGTTTTTTATATCATGAGAAAAAAATAAACAAAGTCAACAAAAAAAGTAAAAGTCAAAAAGAGTCAAAAATGAAGCAAATGGGCTCAGGGGGTGTAAACATGGAAATAGGGTGTGAAAAGAAAATAAATCCAGGCCCAGCCCAGACCACTTCTTCTTCAACCTCTGTACAACATCCTTCAAACAAAACACGCGTTTTTTATCTCTGGATTCCTGGACTTTCAAGCAAAACTCATAACATGAAAAGTGTAGAGCATTAAGAGACGGTTTCAACCATATAAAGAACTTGACCTATCTCTCTAAGATGAGGGAGAATTTCTCCTCCCCCAATTTCTGACCTAACTTTTCATAAATGTTCAGACATGAAATTCTCTAAGCACACGAAATATAAATGAAATCTAATCATATGAGCATGTTCAGGGCTATGATTGTGACATGTTTTCTTCAAAAAACTAAAGCTAACAATGCCTAATAAGGGAGATAGAACTCCATGAATATACCTGTTCAGTTGGAATCGAGCTTTGCAATGGAGGATGTTTCAGAGTGAAATGATGACTTGTATAGCTTCCTTGAAGTGTAAGGATGCTTTTCCAAGTCCTACTTTGTCTTGAAACTCCCTGAATCGAGCTAGTGAACTCCAACTGCAAAACAGAAATTTAAAAATGGTGAAGTGGCTTGGAGGTGTTACAGGTCAGGTTTCAGGACAGGGTTAGCTTGCATATGTTGTAAGGAAGGTAGAGGAACAAGTTTGGACAGGAATGCTCGAAGGGATTGAGAGATAGCACTCAATCTGCAGGGCTTGCTCTGTTTGTGCAGTTTTGTGGTGTTTCTGAGATGGAGAGTGCTTGAGAGGCAAATGGCTCGTGCAAAAGATTGGTTGGGTAGTTTGGAATGTGTTTGATAGCTTTTGTGTTGTGTCTCTATGCTGAAGAGAGAGTTGTGATAAGTTATGCAATGTTACTTGAAAATGAAGCAAGCAATGGTCACTTTGTGTTTTAGGTCAGTAGGGGCCTCTAATCCTGCTGCATAAGCCTCTCTTGATCAGAGCAATTTGCCCATAATCTTGTGCCAAAAGGATTTTGCTTGTACCTTCTTGGATTACAAATTGACATAAAGTTAATCTTTTTCAAAAATGGAAAGTTCACTTTATCTAGTTTAGGATTAATCCACTATGCAATGTTAGAACACAAAGAACATGGTATTAACACATTGAACATGCATTAAATTATTGAGTATGGAATGGTTCAAGGACCTGTAATCAAGCATAAAGCAAGCTAAGTTCAGATTTGCAAAGTTATGAACATGTTTTGATGAAGAACAAAAGTGAATTTTTGCCAACTTGTGAAATTCGAATCTCTCAAGTTATGAGGTTGTTTGATGAGTTCTTGGACATTTTGGAAAGCTTGGAATGTGTACTACAATCCATATTTGAAATGCAAATCAAAATTCCAAGTGGAAGGGTATGAAAAGTGGCCTTGAAGTGGGGTAGAAAACCTTGTCAAAATAGGTTAAAATTTCACTAAGTTAAAAATGGTTTAGTGCCCTTATTCAAAAAATTGTAACTTGAGATACAAGCTTCAAATGAGAAAATTTTGTGAATCAAAGTTGTAGATTATGCAACAATCTACAACTTTCATGTTTTGACTTTTGTTTGAATCCAAATGGATCTTGGTGAAAAGGTGGGGCAAAGTTGGGAAAAATTAGGGTTTTTTATAACTTAGAAAAATTCTAAGTTATGAAAAATTCCATTTTCAAACCCTAATTTGCATTTTGTGATTTCTTGGTGAACAAGTTTCATGATTTGGCAAGTTTTGATGAAAAATGAATCTTGACTCTTGATTTTGACCAAAAAGTCAAAGTTTGACTTTTCAGTGTACAGTCAAAATTGATCAATTGACTGGGAAATTCAACTGTCAATCCTGTGTACTTGGGATCTTTTGAGTTTGATGAACATGTCAAGATAATTCCATGGGGTCCTTGAGTCCATATGTGAGCTTGGTTTGCCATTGGCTAGGTCAAACAGTCAAAAATTGCCTTTGTGCAGTCAAAACCCTAAAAATGACCATTTTGCCCTTTTGGTGATCTGATCAAATTTCTTGTGGAACTGTGATCCAAACTTGATCAAATGGTTCATGTGAGTTCATAATGTTGATGTGGATCAAATTTCATGAGGTTTGACTGTCAATTGGCCACAGTTGACTTTTTCCCCAATACAGCTGATTTCTAGGTCAACTGTCCAATTGACTGGGCAAAGCTTGGAATCAAGACTTGAAACTTGGTATAGGTAAGCTTGGGAGTCCAATATGAAGCATGAAAGTCATCTTAGGCCTTTTAGGTCAAAACATCCTTGGGCAAACACAAACCCTAATTTGAGTCCACAGTGCAAGGAGAAGTCTTGAGCAGAGGAAACCCTAATTGGATCTTGATCTTCAAAGGTCTTGTGATGAGAAAATGTTAAGGAAATGGGAGGGCAAATTTTGGGGTAAAACAGTTGCCCCTGTTCAATCTTCTTGAACCTGAAGAGTTAGATTGGCAAGTTTGCCTTTCGCGACTCGAGGGTAAAAGAAGATTGGACACTAGAGTGCCCGGAAATTTGCACTCGCATGTTGAGGTATCAGCAATGTGATGTCAGGAATGGACTTATAGATGCCATTTGGAGAGGTGGTGGATAGGGAGATGGGCTTATAGATGCCATCTGGAGACGTGACAGAACCTTGTCGGGAATGGGCTTATAGATGCCATTTGGAAGTGTCGATCGCCTAAGAGATTCCTTAGCGAGAACTTGTGTATTTGAGAAAGACGGATGTTTTCCTGGCTTGTTACAGGTGTTTGATCCTTAGTCTCCTTATGTAGATATGTCCTGGCTGGATACAGGTATTGAGTCTACAATTGGTTGTTCACAAATATGCCCTGGCTGGATACAGGAGTCGAATCTGGAAATAGTCGTTAATAGATGTGCCCTGGCTGGATACAGGAATCGAATCTTCGAACTCTTCAGACGTGCCCTGGCTAGATACAGGAATCGAGTCTGGAAACTGATCACTCTCAGATGTGCCCTGGCTAGATACAGGTATCGGATCTGGAATTGCGACAGTTGACGGTAATTGTTTTTGGGATTGTCTTTTTCCTGAAAAGGCAAAAACGTAAGTTGTATGCAATGTCATGATGTATGATATGCATGATATCATGATGTTCAACATGAGATGTTGTATGCGTTTCACCATGTATGTAAGCAAGATGTATGAAAATGTGAAATGTTTATGGATGTAATTTCGGCTTAGGAAAATAAATCCTTGACGATCGGCCGGAGAATTGCTCTGTGGAAGAGATACTTGGCCGAAGTTTTGATGCGAGGCCTGCTGAGGACTCTAATGATGGATTCCGCTGGGGATTGGAGGAACTTTGTCGAGGGCGGTCTTCCGTGGTTTTTAGCTGAGGATAACCCAGTTATAAGTCCTTGTGAGGAAATAACTCTAAATAAAACTCGGGAGAGACGTCCGTGCTACGCAGAGGATAAGCTTCCAGAATTTACTGGGGATGAGTTTTAGGACCTGCCGGGGAATGTTGTGTCCTTTTAGGATCAACGGGGAACCAACTCTGCTTGGGGAAAGTATTGCCGAATCTTGTTTTACTCTGCGGGGAATTTGAGATGATCTGGCCACATTCTTCGATTGAACCTATCTTGGCGCTTTGGCGGACAAAACAACCAGACTGCATTAGACAACTCCACATTGCCTCTGTTTCTGATGTCACCTGTGACCAACCTCTTGTTTTATATGTAAACATTTATGAATCAGCAAATTAATGTCAAATGCATATATCAAAAATGAACATTGTACGTTCTTTGCAAGACAAAACAGAAAAAAGGAAAACAATGGTAATTTGTATGGACAAGTGAATTTGTATTGATTTAAACTTCGCATGTGAATAGGCGTTTTTTGTACAAGAGACTGACATCCTAGTAAGAGGACGCCGCCAAATAACGTAGAGTTTACAATTTGAAAAAGGAAACAAAACAGCTATGTGAACAATCCCACTGGGTTCCAACTCTGCTATCGGCTTTATGTCTTCGAACGTCTCATCGCTTTGCTACCTAGTTGAAGATGAAGCTGATTGGTCAATGCCGAATTCTGGAGCCAGATAGTTGATGCCGAATTCTGGATGCGAAGTGATCCAATGAGACATAGTGTTACGCTTTTATCCCTAACTTTTGCCTGGACCGCCCTTTCGGGTTTTCAGTCCACCGGGATACCCATTTTTGCCCAAGCCGCCTTTTCAGGTTTTCGACTTGCCGGGTGTACAGATTTTTTTTATTCATTTCATCCCTTACTTTTGCCCGAACCCTTTTGGTTCGCCGGGAAGCCCTTATTTTTTCCTAGGTATGTCAACCTAGCGGGTCTTTTATTTATGCGTAGTATTTTTTCACTATGTCTGCATTGGCGGGGTGAGGAAGGTCGTCACCATCCATGGTGGTTAGGATCATGGCTCCTCCTGAGAACACACGTTTAACCACAAATGGCCCTTCGTATGTAGGGGTCCATTTGCCCCGGGGATCACTTTGAGGAAGGATGATGCGTTTGACTACCAGGTCCCCAACTTGATATTCCTGCGGTCTGACTTTCTTGTTAAATACCCTGACCATTCGTTTCTGATACGTTTGACCATGACAGATAACAGTGAGCCTCTTTTCGTCAATCAGATTTAATTGATCAAGTCGAGTCTGGATCCAATCATCTTCATTCAAGTCTGCATCCTTCATTATCCGGAGAGAGGGTATCTGGATTTCAATTGGCAAGACTGCTTCCATGCCATAGACCAAGGAGAAGGGAGTTGCCCCGGTTGACGTCCTTGCTGAGGTGCGGTACCCATGAAGAGTGAACAGTAACATCTCACGCCAATCTTTATATGTCACTGTCATCTTCTGCACAATTTTCTTGATATTTTTATTGGCTGCCTCTACAGCCCCGTTCATCTTCGGCCGGTAGGGAGAAGAATTGTGGTGCTGTATCTTGAATTGTTCACAGAGTTCAGTGATCATTTTGTTATTGAGATTGGTACCATTGTCCGTAATGATTCTTTCTGGGACGCCGTACCGACAGATCAGATTATGCCGGATGAAACGTGCCACGACACTCTTGGTTACTGTGGCGTAGGAAGCTGCCTCAACCCATTTTGTGAAGTAATCGATCGCCACCAAGATGAAGCGATGCCCATTGGATGCTGTCGGTCGGATCTCACCAATCATATCGATGCCCCACATTGCGAAAGGCCAAGGTGCCGTTAGGACATTCAAAGGAACCGGAGGGATATGCACCTTGTCAGCATAGATCTGGCATTTATGACAAGTTCGGGAGTGTTGGTAACAATCAGCTTCCATTGTGGACCAGAAATATCCTGCCCGAAGGATTTTCTTAGACATGGTGTGTCCACTGGAATGTGTTCCAAATGTACCTTCATGCAGTTCCATCATGATTTTCTCCGCTTCGGCCTTATCCACACAACGTAGCAGAGTCGAATCATGATTCCGTTTGTAGAGAATGCCGTTGCTGAGGAAGAATTTTGCAGCAAACCTCCTCATGAACTTCTTATCATTGACAGATGCCCCTTCAGGGTATTCCTGAGCTTCCAAGTACCTCTTCACCTCATGATACCAGGGTTTCTCAGTGACCTTCTCAACCTCGAGCTCGCAGCAGTATGCCGGTTCATCCAACTTCCAGATTATGATTCAGGGAGCCTCGTTGTCCCATTTAACTTTGAACATTGAAGACATCGTGGCTAGTGCGTCCGCTAGCTGATTCTCCTCTCTGGGGAAATGCTCAAAAGTTATCTCTTCAAAGTGGGGAAGCAAGGTCAATACATACTCCTTGTAAGGAATAAGATTCGGGTGTTTCGTATCCCACTCGCCTTTGATCTGATTGATCACGAGAGCGGAATCTCCGAAAACACTTAGAAATTTGATCCTTAAGTCGATTGCAGCTTGTAAACCCATGATACATGCCTCATATTCTGCCATATTGTTGGTGCAGTTGAAACATAATCGGGCGGTGAGGGGAGTATGAGTTCCCTTGGGAGATATGATTACAGCGCCGACGCCGTTACCCAAAGCATTGGAGGCTCCATCAAAATGCATGGACCATCAGGATCCTTCCTCAGGTCCTTCATCCGGTCCAGGTACTTCACAGTCAGTTACCACCATGATGTCTTCGTCCGGAAAATCAAAGTTCAATGATTGGTAATCGTCCACAGGTTGGTGTGCCAAATGATCTGCCAGTACACTTCCCTTAATTGCTTTCTGAGTTGTATACTGGATGTCATATTCTGTCAATATCATTTGCCATCTCGCTATTCTTCCAGACAGAGCGGGCTTTTCAAATATGTACTTAATGGGATCCATCTTTGAAATCAATAAAGTAGTGTGAGTCAGCATATACTGTCTCAGCCGGCGAGCAGCCCATACAAGAGCGCAGCAAGTTTTCTCAAGCAGTGAGTAACGAGACTCACAGTCGGTAAACTTTTTGCTCAAGTAATAAATAGCGTGCTCTTTTCGGCCAGACTCGTCATGCTGCCCCAGCACACACCCCATTGAATTGTCAAGTACTGTCAAGTATAGTATCAGAGGTCTCCCTTCCACCGGTGGCACAAGAATGGGTGGCTCTTGGAGATGTTCCTTTATCTTTTCAAAGGCAGCCTGACATTCATCATTCCAGCGTACTACTTGATCTTTCTTCAGTAATTTGAAGATTGGCTCACAAGTGGCAGTCAGATGTGAGATGAATCGAGCAATGTAATTCAGTCGTCCTAGGAAACCTCTGACTTCTTTCTCTGTTCTTGGAGTCGGCATTTCTTGTATGGCTTTTACCTTGGCAGGGTCCACCTGAATACCTTTATCACTTACAATGAAACCTAACAATTTTCCGGATCTTACCCCAAAGGTGCATTTGTTGGGATTCAACCTTAGCTTGTACAACCTGAGTCGGTCAAACAACTTCCTCAGATGGTCAAGGTGCTCCTCCTCAGTTTGAGACCTTGCAATCATGTCATCAACGTATACCTCAATCTCATGATGGATCATATCATGAAATAAGGCAACCATGGCACGTTGATAGGTTGCCCCAGCATTTTTCAATCCGAATGACATGACCTTATAACAGAAGGTGCCCCACTGAGTTACAAAGGTAGTCTTCTCCATATCTTCTGGAGCCATCTTGATCTGATTATACCCTGAAAAACCATCCATGAAGGAGAACACCTTGTGTTGAGCGGTATTGTCAACAAGGACATCAATGTGAGGTAGGGGGAAGTCATCCTTGGGGCTTGCCCTGTTCAAATCCCTGTAGTCGACACACATTCTGACTTTACCGTCCTTCTTCGGCACCGGCACCACATTGGCAACCCACTGAGGGTAAGAAGTTACTGCAAGGAATCCGGCATCAAACTGTTTCATAACCTCGGCCTTGATCTTTTCAGACATCTCTGGACGCATTCGTCGGACTTTTTGCTTTACCGGAGGGCAATCTTCCTTGGTTGGTAGGTGGTGAACTACAATGTCGGCATCCAAACCAGGCATATCTTCATAGGACCAAGCAAAAATCTCCATGTAGTCTTGTAACAACCGGATCAATCGTTGCTTCACGCTGAGCTCTAGATTGGCACCAATCTTGACCTCTTTCCTATCCGTCTCAGTTCCCAGGTTAATTGTCTCTACCGGCTCTTCATGTGGTTGAATAGCTCTCTCTTCCTGGAGTAGCAGTCTTGCGAGTTCACCAGGCACTTCGCAATCATCTTCACCTTCGTCTTCGGCCAAGTTGATCGGATTTTCGAAGTCATAACTGGCGGTAGCAGAGCCGTTACCAGTAGGATCCAGAGTGGATTGAAACCTGTATAAGTGAGTGTGTGTGTAAATATAGCTGTTTTGCAATATATATAACACAGAAAGGAAAAAGAGCACAAGATTTGAAATGCAACAAACGTCCAATGTTTTGATTGATGATATATGAAATGTCATACAAAAAGCCCTCACAAATGGAGCTACGATGCCCCGGGTAGGACACCGAGCTGACAAAGTTTTAACATATTGTTTGTTACAAATTGGAAATCAAAAGAAATTAATTACTGCGTGACAAATGTGATAGGGGTAAAATCCTTTGCCGTCCAGTTGCTTGGTCCGTTGCTGTTAGTCGGGTAGATCCAACTGTCAAACTCTGCTTCCTCCACATCCTCCTCGATAGCATTCACCCTTGAGCTAGAGATAAACACTGGAGCCTTTCTGATCTTCTCTTTGCGCACAGCCTTCTGAGCCTCTGCAGTAAAGCCTAGCCCAAACTTGTCGTTCTTCTGAGTAAAGTCAGGAAGCTGACCCCAGTTTGCACAATTGCCTTTCTGAACCACAGCCCGGGCATCCCTTAGGGAAGCCATCCTCAAGAAAACATTCTCTTCAACTGTTGTCTCTGCAGCTGCTGAAATTGGATGTACCTCCTCGAAATGCTGAAAGGGGGTTTCAATAAACTCCCCGTCCATCTCAATGTATCTGAAGGAATTCAAATGGCTCACCATATACTCCTCTTCTCCTTGCACAGTGACAATCTTTCCCCTGACGGGATACTTCAGCTTCTGGTGCAAGGTAGAGGTCACTGCCCCAGCTTTATGGATCCAAGGTCGACCCAGCAGACAAGAGTACGATGGACGTATGTCCATCACATAAAAGGTAGAGTCAAACACTTGAGAGCCCACACGGATAGGGATGTTAACCTCTCCATGAACCATCCTTTTAGAACCGTCAAAGGCCCTGACGATGATATTGCTGGGCTTCAATTCCAAGCCTTCATAATCCAGACGGTCTAAAGCCTTTTTCGGTAGGACATTCAAGGAAGAACCAATATCCACCAATACATGCGCCAGAGTAGTGCCCCTGCATTCGATAGAGACATGCAGGGCATCATTGTGGTCTCTTCCCTTCGCAGTCAGGTCAGCATCTGAGAAACCCAAGCCATTGTCTGCTGTTAGATTTGCTATGCAATCAGTGAACTGGACTGCAGACGTCTCCTGCGGCACATGGGCCGTCTTGAGAAATGAGATCAAGGCCTTAGCGTGGGCCTCGGAGCATAGCAATAAGGAGAGCAGGGAGATCTTGGAGGGCGTATGCCCCAGCTGCTCGACAACATTGAAATCACTTTTCTTTATTATTTTCAGAATCTCCTCCATTTCTTGTCGGGAGGCCTCAGCATTTATGGGAATTGGTGCCTCCATCCGGGCAGGCTCTTCTTCAATCCCCTTGCCCCGAGCATTTGATGACTCGGCAGCAGGGGACACAACTTGATCAGCAATAGGAACAGGTAAACTTGTAGGTTTTATAAGGAGGGGTTTTCGAATAACGGGCGGTGCAATGTCAGGCGAGAAGAGACTGCCACTGCGGGTGACCTTGGCTGGACCAGTGATATCGCAGATACTGGCGCCAGTGTCGAATTCTTGTTTGATTCCATTTACATACACGTCCGCCCCATAATGCCAGGGGACAGCTTTATCAGACATGTAGGGGAGAGGCCCCGGGACAGTAATAATCACAGGTGCAATAGTCATGATTTGAACAGGCTTTTTTCGGGGGAGCTTTGATTGGATTTTTGAAGATGGTAACCACAGAAATTTCTTTTATCGGAACCAACTGAACAGCAGACTTCTTAAACAGAATCTCCTTGCTATCCATTAGGCTTTGGATGCCTAACCTCAGCAAGGGATAACTAGACAGGGAAACAGCACAGAACAGGCAACCTTCACCGCAACCCGGAAATAAACCGGCCCGCAGCAGGTTCTTCTTAACGGTCTTCAGAGGGGTAACAACTTCATCTACTGAAACAACGTACATTTCTTCCTCAACGGCATTTACTCTATGCTGGGGCATAGGAGCAGTTACGACATTTGGTCTCTCCGGCGCTTCAAACTGAATTTCTTTTGCGTCGATCAGATCTTGGACTTTGTTTCTTAAGGCCCAGCAATCATCAGTAGTGTGCCCGGGACTATCAGAATGATAAGCACACCGGGCATTTGGGTTATACTTAGGTGACGTAGTGTTGACGACCTTAGGAGCTTCTTTGAGGGTCACCAGGTTGGTTGACAATAGTTGGGGTAAAATTTGAGATAAGGTCATACTCAGTCGGGTATACTGCCTCTTGGGCCTTTCACTTCTTTGTTGATTGTACTGCTGAGGAGCAGCAACAGGTTTTGAGATGACCAAAGCATTGACGGCTTGGCGACTTTCGGGCTTGACTTGTCTTCTAGGACCATAGACGGCACTTGCTTCTTTCTTAAACGGCCTCTTCTCAGCACTTGTGGAGGCAGCCTTTTGTATCTTGCCTGACCTGATGCCAGCTTCAATTCTTTCTCCCGTCAATATCAAATCTGTAAACCCAGCGGAGGAGTTACCAACCAAATGATTGAAAAACGGACCAGACAACGTCCCTAGAAACATATCAACCAGCTCTCGATCAGTTAACGGAGGCTGCACCCTGCCAGCCAAATCTCTCCATTTTTGAGCGTACTCTTTGAACCCTTCACCCGTTCCTAAAGACATACCCTGAAGTTGGGTACGCGTAGGAGCGAGATCAGAATTGTATTGGTATTGTCTGTAGAATGCGGTTGCCAAATCTTCCCAGTGTCGGATGCTAGCTCCATCCAATTGGTAGAACCATTCAAGCTGTGACCCCGAGAGGCTATCTTGGAAGAAGTGAATCCAGAGGTTCTTGTCCGCCGTGTAAGGTTGGATTTTCCTTACATACGACCTCAGATGCAGCTTTGGGCAGGAGACCCCATCATACTTGGCGAAGGCGGGCGCCTTAAACTTGTGTGGAATTACTACCCCAGAAGATAACCCCAAATCTCCGAAATCCAGTCCCGGCATATTCTGAATTTCCATGGCGCTCAAGCGGTCCTCCAATTGTTTGTATCTGTCAGCAGCAGGTGGGTATTGTTCGTCGTTATAGTCCGTCTCGTTGTCGGAGACTGCGGGACTAGGAGCTCCTCCCCCTTGGGGACTGTTTTTCTCAGCAGAGGAAGTAGTTGGATCAGCTTCATTGTGAAGTGTGTTCTCAAATCTGCGTCCGGTGTTGAACAATGCAGTCCTCTTTTTCTTCTTCTTCTTCATGAGTAGAGTCTTCAACTCTTGCTGACCTTGGGCTAGGCTTAGGACCATCTCTTGAAACTGTGCATTTTGGGCCTGGAGGGCCTTGATTGCTTTCTCACTGGAGGATTCTGGATTCATGATGACTGTTCAAAATAAACAGCGAAGGAGATTAAGCAACCTGTGAAATAGGGTACCTGCTATGCATATGGTGCAATGGAATGCGTATGTTTTATGTTTTCAAAGACAAACAAGATTCAACTTTGTAGACAAAAGGGAAACACACTTCATTAGATTGAAATTTTCAATTGTTCAACAATTTGCCCTTAGGCATTACAGGAATGAAAAATACGGAAAACTACAAAAGGAAATAATCAAAGCTCATCAATGCTCCCATGGCCTCCTCTTTTCAGTGCTGATGTAGTTGTTCAGGACCCGTTCTTCTTCCAATTGCTTAGTCAGCCTCTGAATCTTCCGTTCCTGCTCGTTGAACTTCTCCCGGTAGAAATCCCGTTCTTCCTTTAGCTGCGCCCAAGATCTCTTCATGGTGTCAAAATCAGTAGGTATCTGAGGAGAGAGGACAGTTGGAGGAACCCCATCTTCATCAGGAGACTCAAGAATGAGGGGTCTGACAGCTTCGTAGGGCATACCTAACTTTTGAGCACGGATGCGGACCCATTTGCAATAGGGCTCCATTGGTAGAGAAGTCTTTGGTCCCAACTCATGTGGGTCAGCTTTGTGGATTCTGTCCCAAGCTCTAATGAATCCCTGGCGTAGTTTGTCACTGTCTGCCTGAAACTCAAAATGGAAGTGAGGAACCAGCATTTCATGAGGCCCATCTCCTCTGGCTCTTCCAAACTGTCGAAGGGCTAAGCATGGATTGTAAGAGATTCCTCCTTGGATACCAATCAATGGAACATTAGGGTATTCTCCGCAACGGTCAATAACAGCCACCTCATCCAAACCTCTGAGAGTCCAGGTGATGTCATTATCAGTGAGAGACATTAACCTCCGAGCCCAACCTTTTCCTTCTTCATTCTTCAGCACGAATTTACGAAGGTGCGAAATAAACCACCTTACTAGCAAAGGAGCACAACACCACGGGGTTCCCCGTTTTCGAGCAGTACGAGCATAGAGTTGTTGTAGAATATCACCCAAAAGAGTGGGTACCGGATTCCGAGACATGAAGATCCTTATGACATGGATACTGATAAAGGTGTCAGGGTTGGGAAACAGCACCAGACCATAGATCAAAAGAGCTAGAATGTCCTCATATGCCTTGAAGTCCAAGTCATTCCAGAAATCATTAGCCTTGCCAACCAGAAATTTGACCAAAAAGCCCTTGATCCCATCTCTAGTTTCCCAGTTGGACAAAACCTCTTCCTTGGTCAAGGGGAGAATTGCAGCAATCTCCTCAGGCCTAGGAGTCTTTTCCAAACCAGTGAATGGAGTTTGTTCCAAGACAGGAATCCCAAGCAAATAAGAAAATTCTTCCAGGGTAGGAACCAGCTGGAAGTCTTGAAAGGTGAAACAATGGTACAGAGGGTCATAAAACTGGGTCAGAACACTTATCAGTTGTTGGTCCCATTTTGCAGTGACCAAGCCAAGGAGAGAGCCATGTCTGTTGATGAAGGAGGTAGTGTTTGGAATCCTTCCAACCAAATCCTTGAGTAAAACTGGTGGTTGAACAAAGTTGAGCCGGACAGTATTTCTACGCATGGGCATCATGATGTCCTACAAAACAGAGCAAAGATGAAACCTTTTTGTCTTTGAAATGGGTTAACCTTTTATACAGGATGCATGCAATGGTATGATGGCATGATTCTATGATGAAGCACACCACAAGTATTCACATAGGCAAATAAGGCACACAAGTCACACAAGACACCCTTAGGTTTTAGGCCAGCATGAGTTTCAGGTATTACCCTCTTTTGGTTTTGTTGGTTAAAACCTGTCCTATCAGAAGTAACCGGGTTCTAGAGGATCTCAAATCATTGGCTACCCTCAATCGGTCATAACTCCAGCATCGCAATCTTTTCTCACGGCCAGAACCATCTCGAGAGTTTAGCCTCAATGAGTGTAGCATACTGCTACTGTCCTAATAGCCAAGTTGGTCAATTTAGGGTTCTAAGGTTGGTTGGTGTTTAATGACCCCTTAGAAGACCTATATTCTCCCTGTTACAACACAAGGGATATAGGTACAGACTAAGATGCCACACCAACGTAGCCACTGCTTCACCCATGTCGGTCTACGCCGGACAGGTCCCTCACAGATTATGCTACCTAAAAAGGGTATATCCCAGATCCGGGTTAGGATCTATGAACTCCGATGCAAAGCCCACAAATATAAAAGCAAACAAAGCAAACAATTGAAAACAAAGGTGATCTAAACCCTAAGGTTACTCCATTTTTAAAAATTTCCCCAGCAGAGTCGCCAGTTCTGTGATACGGTGGGAGAACTGACTTGAGGTTTTGCGTTTGTATTCGCAAATGTTGCGGTTAGCAAGAGTCGCCACCGACTTTTTATTTTATCCTAAGGAAAGGTTAAAAAGCACATCAAAAAACCTTTTGAGATGTTTTCTTGGGTTCAGGGAGTAGATTATATAAAGGGAAGGTATTAGCATCCTTTCTATCCATGGTTATCCATGGGCTCTTAGTTACTTGCTTAGATCACTTGCCTTTTGCTTTCAATTGTTTGAAATGGTGCTTTGTGTGTGTGGGTTTGAAAATATTTTGAAAAGAGGCCAATGTGGTGGCAACCTTTGTAATGATCCATGTGGGGATGTATACAAAGGTGTATGTCTTTTGAAAAAGGTTTTCATTTGTTTTTCAAAGTTATTTTGAAAGTGTAGTGTTGTGTGGTTTTGAAATTAGACAAGTGTCTTGTTTTGCAAGTTTGATTCAAGTAGCTAAGAGGTTACTCCTAAATTTCTCAAAAAGATTATTGCTATGTTTTAACCCTTTTAACAAGTTTGTTCCACCATTGAATTTGGTGGACAACCTTATGTTAGGATGTGAAAGGGACAGGCGCGGGTCATCCTTTAGACCATAATTGTAACGACGTTAAATGTCTTTGGGCAATTTCTTTAAGGGACTTGATCATTTGTTTTTGTTTGTTTTTGAAAAGTTTTGTCGAGGGACTATGATCATTCAAATTGTTTGCTTTGCCCAAAGAAGTTCAACATACAATATGGCCCATTTATTTGAAGGCAACAAGTGGAATACCCTAGGGGTGCAAGTGTGAGATGTGTTGTTTATTTTCATGCTCATTTGTCTTGTATTAGGTCAAACTATTTTTTCGTTTTTTCGCATACAAACCCTAATTCTAACATGTTATCATTAGAAAGCAATAAAGTGCAAAATTAAATTTACTAAGCTATTACAAAACCAAATATGGGAAGGGGGGTACAAATGTTCAAATGGGGATATTGACAAGAATTTAAATCTAAATTATTACATCATTTTGAATATTTGCAATTTAATCAATGTACAAAAATTAAATAACAATGCAAGATGCAAAAGAATGTTTTATATGTATGAAAAAATATTACTTATGTAAAAGAGAAAAGAAAATAAATAATAAAAATATTATTTTTTGGAGTATTTTGAATTTAGGGCAAAAACCCTAATTTTTTTAAAAGAAAATGCATTATTATCTAATTTAATACAACTATTTATTTATTATTTATAAAAATAAAATAAAATGAAGTATATTATGAAAAAAAGTATTTTTGTATCAAATATTAATAAAAATGAAAAATTCAAGTATTTTTATATTTTATCTTAAATATATTAATAAACACATATATATATACATATTAAATCTTAAATATGTATTATACACAAAATAAATATTTATTTAACATTTTTATAAAATAAATAAAAAGAGTATTTTTTATGTGAAATATTTTCAGAAGGTAAATAAAAATAAAAAATGTATTTACATTATTTTTATGTTTATTCTAATAATAGTATATATATATTTATGTATAAACAAAGAAATAAATCAAATAAATATGCCATAAATTCAAAAAAGGATGGAAAAAATATTTTTATGTTTTTTATATCATGAGAAAAAAATAAACAAAGTCAACAAAAAAAGTAAAAGTCAAAAAGAGTCAAAAATGAAGCAAATGGGCTCAGGGGGTGTAAACATGGAAATAGGGTGTGAAAAGAAAATAAATCCAGGCCCAGCCCAGACCACTTCTTCTTCAACCTCTGTACAACATCCTTCAAACAAAACACGCGTTTTTTATCTCTGGATTCCTGGACTTTCAAGCAAAACTCATAACATGAAAAGTGTAGAGCATTAAGAGACGGTTTCAACCATATAAAGAACTTGACATATCTCTCTAAGATGAGGGAGAATTTCTCCTCCCCCAATTTTTGCACTAACTTTTCATAAATGTTCAGACATGAAATTCTCTAAGCACACGAAATATAAATGAAATCTAATCATATGAGCATGTTCAGGGCTATGATTGTGACATGTTTTCTTCAAAAAACTAAAGCTAACAATGCCTAATAAGGGAGATAGAACTCCATGAATATACCTGTTCAGTTGGAATCGAGCTTTGCAATGGAGGATGTTTCAGAGTGAAATGATGACTTGTATAGCTTCCTTGAAGTGTAAGGATGCTTTTCCAAGTCCTACTTTGTCTTGAAACTCCCTGAATCGAGCTAGTGAACTCCAACTGCAAAACAGAAATTTAAAAATGGTGAAGTGGCTTGGAGGTGTTACATGTCAGGTTTCAGGACAGGGTTAGCTTGCATATGTTGTAAGGAAGGTAGAGGAACAAGTTTGGACAGGAATGCTCGAAGGGATTGAGAGATAGCACTCAATCTGCAGGGCTTGCTCTGTTTGTGCAGTTTTGTGGTGTTTCTGAGATGGAGAGTGCTTGAGAGGCAAATGGCTCGTGCAAAAGCTTGGTTGGGTAGTTTGGAATGTGTTTGATAGCTTTTGTGTTGTGTCTCTATGCTGAAGAGAGAGTTGTGATAAGTTATGCAATGTTACTTGAAAATGAAGCAAGCAATGGTCACTTTGTGTTTTAGGTCAGTAGGGGCCTCTAATCCTGCTGCATAAGCCTCTCTTGATCAGAGCAATTTGCCCATAATCTTGTGCCAAAAGGATTTTGCTTGTACCTTCTTGGATTACAAATTGACATAAAGTTAATCTTTTTCAAAAATGGAAAGTTCACTTTATCTAGTTTAGGATTAATCCACTATGCAATGTTAGAACACAAAGAACATGGTCTTAACACATTGAACATGCATTAAATTATTGAGTATGGAATGGTTCAAGGACCTGTAATCAAGCATAAAGCAAGCTAAGTTCAGATTTGCAAAGTTATGAACATGTTTTGATGAAGAACAAAAGTGAATTTTTGCCAACTTGTGAAATTCGAATCTCTCAAGTTATGAGGTTGTTTGATGAGTTCTTGGACATTTTGGAAAGCTTGGAATGTGTACTACAATCCATCTTTGAAATGCAAATCAAAATTCCAAGTGGAAGGGTATGAAAAGTGGCCTTGAAGTGGGGTAGAAAACCTTGTCAAAATAGGTTAAAATTTCACTAAGTTAAAAATGGTTTAGTGCCCTTATTCAAAAAATTGTAACTTGAGATACAAGCTTCAAATGAGAAAATTTTGTGAATCAAAGTTGTAGATTATGCAACAAGATAAAACTTTCATGTTTTGACTTTTGTTTGAATCCAAATGGATCTTGGTGAAAAGGTGGGGCAAAGTTGGGAAAAAATTAGGGTTTTTTATAACTTAGAAAAATTCTAAGTTATGAAAAATTCCATTTTCAAACCCTAATTTGCATTTTGTGATTTCTTGGTGAACAAGTTTCATGATTTGGCAAGTTTTGATGAAAAATGAATCTTGACTCTTGATTTTGACCAAAAAGTCAAAGTTTGACTTTTCAGTGTACAATCAAAATTGATCAATTGACTGGGAAATTCAACTGTCAATCCTGTGTACTTGGGATCTTTTGAGTTTGATGAACATGTCAAGATAATTCCATGGGGTCCTTGAGTCCATATGTGAGCTTGGTTTGCCATTGGCTAGGTCAAACAGTCAAAAATTGCCTTTGTGCAGTCAAAACCCTAAAAATGACCATTTTGCCCTTTTGGTGATCTGATCAAATTTCTTGTGGAACTGTGATCCAAACTTGATCAAATGGTTCATGTGAGTTCATAATGTTGATGTGGATCAAATTTCATGAGGTTTGACTGTCAATTGGCCACAGTTGACTTTTTCCCCAATACAGCTGATTTCTAGGTCAACTGTCCAATTGACTGGGCAAAACTTGGAATCAAGACTTGAAACTTGGTATAGGTAAGCTTGGGAGTCCAATATGAAGCATGAAAGTCATCTTAGGCCTTTTAGGTCAAAACATCCTTGGGCAAACACAAACCCTAATTTGAGTCCACAGTGCAAGGAGAAGTCTTGAGCAGAGGAAACCCTAATTGGATCTTGATCTTCAAAGGTCTTGTGATGAGAAAATGTTGAGGAAATGGGAGGGCAAATTTTGGGGTACAACATAGGGCATATAACAAAAGGGTGAAAGGAAAATCATTCACTATTAATGACTTAGTCTGGAAAGTCATATTGCCCATGGACAATAAAAATAAAACGTTAGGTAAATGGTCACCTCATTGGGAAGGACCTTTTCGAATAATAAAGATATTTTCAAACAATGCATATGAAATCGAAGAATTGGTTGATGATAAGCGAATCCTAAAGGTTAATGGGAAATATCTAAAGAAATATAAGCCACGCCTGCAGGAGATTCGAATAATAACAACGTAATCAAAATATCATAAAGGAATGCCAAAATGGTAATATGGGATTGCCAAAATGGCGTTGTTCGAATATTACAGACCAAAACCAAATTACAAAACTAATTAAAACTAAGATTTAAAAATAGACATTATTCTTCAATCTATTAAAGGTACTTCGAAAGGACTCAAGCCTTTGTTGAGTAAAGCGCCTTGCTCCTTCTAGGGTAGCTACTTCTCCTTTAAGTTGTTCTGTTGCCTCCATTTCTGCAAGTCCTTTGTTGAGGAGCTCTTCGAAATGTTCACCAGCAGTATTGGTTTCGTAGGCCAGTTGTTGTTGTTTATCCTCCTTAACCTTTTGTTGAAGTTCGTGAATTTGCCTTTCCCAGAGAAGGATAGACTCAGCTCGAGCTTCATAGTCAGTTTTTGCTTGCTTTAGATGCATGGCTTGATCTTCAGCTTCTTGAGAGAGCTTCGAAGCATGCTCATAAGCAGCGTCCATTGCAGTTCGTTTTTCTTGGACTTTTCTGGTAGCAAATTCATCTTGGAGAAGACACCCAGTCACGTTGTCTAACAGAGATTGAAGATCGAATAAGATAGTGCTGACTGGCAAAGAGCAGGTAGCGAGGTTGACTTGTGTAAGTAGCTCCTTCATGGTATAGCAAGCTGTACTATCCTGTTTGAGCACTTCGAACAAGTCCACATCAAGGATTGTTCTCCTAATTCTGTTAAGGAGTACAATTCTATCATCTGTGGGCAACGGATTGCTAGTCGAACTAGTACCAGCCCTAGCAGGAGGAATATCCCTTTGAGCTAGTTTCGCCTTCATGTACCCAATTGGGTCATTTCGTCTTAGGAGGGCTAGCTCCTCTTCGTTCATCTAAGATAGAGATGATTGGGGAAGTTCCATGCGCAACGGAGTCACATCCATTTCGACTTCCATGGGTTTATTGGTCGCGTCACTGTCACCTTCACTCGTTTCCTGCTCATTGCCTTCTTCATTATCAACCAGATCCACCACTTCGATATCATCGTTCTCACTGCTATTTGCATCTGACTCTGTTCCAGCAGTCAAACCGTTGTGGGCATCTTCTTCCTCAGACCCTTCCTCTGCAGATTCTTCGTTTCCTTGATCAGAATCAGCCTTCTCTCCTTCAGCGTGAATGTCCTTTGGATTCTCTTGAAGGGTTTCAAGAGGGGACTTTTGAAGAGAAGTTTTTTGTAAAGTCTCTGCAGATTCATGAAGCGTTGCTTTATTCGTTTCTTTCAGAGGGGGAGAAGTACTCTGGTCATCTTGTTGCTCTGAAGCCCCAGTCAGAACCGCCATGTTGGATGATCCTTTGTTCTGTACCAGGTTACTGGAGTCCCCATGAGGAGAAGAGTTGATGGGAGTAGCAACCTTTGATGGATAAGTCGAAGTGGTAAGAGCTGGGTTCAAAATATCCTACAGAGGCAAAGAATATTAAGAGCATGCACCAAGGTAATGAATAATCATTTTGTTAAAAATTAGGGTTCAATTTACCTGTGGATTCTCAGAAGAGAGGTTGCTATCTATATGTTCCAACATTACGTTGGAGGTCGAAGGTGGATTTTTGGATTTAGTTGAGGGAGCAGCATCTCTGGAATCGAGTCCAGAGATACCAGTTGGTGCAGCACTTTTGGAAATTTCCTTCTTCTGCTTCTTCTTCGAAGCAGCTGGTGAATTCCCTCCAGCATTGGGATCCTTCCCAGTAGTGTTTGTTTTTCTTTTCTTTGGAGTGGTTGGTGGGAGTTTGTTAGTCTGAAAAGATTTAAACATGAGTTAGATCCAAATCATGAAACATTAGTGTATTCTAAACATCAAGGCTAATTGATTACATGTGGAGTTGGAACAGTGGTTATTACTGGTGTTGTTGTTGTTGTTGCAGCAGTTGTTGTTGGTTTGGATAGAGTCACATTATCAATGGTTTCGACAGACGTTTGGGAGGCGCTTCCCTCTTTAGACTTTGAAGCAGCAGTCTTTATCCTGATGGCTGAAAATCGAAACAATTAAGGCAAAAGTTAAAAATGTAGAAATTGAGAAACATTTGGGATTTTCCCAAGCATTCGCACCTGTGCCTTGATCAGATTTAATCGACATGGCAGAAAGGTCATAGCGAAGATGTCCTGGGAAATCGTGGAGCCAATGACGAGCCCATGTCACAGTCTCAGATGGCTTTGGTTTCTTTTGAAGATATTTGAACATTTCTTTGCAAGTGAACCACCAAGGGTATGGAGGAAACCAAGCCAGAGCCAGTTCTAAGGTAGGCAATCTAGGAAATTTAGGTGGATGCATTTCGAATGCCAACCTATACCTATCCTCAGGTGACAACCCTGAAGGAAGTTTTAGCTTAGAAATTTTTTCTTTAAATTTTTCCTTCAAGGTCTCAGCCGCTTGATGCACAGTGGATTCCAAGTGTGTGGGATCATAAGTGGTTTCGAAATAATTTTGAAAAGCCCTAATCTCTTTGGCATGAGTGAACATACCTTTCTTGGAGTGTACCTGCACATCGAACGCATCAATTAGTTTCTGTTGAATAGAGAGGGTATCGAACATATAAGATTGGTAGAACTTTGGCCACCATTCCAGAAAACCCTTTGCTGTGAGGTGTGTAGGTTTGAAAGGTATTAGTTCAAAGTGGGCAAAGCCTTGATATTGTTCCTGTTGTAATTTGGCTTCTCTCGCTTTGAAGGTTCGCCCAGAAGTGATGGCCCTTTCTGTTTGGAATAGGGGTTCAGGGATTAGTTGGCACAGGCCAAATTGTCTAGAAACAAAGTTGGGTTGATAAGCAAAAAGGAAGATTTGGTTCTTAGAAGGAGTAATTCGTGAGGAGATTAATCTGGGAAGCAAAAAGGCTTTCCAAACATCTTGAATTTCTTTGCTCTCAACTGCTTCTGAGAGAGCCATGGTGAACCATGATGGTCCATGAGTCCTTGAAGCGAAGGGCACCATGGTCTCTTCGAATTTGTGTCTCTTGGAGAAAATCATGATATAGTTGGAGAAGAGAACTTTGAAGTCATCTTTATCATCGTTTGGGGTAAGTCTTCGCAGCCTAGTTCCCTCAATGATTCTATCCGCTATCTCCGGATCTTGTTCAACAATAGTGTTAGCAGTTGATAGTGAAGGTTCAAACATGGCATTAAGCCATAACTGGAGTAACCAGAAGGGGCCAGCTAGAAGGATGTTTTTTGGAGTGTGGGATTTCAAACTCGAAACGGCTGATCTTAAACTTTCATAAAGATCAACAAGTAACAGTTCGCTTAAACACACCCTCCGATTCTCATGTAAATCTCTAGCTAGGGGGATGAACTTGCTGGCTACCTGTAAGGACCTGCTGCAGAATACATACCTTGATAACCATAAGGTGAGGAAAGCAATGTGTTCCACATCTGACACACTGTCTCCTTCAGTGTGGTAGTGGCTAATGAACTTTGAAAAGCTGGCTAATTTGACTTCGAAGTCAATAATGCTCGAGTGCTCTTCATTGTCAGGAATGTAGGTTTCTCCTACTGGCGACAAACCAGTGATGGCAGCTATGTCAAAAATGGTGGGTGTAATCATTCCCCCAGGGAGATGGAAGGTGTTGTAGGTGCTGTCCCAGAAATATAAGGACACGAATAATAATGGATGGCTATAGGTAAAGCCTGGTTTCGATAATTTAATCAAGTTGTAAATGCCTAATTCCTCCCATTGCTGGGATTTCTTGGCTTCTACTTTAGTAAACCAGTTGTGGTAAGCTGTGTCAGAGGTGGGGCAGGATCGAAATGGTTTAAAGTTACTCTTCACATAATCTAGCACAAAAGGGTCCTTTGGGGGAATGATTGGAGTTTCCACGGTTGTCGAATCAGAAGACTCCCCTGTCTTAGGGGTATCCATTTTATTAAACAAAGGCTTAAAATTATAACAAACAGGAAAGATTTTTCTAGTGTCTTTTAAGATTTCAAAGACTGTAAGAGGACCCATTAAAGCAAACCTCTTGCCAGCGGCGTTAGTGGGAATTAGTACCTGAGATGCGTAGAGCATTTCCTTCTCTTTGGAGATCATCTGAGGAATAAGTACAGATTGACCTTGATAGGTGCCAACCTTGCTTTCCATTATGGTTCCTGTGTTCTTTCCTTTATTTTTGGAAGCTTTTTTCAGTTGGGATGATGTTGTAGAAGACATTGTTGAAGATTGTTGGAAGTTTTAGGGTTTCGGTGAGAAGAGAGGAAGAAAAGATTCAGAATGTGGGAAGAAAAAATAAAAGACTAAGTTGATGGGTTTTTATAGTGTGGAAGTTTAAACACCCACTGAGTAAGATTAGGATACGTGGGAGTCGTGGGTTGGATTGAGAAGGAGGTGGCGTAAAAGTTGATATTGGTAATAGGCGTGATTAAATAATAATCATTGTTTTATAACTGCACCATGCTGTGAAATGGTTCAAGACGGTTAAGGAATCTGAAAGGCGTCGTGATTGACGTGACTGGAGTCATACGCAATAAATGTTACAATTACTCAAAGGTCACATCAAAATCTTGCATATATATTTAAAATAAGTATTTCTCAAAGGATCGAAATACATATTTTAAAGGGGCATTTTGTTGGCTGAAGATTTTGATGATACAGTTCAAAACGAAGCAAGTTGGGTGTTTCGTTGGAATAAAGCAAGATGTCATGTTTTGAAATGATAGAAGCAGTGCTTCGAATGGGCGTGTCAAAACTCTGAGCTTCGAGTGATAGTTATATGGATATATTCAAAAGAAGTCTCGAAGTGGTAACAAGGTTGTGTCCAAGAAATGAGTTCGAAACGAAGAGTGCCAACACATTTGAAATTCAAACGCAAGCGGGATGTTCGAAATTTAAAATATATGCGCTGGAGCATTCGAAGACGCATGGAAGCTAGAGAGGGGCATTGCTTTGCATGTTCTAAACGTGGAAGAATATTATAGGAAAGACCCTTATGGTCTAAGTAGTATAAATAGAAGTCTTAGCGTTAGGATTTCGTGTGTCATATCTATTGTACAAAATTCAGTAAACATTCAAAATACCACATGGCTAGGGAAACGAATGCTCGAACAATGTACGTATGATAACACCAAATGTTTATGATTCAGTAAAACTCTTTATCATTTCCAGTTTTTCCTCTACCTTCATGTCAATATCATTCAAAAGCCTTTACATTAAAATCTTTTTCATTCAAAGTCATCTACTGATTCCTTGCATTTAAAAGTCTTTCCCTCTATTCCGAGTACTTTACATTTCAGAAATTCTTATACCTTTTATGTTGTTATCTTCATGCTTTTATCATTCGAATACCCTTTTCATCCAAAGTCATTTTACTGATTTCTTGCATTTAAACGCTTTCTTTTTATTTTGAATCTTTTACATTCCAGAAACGCTTTTACATTACATGCTTTTATACTTCGAAGTTATTTACTTGTCTTTTTGCAGTTTTACATGTCTTTACAATTGAACCTTTATTCATGCAATTTAGTTTCGCACGTATTTACTTGATCATGTCATTAGATCTTTAATAGAGTAATCGAAGTAAGTTGAACACCTACACAACAATCTAAATACCAAACATGAATATCAGTTCTACAATGAGAATTATCCAAACGACCAATACACCATAGGATCAATCTAGTCGATCCTGCAAGTTACCAGAGAGATTAAATAACAGTCATTAAGATTATTTGATAGTTTGGAGGACTAGCGGTTGTTTACCAGAAATAACTGTAAACACTAGTATGACCAAGGTGTTCTGCAGCGTACGATCAAAATATGGCCAGAGCCTTCGAAACAATCCCTTTCGCCCCATGCTGGAACCACAAAGAGACTGGTCAGATGAGCAACGTTTAGAGAGCAAATACACTCAACGAAGGCCTGATAGTCCTTATCCCAAAGGCGCTCGAAGGGTAACGTTCAAAATTCCTGCTGAAATACCAACAGACAAATGGCTGCAAGTCAGAACTGACAAGGGCAAAGACAAATGGAGAAACAATGAACAAAACGCACGCCACGCCATGACATATAGAAGGCAGTTCAATATGGAGAAGAGGGAAGAAGTGAGGTTAGAAAACTACAAAGGAATAAACCCCATGTCAAGATCACAATGGCGAAGGCAACAGAGAATTCGAAAGGCTGAAAGGGAAGCTTTGGCAAATAAAGGAGCAACTTCGATCAAAAACCAAGGAGAATCAAGCACCAACAAACCCACACCAAATAATCAACCTGAGGACAAACCCCCAGTTAGTAGGAGACTCTTCTCAGAAACACAACCAAATGAATCGAAGGAGTACACACCAGGTCCAGAAGAAGACGAGGATATGCTAACGGACAACTTCGAATCAGAGGGGGAGTCTTCACTCAATATCAATTGCAACATGTTATCTGTACAACCTTGTGAGTTTGGACAGGAAACTGAAATCGAAGAGTATGAGGAGGATGATACAATAGATCTGATGAAGCATATGCCAGTGTGTTACTACGTAATGGATAACGGAGCTGTCGAGGAGCAGAATGCTTTCTTCGAGCGCCCAGAGCCAGCTATGAAAAATCATCTGAAGCCATTATTTATTCGAGCCAAAATTGGTACCCATGGCGTAAATAAGGTCTTAGTGGATGGAGGCGCTGTAGTTAACTTAATACCCCATTTAATGCTGAAAAAGTTAGAAATACACGAGGGTGACATCAAACCACACAACATGGTACTATCCAACTATGAAGGGAAAGTAGGTCAAACGTTGGGGGTAGTTTAACTGGACTTGACGGTAGGATCGAGCTGCAGGCCCACCATGTTCATGGTGATCGAAGCCAAAGCCAACTACAACTTGTTGTTGGGAAGAGAGTGGATCCATGGCGTAGGAGCAGTTCCTTCGTCAATGCATCAGAGGTTGGTTTTATGGAGAGAAGATGGGATTATGGAGAACATCGAAGCGGACCAGAGTTACTTCATGACAGCAGTCAACTTAGTTGACAAGAGAAATTATGACAAACATTTGGCCAAGATTGCTCCTTGTGCCCCTAACGACGAAATCAATGAAACCAAGAACGCACACTATTATATGACCCTTCGCCATGATGGCATGTATTGGGATATAAGAATAGTCAGTGAAGATGAAGGAGTCGAAGGTACTACGCAAAGACGGCCAGCAGGCTGGGAGTTCGACAACCTTGCTCATGATTGAGTCCTCTTTCTTCGAAAGGATTTCGGCCTATATGGCTGAGAACGAATGGAAAGCGGCCTTAGAGGCTGAAATAGATAAATTGGTTGTAGAAGTGAACGAAATAAATGGGGATGGTTCGAAAGGCACACCCTTTGAAGAATACGAAATAGATCAAAGGCTAAATGCCATCTATGATAAAGAACCCTTAGGCTTCGAGAAGGACCCCTCAGACTCAGGTGCCAAAATGTTGGCGCATGATCCGCTCGAAGAAGTGAATTTGGGGGATGAGAACACGAAAAGAATAACATACATAAGCGCAAAACTTAATTCAGGCCTCAAGCAGGAAGTGATCGAAGTCCTCAAGAGAAACAAAGATTGCTTCGCGTGGGACTATGATGAAATGCCTGGTTTAAAGAGGGAGTTAGTGGAACACAAACTTCCAATCAAGGATGGCAAGAAGCCCATCAAGCAAACTCCTAGAAGATTCGCACCAGCGGTTCTCACAAAGATCAAAGCTGAGATCGAAAGGTTGCTGCGCTGCAGATTCATCAGAACCACAAGGTATGTCGAATGGTTAGCAAATATAGTGCCTGTTATTAAGAAAAATGGCTCTCTGAGAATTTGCATAGATTTTAGGGATTTAAATACTGCAACCCCTAAAGATGAGTACTCCATGCCCGTGGCAGAAATGTTAATAGACTCTGCTTCAGGATTCGAATATTTAAGTATGTTAGATGGATACGCTGGGTACAATCAGATTTTTATTGCTGAAGAAGATGTTGCCAAGACAACATTTCGTTGCCCAGGAGCCTTAGGCACCTACGAATGGGTAGTGATGCCCTTTGGTTTAAAAAATGTTGGGGCAACTTATCAAAGGGCAATGAATTCGATTTTCCATGATTTCATTGAAACCTTTATGCAGGTGTATATTGATGATATAGTCATTAAATCTATATCTGCAGAAACCCATTTGCATCATTTGAGCCAATCATTCGAACGAATGAGAAAACATGGCTTAACAATGAACCCCCTTAAATGTGCATTTTGTGTGCAGGCTGGAGATTTCCTTGGCTTTGTGGTTCATAAAAAAGGAACCGAGATCAACCAAAATAAGACCAAAGCCATAATGGAGACGAAAGCACCTACATTAAAAAGGGAGCTGCAATCCTTGCTAGGGAAGATTAACTTTCTCAGAAGGTTCATTTCGAATCTAAGCGGAAGAACCCAAGATTTCTCTCCGTTGCTTCGTTTGAAGCAAGGCCAAGCCTTCGAGTGGAACGAAGCTCATCAGGAGGCATTTGACAAGATAAAAAGATATCTCTCTCAGCCTCCCATCTTGTCTCCACCTTCATGAGGAAAGCCCATGATATTGTACATATCCGCCTCTGAAGTTAGTATAGGTAGTATGTTAGCACAAGAAGATAACAATGGCATCGAAAGAGCCATATACTATTTAAGTAGGGTATTGAATGATGCATAGACTAGATATAGCAATATAGAAAAGCTATGTCTCTGTTTGTACTTTTCTTGTATGAAACTTAAGTATTATATAAAGCTTGTTGATGTTTATGTTTCATATCATTTCGATGTTATCAAACACATGCTTTCGAAACCAATAATGCATAGCAGAGTTGGTAAATGGGCTTTAGCCTTAACAGAATATTCTTTGACTTTCATGCCTTTAAGAGCTGTGAAAGGTCAAGTAATTTCTGATTTCATTGTGGACCATTCACTGGTCGAAAAGACTGTCATGGGTTACGTTGAAATGCAACCTTGGAAATTATACTTTGATGGTTCGCCCATAGGGATGGTAGTGGTGTTGGAGTTCTTATAATTTCTCCTGAAGGAATTCCAACAAAATTCAAGTATAAGTTAGATGGTCCTCGTTGCTCGAACAACGAAGCTGAGTACGAAGCACTTATTGTTGGACTTGAAGCTTTGTTGGAATTGGGGGCAACTAGAGTCGAAATTAAAGGAGACTCAGAGTTAGTGGTCAAGCAAATAACAAAGGAGTACAAATGCATAAAGAAAAATCTGATGACATACTTCGTCATAGTTAACAGGCTACTTAGAAAATTTGAATACATGGATATTCAACATATACCAAGAATAGAAAACCAAGAAGCAAATAACTTAGTACAGTTGGCTTCAGGTTATAAAGTTTCTACCAAAAACTTTGAGGATTTGGTCGAATTAAGAGGTAGGGTTATGGCTACTAGACTTATACCATCAGATCTAGAGAGTATAAAATTAGGTTGTGCTGATAAACAAGGATTCGAAGTACTAGCCATAGACACCTTATCAGATGCAGATTGGCGAAGTCCACTTGTGAGTTATTTAACAAATCCAACATTGAATGTTGATAGGAAGATAAAATATAGAGCATTATCATATGTCTTCATGGGAAATGAATTGTTCAAAAAGACCCAGGAAGGCGTATTACTGAAATGCCTAGGAGAAAGTGAGGCATACTTAGCATTGCCAGAAGTCCACAATGGGGCATGTGGGGCACATCAAGCAGGTCATAAAATGAAATGGTTGTTATTTCGATATGGCATGTATTGGCCCAGCATGCTCAAAGATTGTATAGACTTTGCTAAAGGGTGTGAAGAATGCCAGAAACATGCAGGTATTCAACATGCTCCTGCAAGTGAGTTACATTCGATCATTAAACCATGGCCCTTTAGAGGATGGGCATTAGATTTAATAGGAGAAATTAATCCTGCTTCGTCTAAAGGACATAAATATATCTTGGTAGGAATAGATTATTTTACCAAGTGGATAGAAGCAATACCATTAATAGCTGCTGATCAAGAGGCTATTATTGAGTTCATACAGAAACAAATTATCTATAGGTTCGGATTGCTAGAGAGCATAACTACAGACCAAGGTTCTGTGTTTACTGGTAGGAAGATGCAAGAATTTGCTCAAGAGATGGGGTTTAGATTACTAACATCAACACCATATTATGCTCAAGCAAATGGTCAGGTCGAAGCAGCCAATAAAGTGATAATAGGGTTAATTAAGAAACATGTTGGTAAAAAGCCAAGGAACTGGCACAAGACTTTGGACCAAATACTATGGGCCTGTAGAACATCTCCTAAAGAAGCTACTAACACCACGCCTTTCCAACTAACATTTGGTCATGATGCAGTTCTACCAGTAGAAATTCATCTACAATCAGTTCAAATTCAAAGACAAAACGAGATCCCATCTGCATTATATTGGGAGATGATGATGAATGAGTTAGTTGAGTTAGATGAAGTTAGATTGCATGCATTGGAAATCCTAATGAGACAAAAGGAAAGGGTAGCCAGGGCATATAACAAAAGGGTGAAAGGAAAAGAATTCACTATTAATGACTTAGTCTGGAAAGTCATATTGCCCATGGACAAGAAAAATAAAACATTAGGTAAATGGTCACCTCATTGGGAAGACCCTTTTCGAATAGTAAATATATTTTAAAACAATGCATATGAAATCAAAGAGTTGGCTGATGATAAGCAAATCCTAAAGGTTAATGGGAAATATTTAAAGAAATATAAGCCACGCCTGCAGGAGATTCGAATAATAACAACATAATCGAAACATCATAAAGGAATGCCAAAATGGTAATATAGATTGCCAAAATGGCGTTGTTTGGATATTACAGACCAAAATTCAACCAAGATTCAAAACTAATTAAATAAACTGAGATTTAAAAATAGGCATTGTTCCTCAATCTATTAAAAGTACTCCAAAAGGACTCAAGCCTTTGTTGAGTGAAACGCCTTGCTCCTTCTAGGGTAGCTACTTCTCCTTTAAGTTGCTCTGCTGCTTCCATTTCTGCAAGTCCTTTGTTGAGGAGCTCTTCGAACTGATTGCCAGCAGTATTGGTTTCATATGCCAATTGTTGTTGTTGAGCCTCCTTAACCTTTTGTTGGAGCTCTTGAATTTGCTTTTCCCAGAGAAGAATAGACTGAGCTCAAGCTTCATAGTCAGTTTTGACTTGCTTTATATGCATGGCTTGGTCTTCAGCTTCTTTAGAGAGCTTCGAAGCATGCTCATAAGCAGCGTCCATGGAAGTTCGTTTCTCCTGGACCTTTTTAGTAGCAAATTCGTCTTGAAGAAGACACCCAGTCACATTATCTAACAAAGCTTGAAGATCGAATAATATGGTGCTGACTGGCAAAGAGCAGGTGGCGAGGTTAACTTGCGTAAGTAACTCCTTCATGGTATAGCAAGCTGTGCTATCCTTCTTGAGCACTTCGAACAAGTCCACATCAAGGATTGTTCTCCTAATTCTGTTAAGGAGTACAACTCTATCATCTGAGGGCAATGGATTGTTAGTCGAACTAGTACCAGCCCTAGCAAGAGGAATGTCCCTTTGAGCTAGTTTAGCCTTCATATACCCAATTGGGTCATTTCGTCTTAGGAGAGCTAGATCCTCTTCAGTCATTTGAGATTGAGACGATTGAGGAAGTTCCATGCGCAAGGGAGTCACATCCATCTCTACTTCCATAGGCTCATTGGTCTGGTCACCATCACCTTCACTTTTTTCTTGCTCATTGCCTTCTTCATTATCAACCAGATCCACCACTTCGATATCATTGTTCTCACTGCTATTGACATCTGACTCTGCTCCATCAGTCGAACCATTCTGAGCATCTTCTTCCTCGGATCCTTCCTCTGCAGATTCTTCGTTCTCTTGATCAGAATCAGCCTTCTCCTCTTCAGCATGAATGTCCTTTGGGCTCTCTTGAAGGGTTTCGAGAGGAGACTTTGGAAGAGAAGTTTTTGGTAAAATCTCTGCAGATTCATGAAGCATTGCTTCGTTCGTTTCTTTCGAAGGAGGAGAAGTGCCTTGGTCATCTTGTTGCTCTGAAGCTCCAGTCGGAACCCCCATGTTGGAGGATCCTTTGTTTTGCACCAGGTTACTGGAGTCCCCATGAGGAGAAGAGTTGATGAGAGCAGCATTCTTTGATGGAGAAGTCGAAGTAATAGGAGTTGGGTTCAAAATGTCCTACAGAGACAAAGAATATTAAGGGCATGCACCAAGGTAATGAATAACTATTTTTGTTAAAAATTCGAGTTCAATTTACCTGTGGATTCTCAGAGGAAAGGTTACTATCTATATGTTCCAACATTACATTGGAGGTCGAAGGTGGATTTTTGGATTTTGTTGAGGGAGCAGCATCTCTGGAATCGAGTCCAGAAATGCCAGTTGGTTCAGCGCCTTTGGTAACTTCTTTCTTCTGCTTCTTCTTCGAAGCGGTTGGTGAATTCTCTCAAGCATTGGGATTCTTCCCAGTAGTGCTTGTTTTCCTTTTCTTCGGAGTGGTTGGTGGGAGTTTGTTAGTCTGAAAAGATTTAAACATGAGTTAGATCTAAATCATGAATTTCAGTTTATTCGAAACATCAGGGCTAATTGACTACCTGTGGAGTTGGAACAATTGTTATTACTGGTGTTGTTGTTGTTGCAGTAGTTGTTGTTGGTATGGCTAAGGTCACATCATCAGTGGTTTCGACAGATTGTTGGGAGGCGCTTCCTTCTTTAGACTTCGAAGCAACGGACTTTATCCTGATGGCTGAAAATCGAAACAATTAAGGTAAATGTTAAAAATGAAGAAAGTAAGAAACATTTGGGATTTTCCCAAGCATTCGCACCTGCGCCTTGATTAGATTTAATCAACATGGCAGAAAGGTCATAACGAAGATGTCCTGGGAAATCATGGAGCCAATGACGAGCCCATGTCACAATCTCAGATGGCTTTGGTTTCTTTTGAAGGTATTTGAACATTTATTTGCAAGTGAACCACTAAGGGTATGGAGGAAACCAAGCCAGAGCCAGTTCTGAGGTAGGAAATCTAGGGAATTTAGGTGGATGCATTTCGAGTGCCAACCTATACCTATCCTCAGGTGACAACCCTGAAGGAAGTTTGAGCTTAGAAATTTTTTCTTTAAATTTTTCCTTCAAGGTCTCAGCCGCTTGATGCACAGTGGTTTCCAAGTGTGTGGGATCATAAGTGGTTTCGAAATAATTTTGAAAAGCCCTAATCTCTTTGGCGTGAGTGAACATACCTTTCTTGGAGTGTACCTGCACATCAAACGCATCAGTTAGTTTCTGTTGAATGGAGAGGGTATCGAACATATAAGATTGGTAGAACTTAGTCCACCATTCCAGAAAACCCTTCGTTGTGAAGTGTGTGGGTTCAAAAGGTAGTAGTTCGAATTGAGCGAAGTCTTGATATTGTTCTTGTTGCAGTTTGGCTTCTCTTGCTTTAAAGGTTCGACCAGAAGTGATGGCACTCTATGTTTGGAACAGAGGTTCAGGGATTAGTTGGCACAGGCCAAATTTTCTGGAAACAAAGTTAGGTTGATATGCAAAGAGGAAGATTTGATTCTTGGAAGGAGTGATTCGTGAGGAAATTAATCTAGGAAGCAAAAAGGCTTTCCAAATATCTTGAATTTCTTTACTTTTAACTGCTTCTGAAAGAGACAAGGTGAACCATGATGGTCCACGAGTCCTTGAAGCAAAGGGTGCCATGGTCTCTTCAAATTTGTGTCTTTTGGAAAAAATCATGATGTAGTTTGAGAAAAGGACTTTGAAGTCATCTTTATCATCATTCGGGGTGAGTTTTCGCAGCCTTGTACCTTCAATAATTCTATCTGCTATCTCCGGATCTTGTTCAACAACAGTGTCAGCAGTTGATAATGAGGGTTCAAACATGGCATTAAGCCATAATTTGAGTAACCAGAAGGGGCCAGCTAGAAGGATGTTTTTGGGAGTATGGGATTTCAAACTCGAAACGGCTGATCTTAAGCTTTCGTAAAGATCAACGAGTAACCGTTCGCTCAAACATACCCTCCTATTCTCATGTAAGTCTCTAGCTAGAGGGATGAACCTGCTTGCTACCTGTAAGGACCTTCTACAGAATACGTATCTTGATAACCATAAAGTGAGAAAAGCAATATGTTCCACATCTGACACACTATCTCCTTCAGTGTGGTAATGGCTAATGAATTTGGAAAAACTGGCTAATTTGACATCAAAGTCAATAATGCTGGAGTGTTCTTCATTATCAGGGATGTAGGTTTCTCCTACTGGTGACAAACCAGTGATGGTTGCTATATCAAAAAACGTGGGTGTTATCATTCCCCCAGGGAGATGAAAGGTGTTATAGGTGCTGTCCTAGAAATATAAGGATGCAAATAACAGTGGATGACTATAGGTGAAGCCTGGTTTCGATAACTTAATCAGATTATAGATTCCTAATTCCTCCCATTGCTGGGATTTCTTGGCTTCTACTTTGGTAAGCCAGTTTTGGTAAGCTATGTCAGAGGTAGGGCAGGATCGGAATGGTTTAAAGTTGCTCTTCACGTAGTCTAACACAAAGGGATCTTTTGGGGGAACGGTTGGAGTTTCTATGGTTGTCGAATCAGAAGACTCGCCTATCTTAGGGATATCCATCTTATTAAACAATGGTTTAAAGTTGTAACAGACAGGGAAGATTTTTCTAGTATCTTTCAAGATTTCAAAAACTGTAAGAGGACCCATTAGAGCAAACCTCTTTCCAGCAGCGTTAGTTGAAATCAATACCTGAGATGCGTAGAGCATTTCCTTTTCCTTGGAGATCATTTGAGGGATAAGCACAGATTGACCTTGATAAGTGCCGACCTTGCTTTCCATAATTGTTCCTGTATTCTTGCTTTTCTTCTTGGAAGTTTTCTTCAGTTGGGATGATGTTGTTAAAGACATTGTTGAAGATTGTTGGAAATTTTAGGGTTTTAGTAAGAGGAGAGGAAGAAAAAGTTTCAGAATGTGAAAAAAGAATAAAAGACTAAGTTGATTAGTTTTTATAGTGTGGAAGCTTAAACATCCACTAAGTGAGACTAGGATACGTGGGAGTCGTGGGTTGGATTGAGGAGGAGGTGGCGTAAAGGCTGATATTGGTAATAAGCGTGATTAATAATAATCATTGTTTTATAACTGCACCATGATGTGGAATACTGATTCAAGACGGTTAAGAAATCCAAGAGGCGTCGTGATTGACGTGATTGAAGTCATACACAATAAATGTTATGATTACTAAGAAGTCACATCAAAATCTTGCAAATATATTTAAAATAAGTGTTTCTCAAAGGATCGAAATACATATTTTAAAAGGGCATTTTGTTGGCTGAAGATTTTGATGATACAGTTCGAAATGAAACAATATGGATGTTTCGTTGGAATAAAGCAAAATGTTACAGTTCGGAATGGTAGAAGCGGTTCTTCGAACGGACATGTCAAAGCTCAGAGCTTCGAGTGACAGTTGTGAAGATATGTTTAGAAGAAGCCTCGAAGTGGTAACGAGACTATGTCTTAGAAATGAGTTCGAAGCGAAGATTGCCAAAGCATTTGAAATTCAAACGTGAGCGGGATGTTGGAATTCAAATATATATGTGCTGGAGCGTTCGAAGACGCGTGGAAGCTAGAGAGGAGCAGTGCTCTGCATGTTCTGAACGTGGCAGAATCTTATAGGCAAGACCGTTATGGTCGAAGTAGTATAAATAGAAGTCTTGGTATTAGGATTTCGTGTGTCATATCTATTGTACAAAATTCAGTAAACATTCAAAATACCACATGGCTAGGGAAACGAATGCTCGAACAATGTACGTATGATAACACCAAACATTTATAATTCAGTAAAACTCTTTACCTTTTCCAGTTTATCTTCCATTTTCATGTCAATGTCATTCAAATACCTTTGCATTCAAAGTCATTTACTTATTTCTTGCATTTAAACGTTTTCTTCTATTCGAATCCTTTACATTTCAGAAACTCTTTTACATTTCATGCTTTTATACTCATGCTATTTACATTAAAGTCTTTACATTCAAAGTCATTTACTTATTTCTACATTTAAACATTTCTTTGCAATCGAATCTTTATTCATTCAATTCAGTTTCGTATTTCTTTACTTGATCATGTCATTAGATTCTTTTAACATGGTAATTGAAGTGAATTGAACGTCTATAAAACATTCTAAATACAAATCCTAACTATGAATATCAGTTTTACAATTAGATTTATCCAAACGACCAATACCCCATAGGATCAATCTAGTCGATCCTGCAAGTTACCAGAGAGATTAAATAACAGTCATTAAGATTATTTGATAGTTTGGAGGACTAGCGGTTGTTTACCAGAAATCACTGTAAACAGTTGGTGCACATATACCTCTTCTTCTATATAGCCATTTAAGAATGCACTCTTAACATCCATCTGATACAGAGTGATGCCTTTATTAACAGCAAATGAGATTAAAAGTCTGATAGATTCTAACCTGGCGACTGGAGCAAAGGTTTCTGTATAGTCTATCCCCTCTTGCTGACTATAACCTTGTGCTACCAATCGTGCCTTGTTTCTGATGACTTCACCTTGTTCATTCAGTTTGTTTCTGAACACCCATTTTGTTCCAATGATGTTGAATCCTTTTGGTTTGGGAACTAGATCCCATACGTCATTTCTTGTGAATTGATTTAGCTCCTATTGCATTGCTAGAATCCAGTCATTGTCCAGAAGTGTTTCATCAATTTTTGATGGTTCGATTAGAGAAACAAGTCCCATGAGGGATTCTTCAGAGTTTCTGAAGCTAGCTCTTGTTCTGATTGGATCTTCCTTTCTTCCTAAGATTGTTTCTTCTGGGTGATCCATGCTGCTTCTGGATGGTCTTTTCTGAAGTTGATCAACAGAAGGTGCTGGATTGCTTGCAGTGCCTCTTTCTGATGTTGAGGGAGTGTCTCTGTTAAGAGTTTCTGATGAATTGTCTTTAGTACCTGTAAGTTCAACTTCCATACCTGCAAGGAATTCATTCTTCTTTGACTTTTGAGAGTCAAGCTTATCATCAAAACGAACACTGATTGACTCTTCCACAATCTGTGTTTCTGTATTGTATACTCTGTACCCTCTTGAGCGTTCAGAGTATCCTAACATAATACACTTTTATGCTTTAGAGTCAAACTTGTTCAAATAATTTTTTGTGTTCAAAATAAAACATGTACATCCAAAAGGATGAAAATAAGAAATGTTGGGCTTTCTGTTCTTCCACAATTCATATGGAGTCTTTTCCAGAATAGGTCTTATGGAGATTCTATTCTGAATGTAACACGCTGTGTTTATTGCCTCTGCCCAGAAGATCTTAGCAACGTTAGTCTCGTTGATCATGGTTCTGGCCATTTCTTGCAATGTTCTGTTCTTTCGTTCTACAACTCCATTTTGCTGGGGAGTTCTAGGACAAGAGAAATCATGCAGAATGCCTTTGTCATTAAAGAATGACTCAAAATATTTGTTTTCAAACTCTCCACCATGATCACTTCTGACTTTGACGATTCTAAGATCCTTTTCATTCTGAACTTGGTTGCAGAAGGTGACAAACACAGAGTGTAACTCTCCTTGTGTCTTAAGAACTTTACCCATGTCTATCTGCTATAGTCATCTACGATTATTAACCCATACTTCTTGCCACTGACTGAAGCAGTTTTAACTGGTCCAAATAAGTCAATGTGCATAAGTTCTAATGGCTTAGAGGTGGAAAAAACATTTTTAGATTTGAAAGCTGGTTTTGCAAACTTGCCTTTCTGACATGCTTCACACAAAGCATCTTAATTGAACTTCAGGTTAGGAAGTCCTCTGACCAGATTGAGTTTGTTAATCTGAGATATTCTTCTCATACTAACATGTCCCAATCTTCTGTGCCAGATCCATTGCTCGTTGTTAACAGACATAAGACATTTTACTTCCTGACTTTTTAGTTCAGAAAGTTTTATTTTATAAATGTTGTTTCCCCTCTTTCCATTAAATAGGATAGTCCCATCTTTCTGACTAACAGCTTTGCATGAATTTTGATTAAAGATTATATCATAACCGTTATCACTTAATTGACTTATGGATAACAGGTTATGCATTCATCTATCTACTAATAAAACATTACTTATAGAGGGAAGATTTCCATTACCTACTGTTCTAGAGCCAATGATCTTTCCTCTCTGATTGCCTCCAAAACCTACGTGGCCTCCAGGCTTAAGTTCCAGGCTTTGGAACATATGCCTTCTTCCCGTCATGTGTCGTGAGCAGCCAGAGTCCAGGTACCATGATTGGTGTTTCTGCTTTGCTGCTAAAGATATCTGCCACATGTATTATTTTATCCTTAGGTACCCATATTTTCTTGGGTCCTGATTTGTTAGTTTTACCAAAACTCTGGTTGAATTTTGGTTTGACAGAATAATTACTACTTGTATATTTGATGTCATGTGTGTGCCCATATATAAAGTGTGAATCAAGTGAAGTGCGTTTTATAACTAAATCCATGGCATTCTTTGGTGTAGGTACCTTACCTTGGTATCATATTCCTTTTCTGCCATTTCTGCTAACTCCATAGATCATTGAAGCCATTTTGCTTCTATCTATGTTTTTAGCTAGAAACTTCTGAAAGCTGTGATCATACTCCTTGATGATCTCATCAGCACTGCTGGGAGTTTCAGGGATTATTTCCTTCTGAGAGTTTTGCAAAAGATTTTCTAATTTTGAAATTTTATCTTTTAACTCAGAATTCTCCAATTTGAGACTCTCAGTCTTATCAGAGTCAGAAGCAAGATTCCTTTTCAGGTTTCTGAATTTGACTCTGATCTGCTGATATCTTTCCAGAATTTCATTAAGGCTTTCAGCTAGTTCATCCTTAGTAAAGTTTATAGCAAAGTCAGGGAATACCTCTTCTGTATCTGATTCAGAGTCTGACTCAGAAGCTTCACTGTCTTCTGTTATGTTTGCCATGAGAGCTATGTTTGCTCTTTTATCATCTGAGTCTGAGTCAGCTTCAGATGTGTCAGAATCATCCCATGTAGCCATGAGACTTTTCTTCTTTTCCTTGCCAAACTTCTTTTTGGGCTTTTCCTTCTGAAGCTTTGGGCAATCACTTTTGTAGTGCCCTTGCTCGTTACATTCATAGCAGATGATGTCTTTGTTGTTTGGCTTTCTGTTTCCTGAAGAACCTTCAGATCTTCTGTGTCCAGAGGAGGATTCTGACCTTCTGTATCTGGAGAAAGATTCATTCTGATTCTCTGGTCTTTTGGGATTCCTGAACTTCCTTTGCCTCTGCTTCCATAATTGGTTCACCCTTTTGGAGAGGTGAGATAATTCATCTTCTTCTGATGAAGACCCATCAGAGGTTTCTTCTACAGCCTGCAAAACTTTGGAGTCAGATTTTCTGTTAGATTTTAAAGCTAATGGCTTACCTTGCTTTTGAGGTTCATCTACTTCTAGCTCTATCTCGTGACTTCTGAGGGAGCTGACAAGTTCCTCCAGAGAGATTTTGTTGAGATCCTTGGCTAGCTTAAGCGCTGTGACCATTGGCCTCCATTGTTTTGGCAAGCTTCTGATGATCTTCTTAACGTGATCAACAGTAGAATACCCTTTGTCAAGAACTTTGAGACCAGCAACCAGAATTTGAAATCTTGAGAACATAGTTTCTATTGATTCACTCTCTTCCATCTTTAATGCCTCATACTTCTGAATGAGTGCAAGGGCTTTGGTTTCTTTGACTTGAATGTTGCCTTCATGCGTCATTCTTAGAGAGTCAAACATATTCTTTGCAGTGTCTCTGTTTGATATCTTTTCATATTCTGAATAAGAGATGGCGCTGAGAAGAATTGTTCTGGCCTTGTGATGATTTCTGAAATCACGCTTTTGCTGATCAGACATTGCTTTCCTATCAATCTACTGACCACTTCCATCCACTGGGTGCGTGTATCCATCAGTCACCATGTCCCACAGATCAGCATCATGGGCCAGAAAGAAACTTTCAATTATGTCTTTCCAGTAGTCAAAGTTCTCTCCATCAAAGACTGGAGGTTTGCCACTGAATCTATCTCTTTCTTCATTGTTGTCATTGCTGATGTTTTGATGTGGTCCTGCTATTGTGTTTTTCTGACGCTGGATCTTGTACTGACACGGTTAAGTGTTATAAGCTCAGAACCAGGCGCTCTGATGCCAATTGAAGATGTGAAAAACACAAGAAGGGGGGTTGAATTGTAAAACTTGAATCAAAAGCTTAACCAACATTGTATTTTTATCCTGGTTTGTTTGATCTCAAACTACTCCAGTCCACCCGTCAAGGTGATTTCGCCTCTCTCCAACGAGGTATTAATCCACTATATTCAATATGATTACACAACTACTTTAACAACTGTTAAAGCCTTCTTGAGTATAACCACAAACCGGTTTATCTCAAGGAAATCTCTTTACAAATAATTGAACAATAATGTGTTTGATGTTTTCTAATAAAACAGTATACCACAACTGTGATAATACACAAATTTAAGCTTAGAATGAAACTGGATTGCTTAATGCGTTTGAATGAACGTGGTTGGAAAGCTTAGCAAATTGTATGAGTGCGTGCGTGAAGATTATTAGCATTTTCTTTTCTCACACATACTTGTTTAAATAGCCAAGGCAAAGATACGTTGTTGTCCATAAATCACTTTCAATGATAATAACGTTCTTTCCTTTTTGAGAAGATCTTGTCTTGAATAAAGCCGTTGGTAATTAATCTGTCTTGAATGCTTAGTAACGCTTCAGAGTGTTCTCTGCTTATGGTAATCAGAGTGTTCTTTGCTTTAATTGATGCTGACGCTTCTGAGTGCTGATGACTTGGTAAGGATCTTGATCAGAGTCAGAGTGTATATGTTGATGCGCATATTCTGGTCATCAAGTTTCAGCAAATGATCTGGTAGCTTCAGCGTGTAGCATATGTTATTGATCTTCTGATGCTGATATGATCTTCTGATGCTGATTCCATCAGAACTTCTGTAAACACAAACCATAATTTTAAGTAGCATATATGTCTTATATATAAATCTTACAATTTATTTATTCTTGTATTTTGTTATCATCAAAACTCTAATTGAGGGTTGTAGAATCAAACTATGTTCTAACAGAATTACGAGCAAGTTCCTAAATCTCGACACCCCAGTTGAATTACGGGCAAGTTCCTAAATCTCGACACCTCAGTTGAATTACGGGCAAGTTCCTAAATCTCGACACCTCAGTTGAATTACGGACGGGTTCCTTTCCCTCAACAAAGATCAGACTTCCCCAGCGGAATCTTCCTCAACAGCAGGTATGCAAATTCTCTCTAAGGAATCTCTTATGCGATCGACACTTCTCCAAACGACATCTGTAAGCCCATTCCTGACATCACAAGACAATTACCACTTCATGCGAGTGCAAATTTCTGGGCACTCTAGTGTTCAATGCTCTTCCACCTTCAGATCACGAAAGGCACGAAATCCAATCTACATCCTTAGGTTTAAGAAGATTGAACAGGGGCAGCTGTTGTACCCCAAAATTTGCCCTCCCATATTTCTCAAAACATTGCAAGAAAGATCTCCAAATTGCTCAAAGTAGTCCAAGGGTTGGCCAAACAAGCTCTCTCCTAAGGCAGTTTACTCAAATTAGGGTTTTGTGTTGCATCAAGATCCTTGAGTCCAAGTGACCCCAAGTGCTCACCAATGTCTTAATATGTTCTCAAGATCATCCGTGTCAAGTTTCAAGCCTTGCAGAGGAATTTTGCTCATTCAATTGCTCAAAAGGTCCAAAAATTGACTGTGCTAGGGCAAAAGTCAATTGTGACCCAAATACAGTCAAGCTTCAAGATTTTTTGTCAACATTCTTATTTTGAAGTGTATTTCATTATTTTATCAAGGGTTGATCATGATTCATCAAGTATTGCTCAAGATTCATCAAGATTCAAAAGTTGCTAAATTAGGGTTTTGCAGGAAAAGTCAACTCAACTTTGACCAAGCATAACTTTCTCATACTTTATGAGAAATGACCCATCCAAAACTCATTTTTAAGAGGATGCAATTCCCTATAATCCATCTTCATACCCCAAGATCAAAATATTCACTCACAAGAAGTTATGAATTTTGACATTATAGGTCATTTTTGAAAGTCAACAAAAACACCTTTTTTTGTCAAAGCTTCTAACTTGAGCATGGAATATCAAAATTAGATGAGACCAAAAGGGTTGATTAGAGGACATATCAAGATTTCTAAAAAGTCCAAGAACACCTCAAAAAGTTCAAAATTGAGGAAGTTATGCATTGTTGAAGTTGGACTTTCTTACAAAATTGCCAAAAGTCAACTATCCCCAAAACTTCAAATTTTTCCAAATGGGCCCATTCTTTTTCACTTGCTTTTGAGTTGGCATTGTAGTCCACGTGTCTAGCCTTGCCCATGTGTCCATATCATAATTTTATTAATTATTTTTATTTTTATTTGAATTAATTTGAATTAAACCAAAATAAATCAAATAAAATCAAAAACATTGAAAACTAAAGATCTTGTGAGCATTTCAGATCTTGTTACACAGCTAGCATCCTTCCAAACTCGTATCAAGCCATGTGGGTACAAAAAGATGTGATTTGGATCAAATTTGGAAAGTTTTAATGGAGGATCAAATCAAATATTCAAGCATCAATGGAGGAAGATTTGGACAACAAATTCTAACCTAATGTATTGTACAATACATAAGGAAGCGAGAGGGACAGGAATAAGGGTTGGAGATCAATTAGAGAGCAAGAACAAAGTTTGTAAAAACACCAAAAAAGTGTGAGATCGAAATCAAGTCTAGAGGCATTTTCAAGACTTGAGACTTGTCTCAATCTCTTCCTGGCCATCTCCAGAAGCGAAACCAATCAAGACAACGCGTTTTCAGACCCTCCCAAGCACTGTAAGTCCCTCACGAATCCGCCCTGTTCTTGATTTCATATTTCATAAATTAGGCATTGTTAATACAAAATAACTGCATATTTGTGATCACCATGCCATTTGCAAGCTTTTTACATTAACCAATTTCATTTACATAACTTATACTGTGATTCACCATGATTAGGGTTTCGTGGAGTTTTTTGGGGTTTTTATTTTCAAGTACAATTAGCCTACATAATGGCTATAGTTGTGATCAGTAGGTTGAGACGAATCCAACCCCGCTCTTAGAATGCATTTCCATGACCTATAGAAGATTTTGGAATGAGGCAGGCTTGTAGCGACGGACCTTCGTCCGTAGGTATAGCCTCTGTGTTTTTAGCAACGGTTTAGGGACAAGGATGATGAGTTGTCATCCATCCATAGGACCATTCAAATAACGAGCACTTTTTTTAAATTATTTATGGCCATTGATTTTGTTTTTATATATTACATTATGTTTGTATTATAATAACAAATGAACACAAGCGTTCCAGTGGTAGCCACGTTGGCCTTAAGGACCCAAAGGCTGGAGGTCAGGGGTTCGATCCCTGCCTCCAGCAAATTGCATTTTCTTATTTATTTTCAGGGAATGCAGTGCACACGCCAACATGATGACCATCATACTCCCTCACTCTTCAGCGTGCCAGATGGCCAGATGGCTAGATCTGGCGGTCAAGTATTGGAGGCACACCATAAGCTAGTCAACGCTTGTGCACAAGATCACAAAAAGTCCAATGGACCAGCATCAATTGGTCCAATCTCTTGATATTTGCACCCTCAAAATCAGGCCCACTTTCTATACTTTTCTTTTATTTTATTTATTTTATTTATTTCATTTATTTATTCTATTTTATTTATTTTAATTAGTAATCAAATTAATTTTCTTTTCATAAAAAAAATCACAAAAATACTCTTTTTTATCCAATTAAATTTTAGAACTTTTATTTTTATTTAATAAATATTAACTAATTAAATTAGGATATTAATTAGGTAACCTTAAGTTATTTTGTAAATAAATAAAATCAATTAGAATTAATTAGGTTTTAACTACTAATTTTAATTATTTTATTTCTTTCTTAAATTAAAGAATCCAAAAACATGACATTAATTATTATTTTTTATTTAATTAATTTAATAATTAATTTAGTATTTAATTTTAGGATTTAATTTCTTTTCTTAAAATAAAAACAACAAAAAAAGCATTTTCTTTTAAAAGGGTCAAAACCCTAATTCGCATTCGATTTAATTTCCCTCGCGCTTTATTATTCTTTATCCAATTAATGTATCTGCTCCCGGTTTATAATAAATAATTAGGACCTTTTATTTATTTTTATGCTTTTTATTTTCCAAGGGTTGTTTTTGGCGATTTAAATACCCGACGCCTTGTAATAATTTAGTTTAATTTCTGCACCTTTAATTTCTGCAAATATTCAACTGCTAGATGTTTGATAATAGGGTTTGCATGATAAGACTGAATGCTTAATCTTAAAATCAAATTAGATCACCCTTAACATGTGCAAAGATAAAAATATCTGAAATCAACACACTCGCACATGCGCACTCCTAGTATACACCCCACTTGGTTGTCTTCGTACACAGTCATTAAGTATAGGTTGTTTTAGAGGTCGTCCTCTTGTCTAAAAGATCATAGTTGCCTCGAAACGGTTGCCTCAGATATTGTTGCCTCAAACAAATGATCTAAGACATTAGGGTTACTGTTAAGGTGTCCTAACATTGCTTTAGTGACCGTATATCCCTCTTTCGAATTGACCCTCAAACTCCAACGACGGTGTTACCTACTCACTAATAGTGGGATAGCATTGTCTAAAGGAAAAAAAGCATAGAATGATTCCTTTTTTGAGTAGGTAGATAGTTTTTAGATACTTGCTCATCCAAAACAAAACTTTTTCACACTTACACTTTTACAAACAAGTTTTCAAAAACACTTCATTACACTCTTAAGCAAGAGTTAAATCGAAGTTGAAACAAAAACTTTTCAAAACCCACAAGTACAAAGAATTTTTTTTGAAAATGATGAGCAAGTACCTAAGAGCCCGTAGATAACTACAGATAGAAAGGGTGCTAATACCTTCCCTTTCTATAATCTACCCCCCGTACTCAGAAATATCCCGAAAAAGGAATTTTTCTGTGCTTTTTTCCTTTCCTTGTTGGATAAAATAAAAGTCGGTGGCGACTCTTGCTTACCGCGACATTTTGCGAATACAAAACGCAAAACACGAACCAGCATTTCCAAAACAGTCAGTTCTTCCACCGTATCACATTAGATATCTCACCCCTTATGTTTGAATGTTGCCCTTATGTTGGTAACGTGCAGGTAATCGAGAGTGAAGGTTGTATACCTTCAATAGATCGAGTCGGTGTCATTGCTCTGATATGTAACACTCAGGGGAATGAACGTTTGCTGATTTTTGATTGCTGATTTTTAGTTGTTGAACTTTAAATTGTTTATTTACTAAATATGAGATGTTTCGAAGTTGCTGTTTTATTTAAAGATGTTATTGAATAATTCTGCTACGTAGTTGATGAATTATTTTATTAAAGATGCTATATTGATGGTTCATCCGATGTTTTATTAAAAGTGTTATATATCCATGATGAATGCAATGAATTTGTTAGAAGAATTTGTGACGTCCCGATTCGTTTGTATGAATGAAATTTTATAACTCTGATTTATTTTGCATAATTTGCTTGGGGTAGAATTGGGGTGTTACAAAGTTGGTATAAGAGCAAAAGGTTGGTCTGACCTTGTCATCGAGTCGTAGTTGTCTAACAATCGAGTATTGTTATTTTGAGTTCTAACAATTGTTTATGTTGTAGTAAGAAGTTGAGATGGCTGGAAGGAATGATGTTGCTCTTGCTGCTGCTCTAGAAGAAATGGCTCATGCGATGGAAAATCATCCGAATGTTGACGGGAATGCTGGATCTCGTAGCTTGGCGACTTTCCAGAGAGAGAATCCACCTACATTCAAGGGAAAATATGATCCTGACGGAGCATTGGAATGGTTAAAAGAGATTGAGAGGATCTTTCGCGTAATGGACTTCACTCCAGCGCAGAAGGTTCGTTATGGGACTCATATGCTAGCAGTCGAGGCTAATGACTGGTGGCTAGAGACTTGCCAGAAGTTGGAAGCTGCAGGTGAGAATGTTACTTGGGCTGTGTTCTGTAGGGAGTTTTTGAGGAAGTATTTTCCTGAAGATGTCCGTGGTAAGAAGGAAATCGAGTTCCTTGAGCTGAAGCAGGGAAGTATGTCTGTTGTTGAGTATGCTGCCAAGTTTGTTGAGTTGGCCAAGTTTTATCCGCATTACGCTGAGGAAAATGGTGAGTTTTCCAAGTGTATTAAGTTTGAGAATGGGTTGCGCCCGGAAATTAAGAAGGTTGTTGGATACCAGAAGATCTGTGTCTTTGTTAATTTGGTTGATAGCTGTAGGATTTATGAGGAAGATAATAATGCACATTACAAGATTATCAGTGAGAAGAGGGGTAAGCACCCAGAGTCGTGGTAAACCTTATGATGCCCCAGCTGGTAAGGGTAAGCAGAGAGTTGCTCATGGTCAGAGGACTAGTGGGGGAGATGCTCCTGCTGGTGTGATTTGTTTTAAGTGTGGGAAACCTGGACACAAGAGTAATGTGTGCATTGCTGAAGTGAAGAGATGTCACCATTGTGGTAAGAACGAACATAATGTATCTGAGTGCGAGCACAAGAATGTGGTTTGTTTCAATTGTAAGGAAGAAGGGCACATTGGTAGTCAGTGTCTGAAGCCGGAGAAGGCTCAGTCTAGTGGTAAAGTGTTTGCTTTGGTGGAGGATCAGACAACTTCCGAGGACAGACTTATTAGAGGTACATGTTTCATTAATAGTACTCCTTTAATTACTATTATTGATACTGGTGCTACGCATTGTTTTATTACTGCTGATTGTGTTGAAAGATTGGGTCTTGTGTTGTCTTCTTTGAATGGAGAAATGGTCGTCGATACTCCAGCAAAGGGGTCGATGACTACTTCTTTTATGTGTGCTAAGTGTCCCTTGTCGATCTTCGACAGAGACTTTGTTGTTGATTTGACTTGTTTGCCGTTAAGAGGTTTGGATGTGATTCTTGGTATGAACTGGTTAGAGCATAACTGTGTTCATATTAATTGTTATGACAAGTTGGTGAAGTTTTCTACTCCTGAAGAAGAGGAAGATGGTCTGTTGTCTGCTAGACAATTGAGAAAGTTGATGCAAGAGGAAGCACATATGTTTTCACTGATGGCATTGCTATCTGTAGAGACTCAAGCTATAATTGAGGAATTGCCGGTGGTATGTGAATTTCCTGAAGTTTTCCCTGATGAGATTCTTGATGTACCGCCAGAGAGAGAAGTTAAATTTGCAATTGATCTTGTACCTGGTACCAGACCTGTGTCTATGGCACCATACAGGATGTCTGCGTCTGAGTTGTCAGAGTTGAAGAAGCAATTGGAAGAGTTACTTGAGATGAGGTTTGTAAGACCAAGTGTATCACCGTGGGGAGCTCCAGTGTTGTTAGTGAATAAGAAAGATGGAAGTATGAGGCTTTGTGTTGATTATAGACAGTTGAACAAGGTGACGATTAAGAACAAGTATCTGCTTCCAAGAATAGATGACTTGATGGACCAATTGGTGGATGCCCGTGTGTTTAGCAAGATTGATTTGAGGTCGGGTTACCATCAGATTAAAGTGAAGAATAAAGATATTCAGAAGACGACTTTCAGAACGTGTTATGGACATTACGAGTATTCGGTGATGCCTTTTGGTGTTACTAATGCGCCAGGAGTATTCATGGAATATATGAATCGTATCTTTCATACTTATTTGGATCAGTTTGTAGTGGTGTTCATCGATGATATTTTGATTTACTCTAAGTCGGAAGAAGAGCATGCTGAACATTTAAGAGTAGTATTGCAGATTCTGAAAGAGAAGAAGTTGTGTTGTACCCCAAAATTTGCCCTCCCATATTTCTCAAGACATGTCAAGAATCATCTCCAAGTTGTTCAAGATGGCTCAAGAGTTGGACAGTCAAATCACCTCCTAAGGCAATCAATTCAAAATTAGGGTTTTGTGTTGCATCAAGGTCCTTACATCCAAATGGTCTCAAATGCTCCCAAATGTCCTAATATGTTCTCAAGTTCATCCATGTCAAATTTCAAGCCTTGCAGAGAAAGTTTGGTCAGTCAATTGCTCAAGAAGCCCAAAAATCGACTGTGCTAGGGCAAAAGTCAACTGTGACCCAAATACAGTCAAGCCTCAAGGTTTTTTGTCAACATTATCATTTTGAAGGATAATTCATAATTTGATCAAGGGTTGATCATGATTCATCAAGGATTGCTCAAAATTCATAAAGACTAAAAAGTTGCTAAATTAGGGTTTTGCAGGAAAAGTCAACTCAACTTTGACCAAGCATAACTTTCTCATACTTTATGAGAAATGACCCATCTAAAGCTCATTTTTAATAGGATGCAATTTCCTACAATCCATCTTCACACTCCAAGATCAAGAAATGCTCTCACAAAAAGTTACAAATTTGGACATTATAGGTCATTTTTGAAAGTCAACAAAAACACCTTTTTTTGCCAAAGCTTATAACTTGAGCATGGAATATCAAAATGAGATGAGACCAAGAGGGTTGGTTATAGGACATCTCAAGTTTTCTAAAAAGTCCAAGAACACTTCCAAAAGTTCAAAATTGAAGAAGTTATGCATTGTTAAAGTTGGGCATTTTTCCAAAAGTGCCAAAAGTCAACTATCCTCAAAACTCCAATTTTTGACAAAAGAGCCCACTTTCTTCCACTTGATTTGGTCTTTTCATACCACACACGTATCCCATCTTCAGTTTCATGTCCATTCATTAATTTTTCTATTTTATTTAATTTTTATTGAATTAATTCATTTTAAATCAATATTAATTCAAATAAAATCCAAAATTGATGGAATGATATCTTTTTGATCATTACAACTTTCAATGATCATGATACACATAATCATATTCGTGCCAAGGCATATTGTGAACATAATCTTGGATTTGGTACAACTTTGGAAACTTTGTTAATGGTGATCAAATCAAATCTCCAATCTTCAATGCTCATGGATTAAAGCCTAAAGTTTAACCTAAATGCATTCCTTATTACTCACACAAGCTAGGCATATCAAGGACATGACCAAAAGCTGCCCAAAATCAAGAAACAAAAACTGAAAAAAGTTTGAAAAAGTGTGAGATCAAAATCTTGGTTAGAGCTTGATTCAGTCCAAAATCTCAACGTAGCTTCCTTTCCTGACATCCAGTGGAGTTAAAGCAATCTAAAGCAGGTCCTGAAACCACCAGAATCGCGCTGTAAGTACTCAAGAACATAGCCCTGTACACGAATTCATAACCTTGGATTCTTGCATCTTTTTGCCAAAATATTGATATATTCTTGATCCTTGCATAATTTCCAACCTTTCTGCAATGTTTAATTTCATTCTTGTAGCCTGTATAGCCATGCCGGAAGCTAGGGTTTTGGTTCTTTGTTTTTAGGCGTTTTGATTATAGGTAAAATCAAGACAAGCCATGGCCATGGATGGATTTAGGAGAACGAGACGAACATGATGATGGGTTTGGTTTGCATTTTTGTGAACTAGAATGCATTATAGGATGATGCCACTGATTCTGATATGGAACCAAATCCGCAGGAAATAAACCAGGGCCATTGGAGAAGATGAAGACGTGGCTTGTTTTCATTGGCCCGTTCAAATAAATTTAGCGCTTTTTTTATTTTCCAGTATATTATTGGCTTTTCTCTTATAATTTTATTCATCCATAATAATAACAAACAAACGCGTTGGTTGAGTTGGCAAGCAGGTTAGTGTATTGGCTAATGTGACCTGGGTTCGAATCCCAGGTCCCCCGAAACTTTGTTGCATTTTATTTTCAGGCAATTCCATGCAGCATCATAAGCGTGATCCACCATATTCCTCATCTCATCAAGCGCCAGATGGCTTCAGATCAAGTCCAATGGCCAAGATTGAGTGCCTACCATAAACTTTAGTCAACATGCGCATATGGAATTAACAGAAGTCAACAAAGGCCATTGCGTTTGGGCCTGGAGATTGCTGATCTCACCTCCTTTCTATGCCCACCCCCCCCCCCCCCCATTTGGTCAATTTCTTTTCTTTTCATATTTCTTTTTTATTTTAATTGTTTTATTAATTATTATTATTATTTACACTAACCAATTTATTTTTCTTAATAAAATCAGAAAACATAAAAAAATATTATTTTTATTTATTAAATTTAATTTCATTATTTTATTTTTTTACATAAACATTAATCAATTAATTTAGTTTTTAATTAGGGACAATTTTAATATTTTTGCAATAAATTAAAATTAATGTAGAATTAGGTTTTTAATAATTTTAATCAATTTTTTTTATTTCCTTAAATATAAAAAACCCAAAAATATATATTTTTTTATTTAATTAAATTATTAATTTAGTTTATTTCCATAAATTTCAAAAATAACAAAAAAAACATGCTTTCTTTCCAAAGGGTCAAAACCCTAAAAAATACGCCGATTTAATTTTCTTGCACGCGATCTATTTTACCATATTGATGTAACTGTTTCCCGGAATGTAATAGTTAAATTAGGACTTTAATTTATTTATCGCATTATTTTACTTTCCGCAATTTAAATTAAAGGGTTTGTTTTTGGCGATGTAAATACCTGACGCCTTGTAATAGTTTAGATTTAATTTCCCGCAATTTAATTTCCGCACAATATTAACTGTTAGATGTTTGATAAATAGGCAATGCATGACAAGATCAATCTTTAACCTAAAATCAATATAGCTCACCCATGACATGTAGAGATAAAATTAACCGAACTAACACACTTGCACATGCCACTCTTAGGGTACACCTCACTTGGTTGTCTCGAACGTGGTCATTGAGTATAGGAAGTTTTAGAGGTCGCCCTCTTGTCCAAAGATCATAGTTGCCTCGAAACGGTTGCCTCGGAAAAATGATCTAGGATATTAGGGTTACCGCTAATGCATCCTAACATTGCTTTAGTGACCACACGTCCCTTAATCGAATTGACCCGAAAACTCCAACGACGATGCTACCTACTCCTCAATAGTGGGATAGCATTGTCTAAAGGACATTAACACAGTTTAATTCCTTTTTCGAGTAGGTAGATGGTTCTTAAGTACTTTCTCCTTTTAAAACAAAACAAAACTTTTCGCACTTACACTCTCTTCAAAACAAAAAACTCTTTTCAAACCCACAAACACAAAGAAAAGCAAACTTTTGAAAACATAATGAGCAAGTACCTAAGAGCCCGTGGATAACCACGGATAGAAAGGGTGCTAACACCTTCCCTTTCTATAATCTACCTCCCGAACCCGAGAAATATCTCAAAAAGGAATTTTTCTGTGCTTTTGTCCTTTCCTTGTTGGATAAAATAAAAGACGGTGGCGACTCTTGCTTACCGGGACATTTTGCGAAAACAAACGCAAAATGTAAACCAGCATTCCAAAAAACAGTTAGTTCTCTCCCACCGTATCACAGAACTGGCGACTCTGCTGGGGAATTATTATAAGTGAGGTGTACCTTAGGATTAGATCATTGTGTTTTCAATTGTATGCTTTGTATGATTTATCTTTGTGGGCTTGTATCGGAGTTCTATAGATCCTAACCCGGATCTGGGGGTACCCTTTAGGTAAGTAGCAATAAACTGTGAGGGAACTGTCAGGCGTAGACCGACACGGTTGAAGCAGTAGCTACATTGGTGTGGCACTTTAGTCTGTACCGATATCCCTTGTGTTGGAACAAGGAGAATGTGGGTCTTCTAAGGGGTCATTAAGCACCAACTGACCTTAGAACCTTACATTGACCAACTTGGCCATAGAACAGTAGCAGTATGCTATACTCATTGAGACTAAACTCTCGCGATGATTCCGGCCACAAGAAAAGATTGCTAAACTGGAATTATGACCGATTGAGGGTAGTCAGTGATATTGAGATCCTCTAGAACCCGGTTACTATTTTTAGGACAAGTTTAAACCAACTGAACTGAAAGAGGGTAGTACCTAAGCTCCATGCAAGCCTGAAATCTAAGGGCTCTTAGTGTGACTTGTGTGCCTTTACCATGTTTGCTATTTATGGATACTTGTCGTGTGCTTACTATCATGACATCATGACATCATAACATTGCACACATCTTGCATTGGACTAACCTATTTTAAAGACAAGAGGGTTTCATCTTTGCTCTATTTTGTAGGTCATCATGATGCCCATGCGTAAGAATACTATCCGGATCAACTTTGTCCAAGTCATTACCTTGCTTAAAGAGTTGGTTGCCAAGATGCCTGACACTACTTCCTTCATCAGGAGGCATGGTTCTCTTCTCAGTTTGGTCACCTCCAAATTGGACGAGCAGATGATGAGTGTCCTGGTCCAATTCTATGATCCGCTGTACCATTGTTTTACTTTCCAGGACTTCCAGCTGGTTCCTACCCTAGAAGAGTTCTCGGAGCTGCTTAATATCTCTGTTTTGAAGCAGACTCCATTTACTGGTTGGGAGAAGACCCTTAGGCCCGAAGAAATTGTTGCAGCCTTTCATTTGACTAAAGAGGAAGTAATGGCTAATTGGGAGACTAGGAGTGGAGCAAAAGGATTTCTGACTAAGTTCTTGGTTGGCAAGGCTAACTACTTCTAGGATAGCCTATACTTTAAGGCGTTCGAGGATATTCTGGCTCTTCTGATATATGGTTTGGTACTGTTTCCGAATCCTGACACTTTTGTTAATGTGAATGCGATAAATATCTTCATCTCTCAGAACCCTGTACCCACTCTCTTGGGTGACATTCTTCATCAACTCTATGCTCATACGGTCCGAAAGCAGGGAACCTTGATATGTTGTGCTCCCTTATTGGCAAGGTGGTTTATTTCTCACCTTCCCAAGTCAGTGCTGAAGAAAAAAGAAGGAATGGGTTGGGCTTATAGGGTGATGTCTCTCTCTCATAATGACATTATCTGGACTCTCAAGGGTATGGATGAGGTGACTATCATTGATCGATGTGGAGAGTATCCTAATGTTCCATTGATAGGAACCCATGGAGGAATTTCTTACAACCCATACTTAGCTCTCCGTCAGTTTGGAAGAGCCAGGAGAGAAGGACCTCATGAGATGCTGATGCCTCATATCATCTTTGATTTTCAGGGGGATAACGACGAGCAGTGTCGCAAATTCATAAGGGCTTGGGATAGAGTTCACCAATCTGATCCACATGAGCTGGGCCCAAAGACTTCTCTGCCAATGGAGCCATATCTCAGATGGGTCCGCATCCATGTCCAGAAGCTAGGTATGCCATATGAAGTTGTCCGGCCTGTCACTCTTGAAGTTGATAATGAAGAAGGGGTTCTTCCAACCATTCTCCATCCTTATATGCCCACTAACATTAGGGTACTGAAGAGATCTCAGATGCAACTGCGGGAAGAACGGGATTCTTATCGGGAGAAGTTCAACGAGCAGGAGCAGAAGATCCAGAGGTTGACTAGGAAGTTATAGAACGAGCGGATTCTCAACGACTATGTCCGCACTGATAAGAAGAGACCATGGGATCATTGATGGACCTTTGATGATTTCCTTTCCAGTTTTTTGTTTACTTTTCAGTATTTCCATTCTTGTAATGCCTTAAGGGAAATTTGTTGAACAATTTAAATTTTGAAGTTTAAATCTCATAAAGTGTGTTTCCTTTCTTGTTTACAAATTTGAATCCCGATTGTCTTTGAAATCATAAATCATACGCATTTCATCCCATGCACTTCATAAACAGGTACCCTTTACAGGTCTCTTATCTTCTTCGCTATTTATTTCAGCAATCATCATGTCTACTGAACCTTCAACTGAGCAAGCTATCAAGGCCCTCCAGGCCCAGAATGCCCAATTTCAAGAGCTGTTCATGAATCTAGCTAAGGGTCGGCAAGACCTGAAGACCTTGATTCTGAAAGAGAAGAAGAAGAAGAAGAAGAAGAAGAAGAGGACAGTCCTGTTCAACACATGACACAGGTTTAGGAACAGGCTACAGAATGAAGTTGATCTGACCACCTCATCTGGAGGGAAAGATAGTCCATAAGAAAGGAGGGCTCCTAGCCCTGTGGTCTCCGACAACGAGATGGACTACGATGAAGAACAATATCCTCCTGCTGAGGATAAGTACAAACAGCTGGAAGACCGTTTGAGCACTATGGAAATTCAGAAGGTGCCTGGTTTGGACTTTTCTAATCTAGGTCTATCATCTGGGGTAGTGATTCCCCACAAGTTCAAGGCACCAGCCTTTGCCAAGTATGACAGAGTTTCCTGTCTGAAGCTGCACCTCTGGTCATATGTGAGGAAGATCCAGCCTTACACTGCTGATAAGAACTTATGGATCCATTTCTTTCAAGACAGTCTCTCAGGGACTCAGCTTGAGTGGTTCTATCAGTTGGACGGAGCCAGTATTCGCAGTTGGGAAGATTTGGCTACTGCATTCTACAAGCAGTATCAGTACAACTCCGACCTCGCTCCTACGCGTACCCAACTCCAGGGTATGTCAATGGGAACGGGTGAAGGATTTAAAGATTATGCTCAGAAGTGGAGGGACCTCTCCGGAAGAGTACAACCACCCTTAGCTGATCGGGAACTTGTTGATATGTTTCTGGGGACCCTGTCTGGTCCATTTTTCAACCACTTGATTGGAAGCTCTTCATCTGGGTTTACGGATCTTATTTTGACTGGTGAGAGGATTGAGGCTGGTATTAAGGCTGGTAAGATACAGAAGGAGGCTTCATCAAGCACCGAGAAGAAGCCGTTTAAGAAAGAGTCCAGTGCTGTCTACAGTGCAAGAAGACATAATAGACCTGAACACCGCCAAGCTGTCAATGCGGTTGTTATTTCAAAACCTGCTGGTGCTCCTCATTACAACAATCAACAAAAGGACGAGAGACCTAAGAGGCAATTCACTCGTCTCAGCATGACCTTATCTCAGATTCTGCCACAGTTGCTGAAGACTAATCTGGTGACTCTAAGGGAAGCCCCAAAGAATTCAAATACAACGTCACCGAAGTATAACCCTAATGCCCGCTGTGCTTATCACTCTGATAGCCCGGGGCATGATACAGATGATTGTTGGACTTTAAGAAGTAAGGTACAAGACTTGATTGATGCGAAAGAGATTGAGTTCGGAGCACCAGAGAAGCCTAAACAAGAGGCAGGGGTAAATGCTATCAGGGATGATGATGATGAAGAGTTTGATATCGACAGTTGGATCTACCCGACTGCCAATGGTGGATTAAGCAACTGGACAACGAAGGATTTTATGCCCGTTTCTGTTATCACCCAGTAATGAAACTTTTTGTTTTGAATTTGTAATAGACAATGTTTTGAAACTTTATGGCCCGGTGTCTTACCTGGGGCATCGTGGCTTCATTTGTGAGGGCTTTTGTGTGTCATTTTCATATATCATTAATAAAAGCATTGGACGTTCTTGCATTTCAAATTTTGCGCTCCTTGTTTTTCTTTATTATATATTGCAAAATAGCTATTTTACACACACACACATATACAGGTCCACATCCACTCTGGATCTCACTGGTAACGACTCTGCTACTGTCAGTTATGACTTTGAAAATCCGATCAACTTAGCCGAAGACGAAGGTGAAGATGATTGCGAAGTGCCTGGTGAACTTGCAAGACTATTACTCCAGGAAGAGAGGGTTATTCAGACACATGAAGAGCTGGTGGAATCAGTGAATCTGGGTACAGAGACAGATAAGAAGGAAGTCAAGGTTGGTGCAAATCTGGAGCTTAGTGTGAAACAACGGTTGATTCAGATGCTGTGTGACTACGTTGAGATCTTTGCTTGGTCTTATGAAGATATGCCTGGTTTGGATACTGATATTGTGATTCATCGCCTGCCTACCAAGGAAGACTGCCCTCCAGTAAAACAGAAGGTCCGCCGAATGCGCCGAGAGATGTCTGAGAAAATCAAGGCTGAAGTTATGAAACAGTTTGACGCCGGTTTTCTAGCAGTTACTTCTTACCTTCAATGGGTGGCCAATGTGGTTCCAGTGCCGAAGAAAGATGGTAAGGTCCGAATGTGTGTTGACTACAGGGATTTGAACAGGGCAAGCCCCAAGGATGACTTCCCTCTACCTCACATCGACGTTCTGGTTGACAATACTGCTCAGCACAAGGTATTCTCCTTTATGGATGGTTTCTCCGATTATAATCAGATTAAAATGGCTCCTGGAGACATGGAGAAGACGACTTTTGTTACTCAGTGGGGTACCTTTTGCTATAAGGTCATGCCTTTTGGACTGAAGAATGTTGGGGCAACATATCAGCGTGCCATGGTTGCTTTATTTCATGACATGATCCATCATGAGATTGAAGTATACGTCGATGATATGATTGCAAGATCCCAGACTGAGGAGGAACACCTTAACCATCTACAAAAGCTGTTTGACATGCTGAGGTTGTCCAAGCTAAGGTTAAACCCAAACAAGTGCACCTTCGGGGTGAGGTCTGGTAAGCTACTAGGCTTCGTCGTGAGCGACAAAGGTATTCAAGTGGATCCTGTAAAGGTGAAAGTTATACAGGAGATGCCAGCTCCCAGAATAGAGAAAGAAGTCAGAGGCTTTCTGGGACGTCTGAACTACATTGCCCGATTCATCTCGCACCTAACTGCTACTTGTGATCCAATCTTCAAGCTGCTGAAGAAAGATCAGGTAGTACGTTGGAACGATGAATGCCAGGTCGCTTTCGAAAGGGTCAAAGAGTATCTCCAAGAGCCACCTATTCTGATGCCACCAGTTGAAGGGAGACCTTTGATCTTATACTTGACAGTGCTCGATAACTCAATGGGGTGTGTGCTGGGGCAGCATGACGAGTCTGGCCGAAAAGAGCATGTAATTTACTACCTTAGAAAAAAGTTTACCGACTGTGAGACCCGATACTCACTGCTCGAGAAAACTTGCTGCGCTTTGGCATGGGCTGCTCGCCGGCTGAGACAGTATATGCTGACTCACACTACCTTGTTAATTTCGAAGATGGATCCAATCAAGTATATCTTCGAGAAGCCTGCCTTGTCCGGAAGGATAGCAAGATGGCAGATGATATTAACTGAGTATGACATCCAATATACGACCCAAAAGGCAATCAAGGGAAGTGTGTTGGCAGACCATTTGGCACATCAGGCAGTGGATGATTACTAGTCTATGAACTTTGAATTTCCGGACGAGAATATCATGTTGGTAACTGATTGTGAGACACCTGGACCGGATGAAGGACCTGAGGAAGGATCCCGATGGTCTATGTACTTTGATGGAGCTTCAAACGCTTTGGGTAATGGCATTGGCGTCGTGATCATATCTCCCAAAGGCTCTCATACTCCATTCACCGCCCGAATATGTTTCAACTGCACCAACAACATGGCGGAGTATGAAGCGTGCATCATGGGTCTTCGAGCTGCAATTGACTTAAGGATTAAGTTTCTAAGTGTCTTCAGAGATTCCGCTCTCGTGATCAGTCAGATCAAAGGCAAGTGGGATACGAAACACCCAAACCTTATTCCTTACAAGGAGTATGTATTGACGTTGCTTCCCCATTTCGAGGAGATAACCTTTGAACACTTCCCTAGAGAGGAGAATCAGTTGGCGGACACGCTGGCTACGATGTCTTCTATGTTCAAAGTCAATTGGGACAATGAGGCTCCCCGGATCATCATTGAAAGATTGGACGAACCTGCGCATTACTGTGATATTGAGACTGAAGAGGTAACATAAAAGCCCTGGTATCATGAGGTGAAGAGGTATCTTGAAGCTCAGGAGTACCCCGAGGGTGCATCTGTTAATGATAAGAAGTTTCTGAGGAGGTTCGCGGCAGAGTTCTTCATCAGCAATGGCATTCTTAACAAGCGTAACCATGATTCAACCTTGTTGCGTTGTGTGGATAAGAAGGAAGCAGAAAGGATCATGGCAGATCTGTGTGAAGGTAATTTCGGAACTCATTCCAGTGGACATACCATGGCAAAGAAAATCCTCCGGGCAGGATATTACTGGTCCACAATGGAAGCCGACTGTTATCAGCATTCTCGGACATGTCACAAGGGCCAGGTCTATGCTGATAAGGTGCACATACCTCCAGTTCCTCTGAATGTTTTGACAGCGCCTTGGCCTTTTGCAATGTGGGGCATTGATATGATCGGCGAGATCAGACCTACGACATCCAACGGGCATCGTTTCATCCTGGTAGCGATTGATTACTTTACGAAGTGGGTTGAAGCAGCTTCCTTTGCTACCGTAACCAAGAACGTCATGGCACGATTCATTCGGCACAATCTGATCTGTCGATACGATGTACCAGAGAGGATCATTACGGACAACAGTACCAATCTTAATAACAAGATGATCACTGAGCTCTGCGAGCAATTTAAGATACAACATCATAACTCTTCTCCCTACCGGACGAAGATGAATGGGGCTGTCGAAGCAGCAAATAAGAACATTAAGAAGATTGTGCAGAAGATGACAGTGACATACAAAGACTGGCACAAGATGTTACCATTTGCTCTTCATGGGTACCGTACCTCAGCACGGACGTCAACAGGGGCAACACCCTATTCCTTGGTTTATGGCATGGAGGCAGTCTTGCCTATTAAAGTTCAGATACCTTCTCTTAGGATCATGAAGGATGCAGGTTTAAGCAAAGACGACTGGATTCAGACCCGGCTTGATCAGCTGAACCTAATTGACAAAAAGAGACTTACTGTTATTTGTCATGGTCAGACGTATCAAAAACGGATGATCAGGGCATTTAACAAGAAAATTAGACGACAAGAGTATCAAGTTAGGGATCTGGTAATCAAGCGCATTATCCTACCTCAAGGAGATCCCAGGGGCAAATGGACCCCTACTTACGAAGGGCCATTTGTGGTTAAGAACGTTTTCTCAAGAGGAGTTATGATTCTAACCACCATGGATGGTGACGACCTTCCTCACCCCGTCAATGCAGACATAGTGAAAAGATACTATGCATAACCAAAGACCCGCTAGGTTGACTGGCCTAGGCAAAAATAAGGGCTTCCCGGCGAACCAAAAGGGTTCGGGCTAAAATAAGGGATGAAAATGAAAAAATCTGTACACCCGGCAAGTCGAAAACCTGAAAAGGCGACTTGGTTAGAGCTCGATTCAGTCCAAAATCTCAACGTAGCTTCCTTGCCTGACATCCAGTGGAGCTAAAGCAATCTAAAGTAGGTCCTGAAACCACCAGAATCACGCTGTAAGTACTCAAGAACATAGCCCTGTACACGAATTCATAACCTTGGATTCTTGCATCTTTTTGCCAAAATATTGATATATTCTTGATCCTTGCATAATTTCCAACCTTTCTGCAATGTTTAATTTCATTCTTGTAGCCTGTATAACCATGCCCGAAGCTAGGGTTTTGGTTCTTTGTTTTTAGGCGTTTTGATTATAGGTAAAATCAAGACAAGCCATGGCCATGGATGGATTTAGGAGAACGAGACGAACATGATGATGGGTTTGGTTTGCATTTTTGTGACCTAGAATGCATTATAGGATGATGCCACAGATTCTGATACGGAACCAAATCCGCAGGAAATAAACCAGGGCCATTGGAGAAGATGAAGACGTGGCTTGTCTTCATTGGCTCATTCAAATAAATTTAGCGCTTTTTTTTTATTTTCCAGTATATTATTGGCTTTTCTCTTATAATTTTATTCATCCATAATAATAACAAACAAACGCGTTGGTTGAGTTGGCAAGCAGGTTAGTGTATTGGCTAATGGGACATGGGTTCGAATCCCAGGTCCCCCGAAACTTTGTTGCATTTTATTTTCAGGCAATTCCATGCAACATCATAAGCGTGATCCACCATATTCCTCATTTCATCAAGCGCCAGATGGCTTCAGATCAAGTCCAATGGCCAAGATTGAGTGCCTACCATAAACTCTAGTCAACAGGCGCATATGGAATTAACAGAAGTCAACAAATGCCATTGCATTTGGGCCTGGAGATTGCTGATCTCACCTCCTTTCTAGGCCCAAACCCCCCCATTTGGTCAATTTCTTTTCTTTTCATATTTCTTTTTTATTTTAATTGTTTTATTAATTATTATTATTATTTACACTAACCAATTTATTTTTCTTAATAAAATCAGAAAACATAAAAAAATATTATTTTTATTTATTAAATTTAATTTCATTATTTTATTTTTGTACATAAACATTAATCAATTAATTTAGTTTTTAATTAGGGACAATTTTAATATTTTTGCAATAAATTAAAATTAATGTAGAATTAGGTTTTTAATAATTTTAATCACTTTTATTTTATTTCCTTAAATATAAAAAACCCAAAAATATTTTTTTATTTAATTAAATTATTAATTTAGTTTATTTCCATAAATTTCAAAAATAACAAAAAAACATGCTTTCTTTCCAAAGGGTCAAAACCCTAAAAAATACGCCGATTTAATTTTCTTGCACGCGGTCTATTTTACCATATTGATGTAACTGTTTCCTGGAATGTAATAGTTAAATTAAGACTTTAATTTATTTATCGCTTTATTTTACTTTCCGCAATTTAAATTAAAGGGTTTGTTTTTGGCGATGTAAATACCCGACGCCTTGTAATAGTTTAGATTTAATTTCCCGCAATTTAATTTCCGCACAATATTAACTGTTAGATGTATGATAAATAGGAAATGCATGACAAGATCAATCTTTAACCTAATATCAATATAGCTCACTCATGACATGTACAGATAAAATTAACCGAACTAACACACTTGCACATGCCACTCTTAGGGCACACCTCACTTGGTTGCCTCGAACATGGTCATTAAGTATAGGAAGTTTTAGAGGTCGCCCTCTTGTCCAAAGATCATAGCTGCCTCGAAACGGTTGCCTCGGAAAAATGATCTAGGATATTAGGGTTACCGCTAATGCGTCCTAACATTGCTTTAGTGACCACACGTCCCTTAATCGAATTGACCCGAAAATTCCAACGACGATGCTACCTACTCCTCAATAGTGGGATAGCATTGTCTAAAGGACATTAACACAATTTAATTCCTTTTTCGATTAGGTAGATGGTTCTTAAGTACTTGCTCCTTTTAAAACAAAACAAAACTTTTCGCACTTACACTCTCTTCAAAATAAAAAACTCTTTTCAAACCCACAAACACAAAGAAAAGCAAACTTTTGAAAACACAATGAACAAGTACCTAAGAGCCCGTGGATAACCACGGATAGAAAGGGTGCTAACACCTTCCCTTTCTATAATCTACCTCCCGAACCAGAGAAATATCTCAAAAAGGAATTTTTCTGTGCTTTTGTCCTTTCCTTGTTGGATAAAATAAAAGACGGTGGCGACTCTTGCTTACCGCGACATTTTTCTAAAACAAACGCAAAATGCAAACCAGCATTTCAAAAAATAGTCAGTTCTCTCCCACCGTATCACAAGTTGTATCCAAAGCTGTCCAAGTGTGAATTTTGGTTAACAAAGGTTAGTTTTCTTGGTCATGTGATTTCAGGTAGTGGCATTGATGTAGATCCGTCGAAGGTTGATATTGTGTTGTAATGGGAAACTCCAAAGTCAGCTAATGAGATTAGAAGCTTCTTGGGATTAGCTGGTTATTATAGAAGGTTTATCGAAGGGTTTTCGAAGTTGTCACTTCCATTGACTAAGTTGACTTGTAAAAGGTAGAGCGTTTGTATGGGATGTTCAGTGCGAAGAAAGTTTTACAGAATTGAAGAAGAGGTTGACGTTGGCTCCGATTTTGACGTTGCCTAATCCAGAAGAGCCTTTTGTGGTGTATTGTGATGCTTCTAAGATGGGTTTATGAGGTGTGCTTATACAGAGTGGTAAGATAGTTGCTTATGCGTCGAGGCAGTTAAGGACTCATGAGAAGAACTATCCTACGCATGATTTAGAGCTTGTTGCAGTTGTTTTTGTATTGAAGATTTGGAGGTGTGATACGGTGGGAAAGAACTGACTGTTTTTTGGAATGTTGGTTTGCGTTTTGCGTTTTGTATTCGCAAAATGTCGCGGTAAGCAAGAGTCGCCACCGACTTTTATTTTATCCAATAAGGAATGGAAAAAAGCACAGAAAAATTCTTTTTTCGAGATATTTCTCGGGTTCGGGGGGTAGATTATAGAAAGGGAAGGTGTTAGCACCCTTTCTATCCGCGGTTATCCACGGGCTCTTAGGTACTTGCTTATATTGTTTTCAAAATTTGATTTCTTTGTGCTTGTGGGTTTGAAAAAGTTTTTGTTTGAAAACTTCGATTTAACTCTTGTTTCTGTCCTCAAGAGTATATGAAGTATTTTTGAAAACTTTGTTCAAAAAGTGTATGTGTGAAAAAGATTTTGTTTTTGTTTTTTGAAAGAGCAAGTACTTAAGAACCATCTACCTACTCGAAAAAGGGATTGTTCTATGCTATCTTCCTTTAGACAATGCTATCCCACTATTGATGAGTAGGTAACATCGTCGTCGGAGTTTTAAGGGTCGATTCGAATGCGAGACTTACGGTCACCAAAGCAATGTTAGGACGCCTTAGCAGTAACTCTAATATCTTAGATCATTTATTTTGAGGCAACAATATCTGAGGCAACCGTTTCGAGGCGACTATGATCTTTGGACAAGAGGACGACCTCTAAAGTGACCTATACTCAATGACCGCATTACGAAGGCAACCAAGTGAGGTGTACCCTAAGAGTGCGCATGTGCGAGTGTGTCATTTTTAGTTAATTTTATCTTTGTACATGTTAAGGGTGATCTAATTTGATTTTAGGTTAAAACATTCAATCTTGTCATGCATCCCTATTATCAAACATCTAACAGTTATATTTTGCGGAAAATAAATTGCGGAAATTAAATTACAAGACGTCGGGTATTTACATCGCCAAAAGCAACCCTTTGAAATTTAAATGAGGAAAAATAAATAAAGTGATAACAATAGTTAAATGGTCCTAATTATCTATTACATTCCGGGAACAAGTACAATATCAAATAAATAGATCGTGTGCGAAAAATTAAATCGAGTGCGAGTTCTAGGGTTTTGACCCTTTGTTAAAGAAAAAGATTTTTTTGGTTATTTTTGTTTTAAGAAAGAAATTAGTCTAAGTTAATTATTAAATTAATGAAAGAAATTAATTAATTAATGAAAATAAATATTTTTTGGATTTTTGGTATTTAAAGAAATAAAATAAAATTAATTAATGTTAGTAAAAACCTAATTAAGTCTAATTGATTTTAATTATTTTACAAAATATATTAAATTTATTTCTAATTAATGGCCTAAATTAATTAATATATTTGTTAATAAAAAATAAAAATACTAAAATTTAATTTAATAAAGAAAAATATTTTTTTGGTTTTAATTTTATAAAGAAAAAATTTGATTGGTTAGTTAATTAAAGAAAATATTATAAAATAATTAAAACAAAAATAAACAAAATAGGGAGAGTTAGAAGTGTATGGGCCTGAAAAGGGGGTCAGGATAGCAATTGCATGGCCCATTAGGCGCTGGCCCTATTTGACTTTCTGGATTCCATACGCGCTGGTTGACTTAGCTCCATGATGGACTCTCAACCTGGATCACCAGATTTGGCCTTTGGCCATCTGGCTGCTGGAGATGTGGAAGCGCATGGTATGCTATAATGCTTGATTTGCACCAGATTACCTGAAGAAAAATATAACAAAGAATATGGGGGACCTGGGATTCGAACCCAGGTCCAGTTGGTCATTGCCAGCGCTTGCTTCCACTAGGCCATTGTGTTCTATTTGTTAATTATATATAAAAACAATATTATAAGACAAAACGCATTAATGTGCCAGCAAATAAAAAAAAGTGCACGAAAATTTGAAAGGACCAGTCAGAGGAGGACACGATGTCGTCTCTGTCCTCAGGCCTGTAACGAAGTTACCTGCGGATTTGAATCCGCAGCTAAATGTCTAGGTCATTCCCAAAATTCATCTCAGGCCATATAAATTCCTCCCAAGACCATGGTTGCGTTCGTCTTCCTCTCCCGGTCATGTCCATAGCCATCATTGGGGCTAATTTTACCTGTGATAAAAAACCCTAATCCAAGAGGAAAAACCCTAACAGTGGCGTTTTGCACCACAGAGCAGATAAACGAAATCAAATAATATAGAAAGCTTGGAAATGATCTGGTGGTTACAAATATGCCATTGATTCTTTGTAATAATGCATGATTTTTAAAATACGAAATCAAATTCAGAAGAGGATCGTGTGACACTTACAGCGCTCTAGGAGGTTGAAAAATGCGTGCTTTGGATCCCAGAAGGTTGAGTAAACACCCAGCAGTCGATTGGTATCAAGCTTTGCTTTTGAAAACGCCTCAAAGTATGATTTTGGTTTCACACTTTTTCACCACTTTTTCGAGTTTTGTTCTTTCTGTTCTTGCAGCCTCTAACCCTTGTAATCATGCCTTAAGCTTCCTTATGTATTATGGAATGCATTAGGTTAAGAATTATGGATTGAATCCTTCCACATCAATGCCATGAAATTTGATTTGATTCACCATTACTAAACCTTCCAAAATTGTCAAAACTCAATCTTTTTGCACATGGATTGCTTGATATGAATTTGATACTCTTAATGATGATGATTCAATCCTGAAATAGCCAAAAAGATATCAAGTAATCAATATTTGGATTTTATTTGATTTAATTTGATTTAAAATGAAATAATTCAATAAAAAATCAAATAAAATAATAAAAAAGAAATGTGATCTCAAGGCTGAAGCTAGGACACGTGTACAATGAGGCAAGATCAAATCAAGTGGAAAAGAATGGGTCCATTTGACAAAATTTGAGGTTTTGGGGATAGTTGACTTTTGGCAATTTTGCAAAAATGCCCAACTTCAACAATGCATAACTTCTTCAATTTTGAACTTTTGGAAGTGTTATTGGACTTTTTAGAAATCTTGAGATGTACTCTAACCAACCCTTTTGGTCTCATCTCATTTTGATATTCCATGCTCAAGTTATAAGCTTTGGAAAAAATGTGTTTTTGTTGACTTTTAAAAATGACCTATAATGTCCAAATTTATAACTTCTTGTGAGTGCATTTTCTGATCTTGGGTTATGAATATGGATTGTAGGAAATTGCATCCTCTTAAAAATGAGCTTTGGATGGGTCATTTCTCATAAAGTATGAGAAAGTTATGCTTGGTCAAAGTTGAGTTGACTTTTCCTACAAAACCCTAATTTAGCAACTTTTGAGTCTTGATGAATCTTGAGCAATCCTTGAGGAATCATGATCAACCCTTGATTAAATGATGAAATATCATTCAAAATGAGAATGTTGAAAAAATATCTTGAGGTTTGACTGTTTGTAGGTCACAATTGACTTTTGCCCTAGCATAGTCGATTTTTGGACCCTTTGAGCAATTGACTGACCAAACTTCCTCTGCAAGGCTTGAAATTTGACATGGATGACCTTGAGAACATATTAGGACATTGAGGAACACTTGAGGTCATTTTTAATCAAGTATCTTGATCCAATTTGATACCCTAATTTGGGGTTGACTGCCTTAGGAGATAACTTGACTGTCCAACCCTTGAGCAAACTTGAGTAACTTGGAGATTTTTCTTGCAATGTTTTGATAAATATGAGAGGTCAAATTTTGGGGTACAATAGGAGGCATTATCTTTATGGTTCTAGATTTGAAGTGTTTAGTGACCATAAGAGTTTGAAGTATTTGTTTGACCAGAAAGAGTTGAATATGAGGCAACGAAGATGGTTAGAATTGTCAAAGGATTATAATTTCGGTTTGAATTATCATCCAGGAAAGGCGAATGTGGTAGCTGATGCGTTGGGTCGAAAGACTTTACATATGTCAGCAATGATGATCAAAGAGTTGGAATTGATTGAGCAGTTCAGAGATATGAGCTTAATTTGCAAGGTTACTCCGCAGAGTGTTATGTTGGGTATGTTGAAGATTAATAATGAATTTCTAGACAGTATCAGAGAAGCTCAGAAGTTGGATGTGAAACTGGTAGATTTGATGGTTGGGATTGATCAAGCTGAGAATTGTGATTTTAAGCTAGATGAGCAAGGTGTGTTGAGATTTCGTAGCCGAATTTGTATTCTTGATGATGTTGAGATGAAGAAAGTGATACTTGAAGAGAGTCATAGAAGTAAGTTGAGTATTCATCCAGGAGCTACAAATATGTGTCAAGATTTGAAAGGTTTGTTTTGGTGGCCTGGGATGAAGAGTGATGTGGCTCGTTTTGTGTATGCATGTTTGACTTGTCAGAAGTCGAAAGTTGAACATCAGAAGCCTGCAGGATTGATGCAATTGTTAGAAGTTCCTGAATGGAAATGGGATAGCATTTCAATGCACTTTGTGACGGGGTTGCCTAGTACTTTAAGAGGACATGATTCGATTTAGGTGATTGTTGATAGGCTTACGAAGTCAGCTCATTTTGTTCCTATTAACATCAGTTTTCCAGTGTCGAAGTTGGCTGAGATTTATGTTAGTGTGATTGTGAAACTGCATGGAGTTCCTTTGTGCATTGTGTCAGATAGAGATCCAAGATTTAATTCTGATTTTTGGAAGAGTTTGCAAGAAGCGTTGGGTTCTAAGTTGAGGTTGAGTTCAGCGTATCATCCTCAGACAGATGTCAGACTGAACGAACGATTCAATCGTTAGAAGACTTGTTGAGGGCATGTGTTCTCGAGCAGGGAGGTTCGTGGGATACTTATCTTCCGTTGATAGAGTTCACTTATAATAACAGTTACCATTCTAGTATTGGGATGGCACCTTTTGAAGCATTGTATGGTCGAAGATGTAGAACTCCGTTATGTTGGCATGAATCTGGTGAGAGTGTTGTACTTGGACCTGAACTTGTTCGTGAGACTACTGAGAAGGTGAAGTTGATTCGAGGAAAGATGAAAGCTTTACAGAGTAGGCAGAAGAGTTATCATGACAAGCGAAGGAAGGACTTAGAATTTCAAGCTGGTGATCATGTGTTTTTGAGAGTCACACTTGTGACTGGTGTTGGGCGAGCGTTGAAGTCTCAGAAGCTCACTTCTCGTTTTATTGGACCGTATCAGATTTCAGAGAGAGTGGGGAATGTTGCTTACAGAGCTTTACCGCCTAATCTTTAGAATTTGCATGATGTATTTCATGTGTAGAAACTTCGAAAGTATATTTCAGATCCATCTTGTTGTACCCCAAAATTTGCCCTCTCATTTCATCAACATTTTTCATCACAAGACTCTTGGAACTCAAGATCAAGCTGGGGTTTGCTCTGCTCAAGACACCTCCTTGCACTGTTGACCTAAATTAGGGTTTGAGTTTGCACAATGATGTTTTGACCTACAATGCCCAAAGTTACTTTCATACTTCATATTGGACTCACAAGTTTGTCCATACCAAGTTTCAAGCCTTGATCCAAATTTTTGCTCAGTCAATTGGACAGTTTACCTAGAAATCAGCTGTATTGGGGAAAAAGTCAACTGTAGCCAATTGACAGTCAAACCTCATGAAATTTGATTCACATCAACATTATGAACTCATATGAACCATTTGATCAAGTTTGGATCACAATTCCACAAGAAATTTGATCAGATCATCAAAAGGGCAAAATGGTCATTTTTAGGGTTTTGACTGTACAAAGGCAATTTTTGACTGTTTGACCTAGCCAATGGCAAATCAAGCTCAACCATGGACTCAAGGACTCAATGACATTGTCTTGACCCATTCAACAAGTTCAAAAGATCTCAAATGCATAGGATTGGCAGATGAATTTTTCAGTCAACTAATCAAAATTTAACTGTATACTAAAAAGTCAAACTTTGATTTTTTGGTCAAAATCAAGTGCCAAAGGTCATTTTTCATCAAGACATGTCAAATTATGAAACTTGTTCATCAAGAAACCCAAAAATTCAAATTAAGGTTTAAAATGGAAAATTTTCATAACTTAGAATTTTTCTAAGTTATAAAATTTTCTTATTTTTTCCTAACTTTGTCCCATTTTTTCACCAAGATGCAATTGGATTCAAAAAAAACTTGCAACATGAAAGTTGTAGTCCATCACAAAGTCTACAACTTTTGTTCACAAAGTTTTCTCAAAAGAGGCTTGTATCTCAAGTTATGATTTTTGGAACAAGGGTACCTAAAACTTTTAACTTAGAGAAATTTTGCCCTAGTTTAGGCAGGATTTTGACCCATCTTCTTGGCCATTTTTCACATAGTTCCACTTGGAGTTTCAAGTTGAATTTCAAAGATTGATTATAGTACATGTTGCAAGATTTCCCAATTGTCCAAGAACTCCTCAAACACCTTTGTGGTTAGGGAGAATCGAATGCTTGAAGTTGGCAAAAACTCACTTTGATCCATGGCCAATACATGTTCATACAACTTGCATTTTCAAATCAGCATGCTTTGTACCAGCTTGCAGGAATCTAAACCATTTGAAACTCCTTAATTGAATGCAAATCCACTGAGCTAATGCATTATCTTGGCCATTTGGACATTGCACACAAAACTAATCCCTATTGGAAAAAGGTATATTGCCATTTTTGAAAAGTTACACTTTATGTCAAACCAAGATCCTTGAGGCATGGGGCCATATCTATGAGGCAAGATCAAATCCACAAATTGCAAGTATCAAGGGCAAGATATGCAGATTACAAGATATAGTGTACATGCCTGCATTAATAACTTAGACACTCTTACTTCAAGAAGAAGAAAACTTGCAAAACACAAGGCATCTCTCACATCTGAAAAAACCAACTAAAACAAAGTTATCAAACAAGTTTCATACACCATAGCAAGCCAGAAACACGAGTCCTTGACCTCTCAAAACCCCTTGTGCCCAAAATCCCCATTTTCTTGCAAAACAGGGCAAGCCCTGCAGAACCACCTCCATCTCCACTTTCCCTCGTGCGTTTTGCCTCAAACTTGTTCCAATACCTTCCACTCAACTCACCTAAACTATCCCAGACCTCCATTACTAGCTGTAACACCATTAACACACATTGCCATTTTTGTTTCAAAGCTTTGCAGGTTGAGTTCTGTAGCACGATTCAGGCTACTTCAAAATAAGCCAAGCATTGGGAAAGCTTAAGTGGACCTCAGGCAAGCTCAAAAGAACCTCAAGCACCCTTGGAAGTTGCTGCATTGTCCAGCTCAAAGTCAATTGAAACAGGTATTTCATGAACTTCTATCTCTCTATTTAGGAATAGTTAGACTTAGGTTTGTGAATAGTTAGACTCTAGGCAAGTAACTAAGAGCCCATGGATAACCATGGATAGAAATGGTGCTAATACCTTCCCTTTCTATAATCTACTCCCCGAACCCAAGAAAACATCTCAAAGGTCTTTCCTGTGCTTTTTGACCTTTCCTTAGGATAAAATAAAAAGTCGGTGGCGACTCTTGCTAAACCGAAACATTTGCGAACATAAACGCAAAAACCTCAAGTCAGTTCTCCCACCGTATCACAGAACTGGCAACTCTGTTGGGGACTCTTTTTAAGTGGAGTAACCTTAGGGTTTAGATCACCTTTGCATGATTATCTTGTTTGCTTTGATTGCTTTACATTTGGTTCTCTTGTTTGGGCTTGAAATCCTCTACCCGGATTTGGGAAACATTCATAGGTAAATAGCATTACACTGTGGAAACTGTACAGGGTATACCGATATGGTTGAAGCAATAGCTATATTAGTGCGACATATTTGTGAGTATCGGTAGCCTTTGAGTCAATCAAAGAGAATACGGGGCCACTGAGTGATGTCATGAAGCACTAATGAACTCTTAGAACCTTACTTGACCATCTTGGCCTTATTAGGGGTAGTGAGATGACCGACTTTGGTGCAGTCCGAAGTTGGTAGATACTCGATACTACACTCATTGAGGGTTGTTTTCTTGGAATATTTTGGTCGCCAGTTAAGTGGCTAAACCAAAACAATGAACACAGAAAATAATCCAGTGATATTGAGCTCCTTAGAACCCGATTACTATTTATAGGACAGGTTTGAGCCAACTAAACTCAAGAGGGTATTTTCCTATGAAACCTCATGCAAGCCTGAAACTAGGGTTTTGTGTGACTTGCTTATACATGTGCTTGTGCATACATCATGAACATCATAAAGCATCATATGCATCCACTAACCATTTCAAGGGTTTGGATCTTCATCTTTGTTCTTGTTTTGTAGGTCATGGAATCTCTTCGCAGGAAAACCATTCAAGTCAACCTTGTGAGAATCCCTCCTCAACTCAAGGAGATTACTTCCAGGGTTCCAGAGAATTATCTCTTCAGTGAAAGACATGTTAGACTCCTCAACTTAGTCAACACCAATTTTGAAGAAGACATGGTGAAAGTTCTCTTCCAGTTCTTTGACCCCCTACACCACTACTTCACATTCCCTGATTACCAATTGGCGCCTACTTTGGAGGAATTTTCTCAACTCCTGAGAATTCCTATTCTTCATCAACTACCCTACAATGGTACAGAAAAAGAACCGAAGCCTGAAGATGTTGCTCAAGCATTACACTTGCAACCATCTGACATCAAGGGGCATTGGGAAACCAGAAGTGGTGTCAAGGGTTTCTTGGCAAAGTTTCTGTTTGAGAAGGCACAAGACTGCTGGAATTCTCTTGATCTACAAGCCTTTGAAGAGATTGTGGCACTCCTTGTCTATGGGTTGGTCTTATTCCCAAATCCTGACCAATTTATAGATGTGAATGCTGTCAAGATTTTCATATCCAGGAATCCTATACCTACATTGCTTGGGGACATCCTACACTCATTTTACACACGAACAATGAGGAAAAGAGGTGTTCTCATGTGTTGTACTCCTCTCCTAGCAAGGTGGTTTATTTCTCACCTTCCACAATCAGTGTTGAAGAATGAGCAGGGTTTAAGGTGGTCATAACGGTTGATGACCCTCACACATTCTGATGTATATTGGTGTTCTCGGTCCAGAGAAAATGTCATCATCATTGATCGTTGTGGGGAATTCCCTAATGTCCCACTACTTGGCATTAGGGGAGGCATTACCTACAACCTCTGTTTAGCTCTAAGACAGTTTGGATATGCTTGGAGGGATGGCCCTCATGACATGCTGATTCCTGACCTAGTTTTTGACTTCAACAACGATGTGCAAGGACTTCGACAAAGGTTCATCAGAGCTTGGAGGATGCCCAACAAAGTGGACAGTAAGACACTGGGGCACAAAAAATCCACCCCCCTTGAGCCTTACCTCAAGTGGGTACGAACCCGCGCCCAAAATCTTATAATGCCATATCCACACATTCTCCCCTTGATAAAAGAGCCTATTATGGAAGGAGAGGTTCCATACACCATCCTACATCCTGACATGCCAACATCATGGGAAGAAATGTAAAAGAGTTGGATCCAACTCAAGGAAGAACGAAATACTTTTGAAGCCAGCTTCTATGCCAGTGAGAAGAAGGTTTTGGAGCTTACCCGCCGACTTCATGAGGAGGAAACTCTCAACACTTATATCGCACCAAAGAGGATGCACAATGTCTTTTTACATTAAGAATTTTGTAATATTTTGCCCATGGGGCACTTATGTACTAACAATTTCTTCTTAATATGACGTGCGTTCTTTTTGTTTGCAACAAATTTTAATTTCTAAATCCTTGGATGCATTACATGAATAACATACCATTCATCATATGCATAAACAGGTCTTCACACCAGGTTTCCTTATCTTTCTGCTATTTATTTCAGCAAGATGGATTTGGAGCAGACGGTAAAGGATTTGCAGGCACAAAATTCACAATTCCAGCAACTCTTCATGACCTTGGAAAAGGGTCAAGAGGACCTCAAAGCTCTGTTGGAGAAGAATAAAGAGAAAAAGAAAAATAGACCTAGAGTAGCCACTTTTGGAAGAAGGTTTGAGAGCAATGCTAGGAAGGTTCTTGAGTTCCACTCAACGTCTGACGAATGGGCCGATAAAGGGAAAGGGACTGATGTACCTTATGAATCTGAGGTTGAAGAGGAGGAAGAGGAAGAAGACGAAGACTACTCCGAACAACAGTATCCACCAGCGGATGATAAATATAAGAATCTTGAAGATAGACTGGCAGCCATGGAGTTGCAGAGGGTCCCTGGTTTGGACTTTGAAGAACTAGGGCTGGTAGCTGGGATTGTTATCCCTCCCAAGTTCAAGGTACCAACCTTTGCTAAGTACGATGGTCTGTCTTGCTCAAAGATGCACCTGAGGTCGTATGTCAGAAAGATCCAACCCCACTCATCCGATAAGGACCTCTAGGTACACTTTTTTCAAGACAGTTTGTCTGTCACACAGTTGGATTGGTTTTATCAGCTCGAGAGATCAGAGGTTCACAATTGGGAAGACTTAGCAGCTGCTTTTTATCGTCAATATCAATACAATGCTGATTTGGCACCCACTCGTACTCAGTTACAAAGTATGGGGATGGCTTCCAATGAAGGGTTTAAAGAGTATGCCCAGAAGTGGCGTGATCTGGATGGAAGGGTGCAGCCGCCGTTGTCAGATAGGGAGTTAGTTGACATGTTTCTGGGGACCCTGTCTGACCCCTTCTTCAATCATCTAATCGGGAGTTCTTCCACGGGATTTACTGAACTAATTTTGACCGGCGAGAGGGTCGAGGCCGGTATTAAAAACGGAAAGATTCAAAAGGATGCTTCCGCGTCCACAGCTGTTAAGAAACCCTTCCCGGCTAAGAAGGAAGCCTTCGCTGTGTATTCTCAAAAGGGTCAGGGAAGAAACGAGCGCCGGCCGACTGTAGGGGCTGTGATGATTCAAAACTCGTCAAATGATCAACCTCGTAACAATCAGTCAAGACCTAATCAACAACGGGTAGAAAGGCCACAACGGCAGTTCACCCGCATCAACATGACGCCAGCTCAAGTACTCCCTCACTTGTTGAAGTTGAATCTTACCAGTTTTTGTACCCCAAAATTTGCCCTCCCATATTCTTCAAATTTGCCAAGTCAAAGCTTCAAAATCTCCCCAAAAGTTGCACAGTTCAAGGACCTCCTAACAGTCAAAATTAGGGTTTTGGTTCTGACAAAGAAAATGAAGTATCCAAGGGTCCAATCAAGTCCCACATGCCTATAAACATGGTCAAGCATCCATATGTCAAGTTTCAAGACTTACAGCACAAAATTGCACAGTCAAAAACCCTAATTGCACTACAGTCAACTGTAGGGGCAAAATGGTCATTTGACAGTCAAAAGTTCAAATTTTTGGTCAACATCTCATTTTGAAGCCACAAACATCATTTGATCAATGCTTGATCATGATTCTCAAAGCTTGGCTCAAAAATCATCAAGATGCAAAGGTTTCCATATTTGGACAGTTGAAAAAGTCAACTGTAACTTGACCAAGGCATAACTTCCACATGGATTATCAGAAAATTTCCATCCAAAGCTCATTTTGAAGAGAATGAAATTTCCTACAACTCCTCTTCACACTTCAAGCCCAAGAAATGCTCTCACAAAAAGTTATCAATTTCAACATTATAGGTCATTTTCAAAAGTCAACAAAAGGGGACTTTAAGTCAAAGGCCATAACTTGAGATTGGTAAATCAAAATGACATGGGACAAAAGACATTGGTTAGAGGACTCAAAGACCTTTCCAAAATGTCCAAGAACATGAGCAAAGCTTATAAATTGAGCAAGTTATGCCTTGTGGAAGTTGGGAAATCTTTGGATATTTTGAAAAGTCAACATTACTTCAAATGTCCTAAAATTGCTAATGGGCCTCTTTTTCTTCCACAATTCATCATCCAAGGCATGTGCACGACCATTTGGCCCAAAGGGAAGTTTTTTATCATTTTTATTTATTTATTTGGATTTTTAATTATTAATAATTCATTTAATTAAAATAAATAGGTGAAAAATACTAAACCTAATTTTCTAAATCTTTTTGTGCATGGAATAGGCTTAAGATTTCGTGCATGATCAGATTTGGAAGGAATTATGGTGATTGGATATGATTGAGACCAAATATGCTTGAAAAAGATTGGAAAATCATGGCATAAAAATCAAAGATTGATTCCTTCAATTCATGGATTCTTTGGACAAAAAACCAACCCTAATCATTCACATGTATATATTGATGCTAACCCTATTCCAAATAACCTCCCAGCTGCGCAGAAAAGCCATAACAAAAAACTTGAATTTTCTCAAAAAAGTCCAATACTGAAAACTGTCTTCCAGGGAGATTCAAGCTAAAATAATCATCTCATCACCTTCTTGAGACATCAAGAAACGTTTTTGAATCGCTTTCCACGTCCCTAACGCCCAGAATTGGTGAATAGAACTCAAGCTTTTTCACATTATTTTCATAATCGTGTTTTAATATTCAAGCATATTCATTGCATTTTTTTCATGGATTTGTACTAATTGGATGATTCTGAGACTAACCATATGCTTTGATTGAGTTTTTACGCGTTATATAAGGATTCACCATTAAAGGATGCTAGGGTTACCAAGCTTTTAATTTGGGCGTTTCTCACCACTGTAAAATTGAGACACCTCAATACCATGAACAAACTCAGTATGCCTGGACGATCTAAACGGAACCCTCGCGCCTAATTTATGTGGCCATATGGCCTAATCGTTATTTTGAAATCAAGCATGTTTTGGGGGGGTTCGAAACCCCCGCTAACCTTCTTTTATTTTCAGGAAATAAACAAACGATGAAGAAGATGATTATGTGGCCATCAGTGATTGGGTTGTTTGAAAATTCGCGCTAAAAAGTCCACTAACTCTTATTTTCCCTTATGTTATTTGTTTATTATTACATAATCAAAACGCGCGTGTAGAGTAGTTGGCAAGGCGTCTTACTTGTAATCCCTGGGACCTGGGTTCGAATCCCAGGTCCCCCACCCCTTTCATATTATTTTTCTATTAACGCTTATGTGCAGTTTCAGTGCTAGGGTGCATCATACATCATCAACATCAAGCCGTCCACGTGCCTACTGAGATGAATCAAAGGGTCCAGACTGGGAGAACACCCTAAGCATTAGTCAATGGAGGTACACGCTGGCACAAAAGTCAACAAGGCCTTGCAAAGATGGGCCCAAATTGCTAAGCAAAACCTCCTATTTGGGGACAGACCCCCATGGTTTGCATTCCTAATTCCTTTTCTCATATTTTTCTATTTCTTGTTTCAATTAGTTTTTTTGATTTAATTCTTTAATTAATTATTTTCATAATAATATAAAAAACACAAAAAATCAGAAAGGCCATAAAAATTAAAAATATATTTTATTGTAATATTTTTGTAAATAAATATTATTCATTAATTTTAGCTATTAAATTAGGTTTAATTCAAATATTTTTCTAATAAACTTAAAATTTGTAGAATTAGGGTTTGTATTAATTTTTTATCCTTTTTCTTTTCTTTTCATTAATAATTAAATATTATTTATTTTTATAAATCAAATTGCATATAAATAGTTAGGTTAATTTAGGTTCAACTTTAATATTTTTTCTTAATAAATAAAAGTTGTAGAATTAGGGTTAATATTTTAATTTCATTTAAATTCTCATAAAAAATCATAAATACAAAAAACACTCAAAAAATAATTTCTTTTTTTCTTTTAATTTCATTAATTTAATAATCATAATTTAATTTCATTAAAAAGGGTCCAACGCCCTCGCTTGCAATTCTTTATTCTTTTAGCGCATTTTATTTATTCCTTCTTTTAAATGTCAATGTAATTCTCCCAAAGCCGTGTAACATTTATCTTTCGCACTTTATTTCTTTATTTATTTTCTGTCAAATCGGGTCCTGGATTTTAATTTGGCGATGTGGACCCGCGCCTTTGTAATAGTTTAGAACTTTTAATTTCTCGCAATTTTTAAGTGCTAAATAAATGCATGCAAGAATGAATGACAAAAAATAAAAAAAAAGAACGCGTAGATCACTTTGACATGACAAGACAAAATAACTGAATCTGACACACAAATCACACACCACCCCTAGGGTACGCCTCACTGTTTCCTTGCCTCGAAAGGTGATCGTCGAGTAGAGGATGTCTTAGTAAGTCCTCATGATCCGGGAACCTGGCATGAGGGTAGCTTCTAAGGTGTCTTCCTATTACTCTGGTGATCACCACGTCCCGAACCTCGAATTGACCCGAAAAACCTCCAATGGTGGTGCTACCTACCTCTCAATGGTGGGATGGCACTACTTTAAAGGACATTTACACAGACGAATTCCTTAGGGTAGGTAGGTTCTCGTAGATACTTGCTCTAAATTTCAAAACAAATTAAAAAATACTTTTCACACCGACACCTTTTCAAAAAGCTTTCGAAAGCAACTTTTCAAACACTCTTGAGGACCGATACAAGAGTCGAACTGGAATTTTCAAAGAAACTTTTTAAAACCCACAGTTGAAAAGCAAACAAACCATTTTTGAAAACACAAATGAGCAAGTATCTAAGAGCCCATGGATAACCATGGATAGAAAGAGTGCTAACACCTTCCCTTTCTATAACCTACCTCCCGAACCGAGAGCAATCTCTATAAGGAATTTTTCTGTGCTTTTGTCCTTTCCATTTGGAGAAAATAAAAGACGGTGGAGACTCTTGCTTCCGCGACATTTCGCGAACCAGCGTTAAACAGTCAGTTCCAGATCCACCAATCACAGAACTGGCGACTCTGCTGGGGACATCTTAAAGTGAGGTGTACTTTAGGGATAGTTCATAACTGTGTTTTCAATTGTATTGATTTGCTTGCTTTAAATTGTGGGACTGTCTTGGGAGTTCTATAGATCCTAACCCGGATCTGGGGGGATACCTTCTTAGAAAGTAGCAACAAGGCTGTGAGGGAACTGTGCGGGGTATACCGACATGGTTGAAACAGTCTGCTACGTTGATGTGGCACTTTGGTGTGTACCGGTAACCCTTGAGTTCAGTCAAGGAGAGTACGGGGCCTCCGCGTGGTGTCGTGAAGCATCAACAAACCTTAGGAACCTTAATTGAACTATCTTGGCCTCTTTAGGGTAGTGAGATAACTGACTTTGGTGTAGTCCGAGGTTGGTTGATACTCGATACTACACTCAATTGAGGGTTGCTTTCCTGGAATATTTCGGTCGCCAGTTCAGTGGCTAAATCGAAACGATGAACAATGAAAGCAATCCCGTGATATTGAGACCCTTAGAACCCGGTTACTTTTGATAGGACAGGTGTGAACCAACCAACTTCAAGAGGGTAATACCCAGACCCCATGCTGGCCTAAACTCTAAGGGTTTCTCTTGTATGACTTGTGTGCCTTCGTACTTGACTATTTGCATGCTTGTTGTCTAACACTTGAGCTTCTTGCAGGTTTTGTTTGTAGTCCTTAATTAGGACTCATAACAAGGTCTACCGAGTTTCTTGCAGGTTTCGTTTATTGTCCTTAATTGGGACTCATGACAGGGTTTACTAAGTTTCTTGCAGGTTTTGGTTTGCAGTCCTTAATTGGGACTCATAACAGGGCTACTCACATTACCCCATGCATACCATAACATCATACCATTGCATACATCCTAACCCATTTCAAGGATCTCAAGGGCTTGTGATGCAGGTCATGGTGAATCAACTATCCCAGCAAGGGGCAAAGAGGATTTATTTTCCTCTAGCCAAGGTAGTCAGGGGCTATGGCCCACTTGATATGGTGAGCTTTGACACTTGAAGAAGGTTGCCCTAGCCAAGGTTGTCAGGGGCTATGACCCACTGGAATGGTGAGCTTTTGACCCTTGAAGAAGGATTCTCAGCAACATAGGGCTCCTCCAATCAAGCTAACAAATTCAAATGCTAACAGTCTTCTTGTTTATCCCGCGAGGTCCTGGAAAACATTGCATGCATACATACACATCATAACAGGTATCCTTGTTGCAGGTCACTTACCTCTCTCGCTGTTTATTTCAGCAATGGCTTCCCAACAAGATAACCAGGACCTTCTTACTCAAGAAACTCGGTTTGGGGAAATCCTCCTGAATCTATCCAAGGGGCAGGAGGAGCTAAGGACACTTCTCATGGAGACTTTGGTCAGGAACATCGCTGAGGACGAACGGCTGAAACACCTGCAAGCTGAGATGGATGCAATGAAAGCCCAAATGCTGGGGCAGGGGACTGCTATTCAAGGTTTAGCTCAAAGACAAGAAGAGCTCAGTGTTCTCATCAACCAACTGCTTCAGAGTAACCAACTGGGGCAAGCGTCTAAGGGTAAAGAGCCATTCATCGTTCAGCCACCTTTGAAACAAGGAGGTAAGGGGAGAGCTCCTCAAAGGGCTCCAGTGTCACAAATTCAGCATCAACCTCACCGGCTTCAGCCAGACAAGTCCAGGAGGCAATTCACCCCGCTCAACATGTCGTTGTTTCAAGCTTTACAACGCCTGCTGAGATTGAATTTGATCACATTAAGGGCTCATCCCCAGAATCCCAACACAACACATCCTACTTATGATCCCAATAAAAGGTGTGCCTACCACTCTGCCAGTCCTGGACATGATACAAATGAGTGTTGGGCTCTGAAGAACAAGATCCAGGACCTGATTGATGAAGGGGCATTGGAGTTCACCCAAGATGGTCAGGCTGAATTTTTCTATCATCCCTCCAAGACTCACCATTTGAAATGACAAGCCTTGAGACTAGGAAACTTTTGTTCATTCTAATGTTCAAGTTGTAATTCTTTTTGATTGTTCAAACATTTGTTCATTGTTAAACATTGTTATTTCATTAATGCATCGCATATGTCCGTTTTGAAGCAATATATTCGTATTCACTATACGCAAATTATTTTCATATTTTTTCTGATGATCAACTCTCAATTAATAATTCTAAGCCTCTTGAGGGAGGATGACGAAAATGATACCGCTATCTTTACAGTATGCTTTTGAACAGACCCCGCTGATGAAGTACATGCATTGTTTCAAATCCCTAAACACTGGAGTTATAAGGAAGATAATCCCTCGTCGACCCCTCTGAGCCAAAGAAGTAGGAGTTTTTCTTTTCGAAATTTAAAACCCTTAATCATAACCTGGGGCAGGGTAGTCTCTCAGTTGATCCAAGTGCATAACGAATGGCACCAAAGAGGTCCTTACAAAACAAAGAAAGACGGCGATGGTTCCGAATAATCAAGAAGGACAGGCAGTCATTATATCTCTCAAAATAAAAAAGCCCATTAAGTCAAAACCTATGAAGGAGACTTACAAAACGGGGGCATCCCGCTGACTGTAATCACAAAAGAAATAGTTCAGGCAAAATTCAGGGATAGCAAAATCAAAAAGAAAGAGGTCTTACAAACCCTCAACAAAAAAGGAAGGACTGCCTATTCAAAATAAGTTATCAATATCCGAATCATCACCGAAAAATCAGAGCAAAGACTCAAACAAGGTCTAACGTATGATCAACTGAGTTTAGGTTTGGAGAACATCACGAAGAGCGGGTGGGTACAAATAATTTGAGCCTTTATCCTTTGTTTCTTGAACCATGAACCAGGCCATGTTATAACCCTTAAAAGTCCTAGCTGAAGCATGGGTTAGTTCGAAAGCATACTGTTACAAAAGGTATCCTGACTCCTTAAGGCCTACGGTAAATACGGAGTTGACATCACGTTTTACAAACATTCACTTGTTTTATGAAAAAGAATGCATTTTCAAAATCTTCAAGACAGACATAAGCTTTGCATTTTTGATATAACATTGTTTACATATGACTATTTGTTTGAACAGCAGGGAAATTCGCACGATGAAAGCCTAGTGAACATAAGCACTTCCAATCAAGGGGCACGACATGATCATTGTCCATCATCTGGGGCAGTTAAGTCAATTCAGAGAATCTCTCAAAACGCCTAATAGCCTGGGGCAAATCTCCGCCTGAGTCACTTGAGACATTGGACGATCAAACGAAGATCTTCGGGTGGTATGACAACAAAACACTCCTAACAGTGACAACTCTCTGCATCCTGAAAGCACGGACATGGTCGGAAAAAAAAATACGCATAATCAAAGACCCGCTAGGTTGACACACCTAGGCAAAAATAAGGGCTTCCCGGCGAACCAAAAGGGTTCGGGCAAAATGAAGGGATGAAATGAAAAAATCTGTACACCCGGCAAGTCGAAAACCTGAAAAGGCGGCTTGGGCAAAAATGGGTATCCCGGTGGACTGAAAACCCGAAAGGGCGGTCCAGGCAAAAGTTAGGGATCAAAAGCGTACGACTATGTCCCGGCATCTTGTCACCGGCCTATCAGAAGAAGAGTTTGTCCATCAACAACTATCAGCACCTCACAGGTCTTCCTCTCCCACCTCAGAAACAGGGGCAATAATGAGTTGCCCAAGCAATCTAATTGTTCTATCCTCCAAGGTACCAAGGTAGGTTCAGCTGGAGAACATAACCAGATATCTCAATTCCCCAGAGAGTGAGCCAGCAAGTCAACAATACTCTCTCCAAATAAAGCTATACAATCAAACCTTAAGGAAGTTGGGTATCCTCCAGCAGATCTCAACATTCCCCAGCAGCATATATGCACTCTTAACAGGCATCCCCGGCAGTCTTGGTCTAAAGATTGTTCCCCGGCGGTATACCAAACATTCAGTGGAGTTACTTCCAATACATCTCAAAACTTCCCCCCATAGAGTCCAATCTAGTTCCCCAGGAAATTTGGAATTCATCTCCCCAAGCAGTAAGCTTATCCCCAGTAGATTCTGGAAGCTTATCCTCGCAGAGCACGAACGCGTCTCCCGGCTTTATTCAAAGAGTTATTTCCTTACCAGGATATAACTGGGTTATCCTCATCCAAAAGCCACGAAAAGATCGTCCCCGACAAAGTCTCCTTATCCCCAGCGAAGTCTATTAACACTTCCAAAAGAACAGTGGTATCCCCAGCGAAGTTACCATCAACATTTCAGCAAAGTATCTATCTCCCCACTGAGTATTGTTCCCCAGCAAGATCATTAGAGTACTTTTCTCCCCGCAGAGTAATCCATTCGCCAAGTTTATTCCCCAACGGAGTTATCTTCTCCTACCGGTATTCTTGCAGCTATCATCCCCAGCGGAGGCAAAAATCTATTCTTCAATATCAACCCAGGATATGACTTCCCGGCACCCGTCAAGGATTTATTTTCCTAAGACGAAAACATACATTCATAAACATCGCACTCCCATACATATATGCATCACATCTTACAAATCTCATTATGTTGAGAACATCACTGCTTGATCCATGTCATGCATTGCATATGACTGACCTTTACCTTTCAGGAAAGATTCAGTTAAGTTCTCAGCTATTTCAAGACCTAGACCGGTTCAGTTAAGTCGACCCTAAGATTTTTCTGTTTCTTATCCAGTCCAAGGCCTTCTCTGGTTCAGTCAGATCGACCCTAAGATCTCCCTGTTGCTTATCCAGTTGAAGATTTCAAGACCTAGACCGGTTCAGTTAATCGACCCTAAGATTTTCTGTTTCTTATCCAGTCAAAGGCCTTCTCTAGTCCAGATAAATCGACCCCTAACATATTTTCCTGATAAAGACTCAGTAGAAGATATCCAAGATTCTCTCAATAATTACTGTTGAGGTTGTAGTCGCCTGTGGTTCTCTCCCCGTTACTGCGGAGGTAGTAATCGCCCCAAGATTCTCTCAACGTTACTGTTGAAGTAGAAGTTATCCAAGATTCTCTCAATGATTACTGTTGAGGTTGTAGTCGCCTGTGGTTCTCTCCCCGTTACGGCGGAGGTAGTAATCGCCCCAAGATTCTCTCAGCATTACTGTTGAAGTAGAAGTTATCCAAGATTCTCTCAATGATTACTGTTGAGGTTGAAGTCGCCCAAGATTATCTCAATGATTACTGTTGAGGTTGAAGTCGCCCAAGATTCTCTCAATGATTGTTGTTGAGGTTGTAGTCGTCTATGGTTCTCTCCCCAATACTGCGGAGGTAGTAATCATCCCCAGATTCGCTCAGCGTTACTGTTGAAGTAGAAGTTATCCAAGATTCTCTCAATGATTACTGTTGAGGTTGAAGTCGCCCAAGATTCTCTCAATGATTACTGTTGAGGTTGAAGTCGCCTAAGATTCTCTCAATGATTACTGTTGAGGTTGAAGTCGCCCAAGATTCTCTCAATGATTGCTGTTGAGGTTGTAGTCGTCTATGGTTCTCTCCCCGATACTGCGGAGGTAGTAATCATCCCCAGATTCGCTCAGCGTTACTGTTGAAGTCGAAGTCGTCCAAGATTCTCTCAATGATTGCTGTTGAGGTTGTAGTCGCCTATGGTTCTCTCCCCGATACTGCGGAGGTAGTAATCGTCCCCAGATTCTCTCAATGATACTGTTGAGGTAGTAATCATCCAAGGTTCTCTCATCGTTCCTGTTGAGGTAGTAACCATCCCTGGTTCATTCATCACCTTTTGAAGATCCAGATCCAGCTCCTGTAACCAGTCAGGACACATCTATACAAAGAATTTGAAGACCAACTCCTGTAACAGGTCAGGTAATCCTTTTCTTTTGCAGGTACGCAAGCTCTCGCTAAGGAATCTCTTACCCGATCAACACCCAGATGGCATCTATAAGCCCATCCACATTCCATCATCTCTTAGCATGGCATCTATAAGCCCATCATCCTATCCATCAATCTCCAAATGGCATCTGTAAGCCCATTCCCCACATCACACTACTATGTGAGCGCAAATTTCTGGGCACTCTAGTGTTCAATCATCTTCCACCTTCGGATTACGAAAGGCACGTCAGCCAATCTGCATCCTCAGGTCTAAGAAGATTGAACAGGGGCAACTGTTGTACCCCAAAATTTGCCCTCCCATATTCTTCAAATTTGCCAAGTCAAAGCTTCAAAATCTCCCCAAAAGTTGCACAGTTCAAGGACCTCCTAACAGTCAAAATTAGGGTTTTAGTTCTGACAAAGAAAATGAAGTATCCAAGGGTCCAATCAAGTCCCACATGCCTATAAACATGGTCAAGCATCCATATGTCAAGTTTCAAGACTTACAGCACAAAATTGCACAGTCAAAAACCCTAATTGCACTACAGTCAACTGTAGGGGCAAAATGGTCATTTGACAGTCAAAAGTTCAAATTTTTGGTCAACATCTCATTTTGAAGCCACAAACATCATTTGATCAATGCTTGATCATGATTCTCAAAGCTTGGCTCAAAAATCATCAAGATGCAAAGGTTTCCATATTTGGACAGTTGAAAAAGTCAACTGTAACTTGACCAAGGCATAACTTCCACATGGATTATCAGAAAATTTCCATCCAAAGCTCATTTTGAAGAGAATGAAATTTCCTACAACTCCTCTTCACACTTCAAGCCCAAGAAATGCTCTCACAAAAAGTTATCAATTTCAACATTATAGGTCATTTTCAAAAGTCAACAAAAAGGGACTTTAAGTCAAAGGCCATAACTTGAGATTGGTAAATCAAAATGACATGGGACAAAAGACATTGGTTAGAGGACTCAAAGACCTTTCCAAAATGTCCAAGAACATGAGCAAAGCCTATAAATTGAGCAAGTTATGCCTTGTGGAAGTTGGGAAATTTTTGGATATTTTGAAAAGTCAACATTACTTCAAATGTCCTAAAATTGCTAATGGGCCTCTTTTTCTTCCACAATTCATCATCCAAGGCATGTGCACGACCATTTGGCCCAAAGGGAAGTTTTTTTATCATTTTTATTTATTTATTTGGATTTTTAATTATTAATAATTCATTTAATTAAAATAAATAGGTGAAAAATACTAAACCTAATTTTCTAAATCTTTTTGTGCATGGAATAGGCTTAAGATTTCGTGCATGATCAGATTTGGAAGGAATTATGGTGATTGGATATGATTGAGACCAAATATGCTTGAAAAAGATTGGAAAATCATGGCATAAAAATCAAAGATTGATTCCTTCAATTCATGGATTCTTTGGACAAAAAACCAACCCTAATCATTCACATGTATATATTGATGCTAACCCTATTCCAAATAACCTCCCAGCTGCGCAGAAAAGCCATAACAAAAAACTTGAATTTTCTCAAAAAAGTCCAATACTGAAAACTGTCTTCCAGGGCGATTCAAGCTAAAATAATCATCTCATCACCTTCCTGAGACATCAAGAAACGTTTTTGAATCGCTTTCCACGTCCCTAACGCCCAGAATTGGTGAATAGAACTCAAGCTTTTTCACATTATTTTCATAATCGTGTTTTAATATTCAAGCATATTCATTGCATTTTTTTCATGGATTTGTACTAATTGGATGATTCTGAGACTAACCATATGCTTTGATTGAGTTTTTACGCGTTATATAAGGATTCACCATTAAAGGATGCTAGGGTTACCAAGCTTTTAATTTGGGCGTTTCTCACCACTGTAAAATTGAGACACCTCAATACCATGAACAAACTCAGTATGCCTGGACGATCTAAACGGAACCCTCGCGCCTAATTTATGTGGCCATATGGCCTAATCGTTATTTTGAAATCAAGCATGTTTTGGGGGGGTTCGAAACCCCCGCTAACCTTCTTTTATTTTCAGGAAATAAACAAACGATGAAGAAGATGATTATGTGGCCATCAGTGATTGGGTTGTTTGAAAATTCGCGCTAAAAAGTCCACTAACTCTTATTTTCCCTTATGTTATTTGTTTATTATTACATAATCAAAACGCGCGTGTAGAGTAGTTGGCAAGGCGTCTTACTGGTAATCCCTGGGACCTGGGTTCGAATCCCAGGTCCCCCACCCCTTTCATATTATTTTTCTATTAACGCTTATGTGCAGTTTCAGTGCTAGGGTGCATCATACATCATCAACATCAAGCCGTCCACGTGCCTACTGAGATGAATCAAAGGGTCCAGACTGGGAGAACACCCTAAGCATTAGTCAATGGAGGTACACGCTGGCACAAAAGTCAACAAGGCCTTGCAAAGATGGGCCCAAATTGCTAAGCAAAACCTCCTATTTGGGGACAGACCCCCATGGTTTGCATTCCTAATTCCTTTTCTCATATTTTTCTATTTCTTGTTTCAATTAGTTTTTTTGATTTAATTCTTTAATTAATTATTTTCATAATAATATAAAAAACACAAAAAATCAGAAAGGCCATAAAAATTAAAAATATATTTTATTGTAATATTTTTGTAAATAAATATTATTCATTAATTTTAGCTATTAAATTAGGTTTAATTCAAATATTTTTCTAATAAACTTAAAATTTGTAGAATTAGGGTTTGTATTAATTTTTTATCCTTTTTCTTTTCTTTTCATTAATAATTAAATATTATTTATTTTTATAAATCAAATTGCATATAAATAGTTAGGTTAATTTAGGTTCAACTTTAATATTTTTTCTTAATAAATAAAAGTTGTAGAATTAGGGTTAATATTTTAATTTCATTTAAATTCTCATAAAAAATCATAAATACAAAAAACACTCAAAAAATAATTTCTTTTTTTCTTTTAATTTCATTAATTTAATAATCATAATTTAATTTCATTAAAAAGGGTCCAACGCCCTCGCTTGCAATTCTTTATTCTTTTCGCGCATTTTATTTATTCCTTCTTTTAAATGTCAATGTAATTCTCCCAAATCCGTGTAACATTTATCTTTCGCACTTTACTTTATTTCTTTATTTATTTTCTGTCAAATCGGGTCCGGGATTTTAATTTGGCGATGTGGACCCGCGCCTTTGTAATAGTTTAGAACTTTTAATTTCTCGCAATTTTTAACTGCTAAATAAATGCATGCAAGAATGAATGACAAAAAATAAAAAAAAGAACGCGTAGATCACTTTGACATGACAAGACAAAATAACTGAATCTGACACACAAATCACACACCACCCCTAGGGTACGCCTCACTGTTGCCTTGCCTCGAAAGGTGATCGCCGAGTAGAGGATGTCTTAGTAAGTCCTCATGATCCGGGAACCTGACATGAGGGTAGCTTCTAAGGTGTTTTCCTATTACTCTGGTGATCACCACGTCCCGAACCTCGAATTGACCCGAAAAACCTCCAATGGTGGTGCTACCTACCTCTCAATGGTGGGATGGCACTACTTTAAAGGACATTTACACAGACGAATTCCTTAGGGTAGGTAGGTTCTCGTAGATACTTGCTCTAAATTTCAAAACAAATTAAAAAATACTTTTCACACCGACACCTTTTCAAAAAGCTTTCGAAAGCAACTTTTCAAACACTCTTGAGGACCGATACAAGAGTCGAACTGGAATTTTCAAAGAAACTTTTTAAAACCCACAGTTGAAAAGCAAACAAACCATTTTTGAAAACACAAATGAGCAAGTATCTAAGAGCCCATGGATAACCATGGATAGAAAGGGTGCTAACACCTTCCCTTTCTATAACCTACCTCCCGAACCGAGAGCAATCTCTATAAGGAATTTTTCTGTGCTTTTGTCCTTTCCATTTGGAGAAAATAAAAGACAGTGGCGACTCTTGCTTCCGCGACATTTCGCGAACCAGCGTTAAACAGTCAGTTCCAGATCCACCGATCACACCAGTTTAAAGGAAGCGCCAAAGAATCCTAACATCTCCTCTCCATACTACCATTCCAATGCCAAATGTGCTTACCATTCTGATAGTGTTGGGCACGATACCAATAATTGCTGGGCGCTTAAGAACAAAATCCAGGACCTGATTGATGCCAAAGAAGTAGAATTTGATGCTCCTGAGAAGCCCAATGTGATTTCTGCTCCGATGCCCAAGCACGGCCATAATGTTCATGCTGTTTTGGAGGACCTTCATGTTACTGATGTTGTTGACCTGTTGACGCCGTTACTTGTGATTAAGGAAAATTTGATGAGAGCCGGGATCTTTCCTGGTTGTGGTAAAGACTGCTACTTTTATTTGAACATACGAGGTGATTGCCCAATGTTGAAGTCAGGTGTCCAACGCCTGATGGATACCCAAGAGATACTTTTCCAGAAAACCCCTGTTGATACCTTCAATCCTATTACTCCTGCTACTTTTGCTACTTCAACCAACAATATTGCAATCATAACCATTTCCGACAATCCTCCCAGGGCTTGCAAAAGGCCTGTCAGGATTACACCCAACTCTAAATGTGTACCTTTAAAGATCACCATGCCGGGACCTGTCCCGTACCAATCAAGCAAAACAATACCATGGAACTATGGGGGAGAAATCTTCTACCATGGTATCAAACAAATTGAGGCAGTCCAAGAGATTTCTGAAGAAGAAGACCCTGATATAGGGAACATTGCAGGTATAAGCAAGATAACCCGCAGCGGCCGAATCTTTTCTTCGGAGATTGCTCCCCCTCGAGCAGTTTTCGTACCCTTGAAAGCTTCTGTACCTGTTGGACCATCTGTGCAAGGCCCGATGATTGAAGAATTGGATACTCCTGAAGAAAGACCATCTGCTGATATTACCAATAAGGGTAAGGGGATACTAGAAGTTCCTGTCAGGATGAAGGCTCATGCTGTGGTTATCCCCGAAACCACTCAGAAAGAAATGAATGAAATCTTGAAAATAATCAGAAAAAGTGACTACGACATTAGGGAACAGTTAGGGCAGACCCCTTCTAAAATTTCAATGTTGGTTCTTCTTCTCTGTTCTGAGGCCCATGCTAAGGCCCTAATCAAGTTCTTGAAGGCAACACATGTACCCCAGGAGACTTCGGCTGACCAGTTTCAGGAATATGTGGCCAGTCTTACTGCTGATAATGGCCTTGGCTTTTCCGATGCTGACTTAACTCCCAAAGGAAGGAAACACAACGACACGCTACATGTCTCAGTTGAATGTCGGGGAACCACTCTCGCCCATGTCTTAGTTGATATTGGTTCTTCCTTGAATGTGCTGCCGAAAAAAGCCTTAGACCGTTTGGACTGCGAAGGACTGACCCTCAAACCTAGTAACATCGTTGTTAGGGCCTTTGATGGGTCCAAAAGAATGGTTCATGGAGAGGTTGATATTCCTATCAAAGTAGGCACATAAGTTTTCAACTCCACCTTCTACGTGATGGACATCCATCCGTCATATTCGTGTTTGTTAGGAAGACCGTGGATCCATTATGCCAGGGCAGTTACCTCCTCTTTGCATCAAATGCTGAAATATCTTGTTAAGGGTAAAATTATAACGGTGCACGGCGAGGAAGAGTACATGATAAGTCACCTCAACTCCTTCCGTTATGTGGAGCTGGATGGCGAGTTCATCGAAACACCTTTTCAACATTTTGAGGAAGTTTCTCCTGAGGTAGCAGTTGCGAAGACAATGGTTTAAGTGCCTACTGTTCCCAAGCAGGTATCTAGGATGGCATCTCTCAAGGACGTAGAGGCTGTAATTAAAGAAGGGAAGAGCACAGTATGGGGACAATTGCCTAACTTTCCCCATAAGATAGACAAGTTTGGGTTAGGATTCACTACTGCAGGACAGAAGGCTATGCATCGCTCCAAGGCTAGAGGACCACCCGTCAAGATCTCTCACCATGGAATCAATACTGTAGAGGATGAAGATAAAGAGAGCCACTTTGAAGATTGGATCTTTCCGACCGTCGAAGGGGGTTTGAGCAACTGGGAAGCAAAGGATTTTATTCCCATCACCTTTATCAACCAGTAATTTTACCTTTGAACAATTTCCCGTTTATGGTCTGTAATAACTAAACAATTTGCACACTATTTTCACCTCATGCCTTACCAAGGGCATGTAGGTCCATTTGTAAGGGCTTGATTTACTTCATTATCATATGCCATGTTTTAATGAATCATTGGACGTTTTTCATCTATAAACTGTCGTGTTCATTTTCTTTTCTTTTGCATTTTGTTTGTTTAAGGATGGTTATCCCTTACACACACCCACACTCACAAATGCAGGTACCCATCCACTCCGGATTCCATGGGTGACTATTCTGTTTTAGCCTTCGATAACTCTGAAGATTTGGCCAATCATGCTGAGTACGAAGTTGAGGAAGACTGTGAAATGCCAGGAGAGTTAGCCAGACTTCTACAACAAGAAGAGAGGGCCATTCTTCCTCATGAAGAGTTGCTAGAAACCACCAACTTGGGGACAGAGGAAGACAGGAAAGAAGTAAAAGTGGATGCCAACCTGGAACCAAATGTCAAGGAGCGCTTAGTGCAGTTGTTGAACGAATATGTTGAAATCTTCGCCTGGTCTTATGAAGACATGTCGGGACTAGATACAGATATCATGGTTCACCGTCTCCCTACAAGAGAAGACTGTCCACCGATCAAGCAAAAGGTCCGCCGAATGAGGCCTGACATGTCTGAGAAGATCAAGGCTGAGGTAATGAAGCAATTCAACACTGGCTTTCTGGCCGTTACATCCTATCCATAATGGGTTGTTAACATTGTGCCCGTGCCAAAGAAGGACGGCAAAGTCAGAATGTGCATGGACTATCAGGATTTAAACAGGGCTAGCCCTAAAGACGATTTTCCACTGCCACATATCGACATCTTGGTTGACAATACAGCTCAGCACAAAGTATTTTCTTTCATGGATGGATTCTCGGGATATAACCAGATCAAAATGGCCCCCGAGGACATGGAGAAAACTAATTTTTTCACACAATGGGGTACCTTCTGCTACAAAGTGATGTTGTTCGGACTGAAGAACGCAGGGGCAACCTATCAACGCGCCATGGTAGCTTTGTTTCATGATATGATACATCATGAGATCGAAGTTTATGTAGACGACATGATAGCTCGACCACAGACAGAAGAAGAACACCTTGAGCATTTGCAAAATCTGTTTGCCAGGTTGAAGGAGTATAAGCTCAGACTAAACCTGAGCAAGTGTACTTTTGGAGTTAGGTCTGGTAAACTTTTGGGATTTATTGTCAGCAACAAAGGCATTGAGGTTGATCCAGCTAGAGTAAAGGCTATACAAGAAATGCCTGCCCCACGTACTGAAAAGGAGGTTAGAGGATTCTTGGGACGCTTAAACTATATCGCGAGGTTCATCTCTCACCTGACATCTACCTGTGAGCCAATTTTCAAACTGTTGAAGAAAGATCAGGTAGTTGAATGGAACAATGATTGTCAAGTTCCTTTTGATAAGATCAAGGAGTATTTGCTAGAACCTCATATTCTGATGCCACCCGTCGAAGGAAGGCCGTTAATCATGTATCTAACTATTTTGGATAACTCAATGGGGTGTGTGTTGGGCCAACATGACGAGTCTGGCCGAAAAGAGCATGCCATTTATTACCTTAGCAAAAAGTTTACCGACTGTGAGACTCGCTGCTCACTGCTCGAGAAAACTTGTTGCGCTTTGGTATGGGCTGCTCGCCGACTAAGGTAGTATATGTTGACTCATACCACCTTGCTGATTTCCAAAATGGATCCGATCAAGTATATCTTCGAGAAGCCTGCTTTATCTGGAAGAATCGCTAGATGGCAAATGATCCTGACAGAGTATGATATCCAGTATACTACCCAGAAAGCTATAAAAGGGAGTGTACTAGCTGGCCATCTAGCTCATCAAGCCGTCGAAGATTACCAATCTATAAGATTCGACTTCCCTGACGAGGACATCATGACATTAGACAACATTGAAGGTAACAGACCGTATGACGAACCTGAACAAGGATCCCGATGGACCCTGTACTTTGATGGTGCTTCAAATGCACTTGGAAACGGTATCGGTGCGGTACTCATTTCTCCGGAAGGTTGCCATACACCCTTCACTGCCCGACTTTGTTTCAACTGTACCAACAACATGGCTGAATATGAAGCTTGCATCTTTGGTCTCAAGGCTGCTATAGACTTGGGAATCAAATCTTTGGTCGTATTTGGGGACTCGGCTTTGGTCATCAGTCAAATCAAAGGAGAATGGGACACCAAGCATCCTAATCTTATCCCATACAAGGAACATGTCTTGACGTTGTTGCCTCATTTCGAGCAGATTACTTTCGAGCACTTCCTGCGAGAAGAAAATCAGCTAGCAGATGCCCTGGCTACAATGTCTTCCATGTTTAAACTCAACTGGGATAACGAGGCTCCCCAAATTACCATCGAGCGAATGGACGAACCTGCGCACTGTCATGAGATTAATACCGAAGAAGTAGTGGAACAACCCTGGTTTCATGAAAACAAAAGGTATCTCTAGACTAGAGAATACCCTGAAGGAGCTTCCGTCAATGACAAAAAGTTCTTAAGGAGATTTGTTGCCAAGTTCTTCCTAAGCAATGGAATTCTTTATAAGCGCAACCATGATTGTGTTTTACTTCGTCGTGTGGACAAAGCTGAAGTAGACTTGATCATGACTGAAATACACAGCGGCACATTTGGCACCCATTTGAGAGGACATACGATGTCTAAGAAGATTCTAAGGGCAGGCTACTACTGGTCTACCATGGAAGCTGATTGTCCCCAACATTCCCGTACCTGCCACAAATGCCAAGTCTACGCCGACAAGGTACATATTCCTCCTGTTCCTCTCAACATTCTGGCAGCTCCTTGGCCATTCACGATGTGGGGCATTAACATGATTGGAGAGATTAAGCCCACAACATCCAATGGACATCGCTTCATCCTGGTGGCTATTGATTACTTCACCAAGTGGGTCGAAGCAGCTTCCTATGCCTCTGTTACAAAGAATGTGGTTGCCCGCTTCATCAAGCAGAACCTCATATGCCGGTATGGTGTCCCCGACAGGATCATCACAGACAACAGTACAAATTTGAACAACACTATGATCACCGCTCTATGCGAACAGTTCAAGATTTATCATCACAATTAATCTCCCTATCGGCCGAAGATGAACGATGTTGTTGAAGCCGCGAACAAAAATATCAAGAAGATCATTCAAAAGACGACGGTCACCTACAAGGACTGGCATGAGATGTTACCGTTTGCTCTGCATGGATATCGTACCACGACACGTACTTCAACAGGGGAAACCCCATTTTCTTTGGTATATGGCATGGAAGCTGTTCTACCCATGGAAGTTCAGATCCCTTCCTTAAGGATCATGAAAGACGCTAGTTTGAGTGAAGACGATTGGATTCAGACTCGGCTTGATCAACTTAATTTGATCGACGAGAAGCGACTTACTGTTGTTTGTCATGGTCAGACGTATCAAAAACGGATGATCAAGGCTTTCAACAAGAAAGTCAGGCGTCAGGTATATCAAGTCGGAGATCTCGTAATCAAGCGGATCATCTTACCGCAAAGTGATCCCATGGGCAAGTGGACTCCTACTTACGAAGGACCATTTGTGATCAAAAGCATTTTTTCTGGTGGGGCAATGATTTTGACCACCATGGACGGTGACGACTTGCCGCACCCTGCAAACACAGACATAGTCAAAAGATACTACGCATAAAACGACCCGACAAGTTGAAAACCCGAAAGGGCGACTTGGGCAAAAATGGGCATCCCGGTGAATCGAAAACCCGAAAGGGCGGTTCAGGCAAAAATTAGGGATAAAACAAAAAATCTGTACACCCGGCAAGTTGAAAACCCGAAAGGGCGACTTGGGCAAAAAAGGGTTTCCCGGTGGATCGAAAACCCGAAAGGGGGGTCCAGGCAAAAGTTAGGGAATTAAAGCATATGACTATGTCTCGTCGGATCACTTTAAGAACAATATCTTCACAAACAAGCCCCAAGCTTCTGATCAATCCAGTCATCAGCGGACGAAGCAGCGAATGGACAAGATATTCAGAGTTGTGAAGGCTATAGAAGAATGGGAATCCCATGTAATTGTTACACATAGCCATCTTTCTTTTGTATAAAATTTTTTCAATTTTTACGACAACATTCTCTTACTAGGATGTTTGTTTCCTTTGTACAAAGATAATTACGAAAGTTAATACAAAAATACTTCAAAGTACATAAATTTGCTTGCCTTTCTTTTCTTTTTTACACTTATGTTTTATTTGAAAAGCGTCCAATGTTTTGTTAAATAGGCATATGCATTTGAATATATCACTGCTTACAAATAAAACGAAATTGAAAAAGGATAATTACTGTTAGGTTGAAGATGTAGGAAGATATCTTTGTACCGTTTCAGAAGAAATCCCCCACGATACATCATCAAGATCCTCAACAAAACTAAAATTTGGAGTCTATTTCCCCAGCGGAGTTAAGCTTCAAGATCCTCAGCGGAGCCAGTGCATTCTAAAACTTGATTCCCCAGCCGAGTTAAGTTTCAAAATTCCCATCAGCGTTAAGCTTCAAGATCCCCAGTGGAGCCCGAAAACCCTGAAAATCATATCCCCAGCGGAGCCAGATTAGTGAACATTCTCCCCACAGAGTTATCTCCCAACAAGATCGAAGATTCTCGGTCTCATTTCTCCAAGCAGAAGCCTCCTAGGTGTTAACTCCCCGGTAGAGATTTTCAGAATTCTCCCTATCATCCCAGGAAAGTCATGAAGGATTCTCATTCCCTGCAGAAGTTGTCAAAGGCCTTGTTAATCCCCACAAATCGCCAAGGATTTTCAATCTCCAGCAGTGGTCCCAGGATTTCTCCTTCTCCACAATCAGAGATCTTTAATCCCCAAGCAGTCAGCAAGGATTTCTCATCTTCAATATTCAAAGATTTTTGGAATCCCCAGCATCGGTCAAGGATTTACTTTCCCCAACAGCAGTCAAAGATTTCTTTATCTCCAATTGTCAAGGATTTATTTTCCTTAACAAGACAGTTACTCAGCTTACATGCACATCCATTACATTCATATATCATAAGCATTGATGAAACACTGTTCATTACATCATACATATCATGCAACATAACTTCGTGTTTTAGCTAACATTTTACCCTTTTCGGGATAAGATTAAAAGGCTATCGTTAACAATTATTCAGATGCAGTATGGACACACCCTAGACACGACGGTCATTCTACTACTCATTCAGACTTCAGCAATCCGATACAGACTAGATACGCTCCAGACACAGCAGCCATTCTATCTCTCATTCAGATTCAACTATCAACCACAAGTTCAAATACGCTCCAGACACGGATGCCATTCTAACCCTTACACCAGCAGTTTGATTCTCCCTAGTGCAATCGTCGCGGAAGTCATTCTGTCACCTATTCAGATCCCAGTTACAGTCTCAGATACACTCCAGACATGGAAGTCTTTCTGCTACTCATACAAGATCTCAACTTCAGATACAGTCCAGATACGCTCCAGACACGGTTGCAATTCTGTCACTCATTCGGAATTTATTCCCAGCCCAGAGATGCTTCATACACAGATGCTTCTCTGTCGCCCATCCAGAATTCAAATACAATACAGATACACTCCAAACACGGTAGTCATTCTGATATTCATTCAAAGTTCAAATACAGTTACAACTCAGATACGCTCTAAACACGGACGCCATTCTTTTGCTCATACAGACACAGTCTCCAGATACAGTTCAAATGCATTCCAGACACGGATACCATTTTGATGCTCATTCTTCTGACCTACCACAACACAATTCAACAAACATTCTTGGATGGCATCTTTAAGCCCCTCTCCAGCAAGATTCTACCATCTCTAAATGACATCTTTAAGCCCATTTCCTCAGCTATATTCTGACGAGTGCAAATTTACGGGCACTCTAGTGTCCAATCCTCTTTTACCTTCGAGTCGCGAAAGGCAAACTTGCCAATCTAACTCTTCAAGTTCAAGAAGATTGAACAGGGGCAACTGTTGTACCCCAAAATTTTCCCTCTCATTTCATCAACATTTTTCATCACAAGACTCTTGGAACTCAAGATCAAGCTGGGGTTTGCTCTGCTCAAGACACCTCCTTGCACTGTTGACCTAAATTAGGGTTTGAGTTTGCACAGTGATGTTTTGACCTACAATGCCCAAAGTGACTTTCATACTTCATATTGGACTCACAAGTTTGTCCATACCAAGTTTCAAGCCTTGATCCAAATTTTTGCCCAGTCAATTGGACAGTTGACCTAGAAATCAGCTGTATTGGGGAAAAAGTCAACTGTGGCCAATTGACAGTCAAACCTCATGAAATTTGATTCACATCAACATTATGAACTCATATGAACCATTTTATCAAGTTTGGATCACAATTCCACAAGAAATTTGATCAGATCATCAAAAGGGCAAAATGGCCATTTTTAGGGTTTTGACTGTACAAAGGCAATTTTTGACTGTTTGACCTAGCCAATGGCAAATCAAGCTCAACCATGGACTCAAGGACTCAATGACATTGTCTTAACCCATTCAACAAGTTCAAAAGATCTCAAATGCATAGGATTGACAGATGAATTTTTCAGTCAACTGATCAAAATTTAACTGTATACTGAAAAGTCAAACTTTGACTTTTTGGTCAAAATCAAGTGCCAAAGGTCATTTTTCATCAAGACATGTAAAATTATGAAACTTTTTCATCAAGAAACCCAAAAATGCAAATTAGGGTTTAAAATGGAAAATTTTCATAACTTAGAATTTTTCTAAGTTATAAAATTTTCTTATTTTTTCCTAACTTTGTCCCATTTTTCACCAAGATGCAATTGGATTCAAACAAAAATTGCAACATGAAAGTTATAGTCCATCATAAAGTATACAACTTTTATTCACAAAGTTTTCTCAAAATATGCTTGTATCTCAAGTTATGATTTTTGGAACAAGGGTACCTAAAACTTTTAACTTAGAGAAATTTTGCCCTAGTTTAGGCAGGATTTTGACCCATCTTCTTGGCCATTTTTCAAATAGTTCCACTTGGAGTTTCAAGTTGCATTTCAAAGATGGATTATAGTACATGTTGCAAGCTTTCCAAATTATCCAAGAACTCCTCAAACACCTTTGTGGTTAGGGAGAATCAAATGCTTGAAGTTGGCAAAAACTCACTTTGATCCATGGCCAATACATGTTCATACAACTTGCATTTTCAAATCAGCATGCTTTGTACTAGCTTGCAGACCTCTAAACCATTTGACACTCCTTAATTGAATGTAAATCCACTGAGCTAATGCATTATCCTTGCCATTTGGACATTGCACACAAAACTAATCCCTATTTGGAAAAAGGTATATTGCCATTTTTGAAAAGTTACACTTTATGTCAAACCAAGATCCTTGAGGCATGGGGCCATATCTCTGAGGCAAGATCAAATCCACAAATTGCAAGTATCAAGGGAAAGATATGCAGCTTACAAGATATAGTGACAGGCCTGCATTGACAACTTAGACATTCTTACTTCAAGAAGAAGAAAACTTGCAAAACACAAGGCATCTCTCACATCTGAAAAAACCAACTAAAACAAAGTTGTAAAACAAGTTTCATACACCATAGCAAGCCAGAAACATGAGTCCTTGACCTCTTAAAACCCCTTGTGCCCAAAATCCCCATTTTCTTGCAAAACAGGGCAAGCCCTGCAGAACCACCTCCATCTCCACTTTCCCTCGTGCGTTTTGCCTCAAACTTGTTCCAATACCTTCCACTCAACTCACCTAAACTATCCCAGACCTCCATTGCTAGCTGTAACACCATTAACACACATTGTCATTTTTGTTTCAAAGCTTTGCAGGTTGAGTTCTGTAGCACGATTCAGGCTACTTCAAAATAAGCCAAGCATTGGGAAAGCTTCAGTGGACCTCAGGCAAGATCAAAAGAACCTCAAGCACCCTTGGAAGTTGCTGCATTGTCCAGCTCGAAGTCAACTGAAACAGGTATTTCATGAACTTCTATCTCTCTATTTAGGAATAGTTAGACTTAGGTTTGTGAATGAAAGATGTTGTATTCATAGCCCTGAAACCATACATGTGCTTAGTTTTCATTTATATTAATCGTGCTAGGAGAATTTTGTTCATGAACTTTCTGAAAAAACTAGGTTAAGAATTAGGGCCAGAGAAATTCTCTCTGGTCTTTGAGAGTTAGCTTAAGTTTTTTATATGGTTAGATTCGTTGTTTGATGCTCTACAAGTTTTATGTTATGAGTTTTGTCAAAAAAGCAAAGAATCAGGAGATAGCATTTTGTGTATAACACGCGCGTATTTCTGTTCAAAGGAAGAAGATGAAGTTGATTTTGGGCTGGGCCTGGACTTCTTTGCTTTTGACACCCCCCAGTTCACTTTCAGCACCCCTTGGCCCATTGCTTTGTATTTTCATTATTTTTGCATTTTTATTTTTTCTCTGACTTTGATATTTTATTTGCAAACATAAAAATATCCCAAAAATATTTTCATATTTTTTTCCATTTATTAGATATTTTATTCTAATTTTTCCTAATGTAAACATATTAAATATCTTATTTTCTTTTGTTAAAACTTTAAAATAATACAAATAATACTTAAATAATTTATTTTATTTTTATATACATATTTGAAAATATTTTCTTGAAATATATACATTTTGTAAATAATTAATTTTTACTTTTATGCATTTAATATATTTAATACATATATATACATATATAATATATTTTATTAAATAATAAGAACAAAAAAACACAAAAAATAATACATTTTTATTTTTATTAATATTTTATACTAAAAATACCTTTTTTTCAATATACTTTTATTTTTGTACAAATTAATACTTTATTGTATATAAATAATAAATAATACTATTTATTTAAGAAATTAGGGTTTTTTGCCCTAAAAAAACAAAAATAATTAAAATTGACTTTTCTTTATTATTTACACTTCACATTTAAAAATACTTTTTACATACATAAAAATCTTTTTTGCATAACACATTTTATCTAACATTTATTTATTGTATTTTATTTAATTATTATACATTTAAATATTGTATCTTATACATTCAATTTGGTTGTAATAATTTAGTTTTATATTTCTTGCAAAATAATCCCCTATTCAAATTTGTACCCCCTCCCTATATCATGTTGTAATAGTGTAGAATTTAAATTCTCGCACCTTTAAATGCTTTCAATTATGCCATGATTAGACTTAGGGTTTGTATGCAAAATCAAATCAACAAATAGTTTGACCTAATCAAAGACAAATGTATGAAAAACAAACATAATGCACACTCGCACCCCTAGGGTTACAATCCACTTGTTGCCTTCAAAAATGGGCCATGGTTGCATGTCAAGTACTTTGGCAAAACAAAAACAAAACAAAAGATCATAGTCCCTCGATGACGATATCTGAGTTGCCTAAACAAAATGATCAAGTCCCTCAAGAAAATTGCCAAAAATACTTGATACAATTGCTATCATGGTCTATACGATGACCCGCGCCTGTCCCGTTTAACATCCTAACACAAGGTTGTTCACCAAATACAATGGTGAAACAACACTGTTAAAAGGGTTAAAAACATAAGAAAGATCTTTGAGTAAAATAGGGTAGATAACTCTTAGTTACTTGGTCAAAGCTTGCAAAAACATCCTTGCTATTTTCAAAACATACTTCACAACACAACTTCAAAACCCTACTTTCAAACATTGAAAACTTTTCAAAAGATAAAAACACCTTTGTATACATTCAAACAAGAATCATTACAAAGGTTGCCACAACGATGGCTTCTTTTCAAAACATCTTTCAAAACCACACACAAAGCACCATTTCAAACAATTGAAGAGCACCATTTCAAACAATTGAAAAGCAAAGCAAGTGATCTAGGCAAGTAACTAAGAGCCCATGGATAACCATGGATAAAAAGGGTGCTAATACCTTCCCTTTCTATAATCTACTCCCCGAACCCAAGAAAACATCTCAAAGGTCTTTCCTGTGCTTTTTGACCTTTCCTTAGGATAAAATAAAAAGTCGGTGGCGACTCTTACTAAACCGAAACATTTGCAAACACAAACGCAAAAACCTCAAGTCAGTTCTCCCACCGTATCACACATCTCATGTGATTCATATGGATGATGTGCAAGTATGGGATAATCTTACGGTGGAGACGATGCATGTACGGATCGCAGATCGTGAAATAAAGACTCTGAGGGGCAAAGAGATTGCATTGGTTAAAGTGGTTTGGCTAGGAGCTGCAGGAGAAAGCATGACTTGGGAATTGGAGAGCAAGATGCGAGACTCCTATCCTGAATTGTTTGATTCAGGTAAATTTTCGAGGACGAAAATATTCTAAGTGGGGGAGAGTTGTAACGCCCGTAATTTAATTAATTATTTAATTAAATTATTTTTGGAATAATTGTGAAGAAGTGTTATTAAATTGGATTTATTTTATTAAATGGAGAAATAATAATATATTTGAGGTATTATATTATTATATGGTGAAATAATGTTAGAAGCTAATATTATTTAATGTGGGCCTATATGGTGTGAGTAGAAGTAATAAGGGGGTGTAGGTTTTGAGCCCAATAAGGAATACCATAATAATATTAGGTTATTTTATTATTTTGTGTGAAAGAGTAGAAGGAGGAAGCAGTAGGAAGAGAAAATAAGGATTTAAGGAGAACGTGAAGCTGTTGGATTTTGAAGGAAATGGCAAGAACGAAGATTCAACCCGGAAATTGTAGAGCGACCTTCGATCCAAGGTAAGGGTGGGGTTCTGGCTTTATAATTGGGTTCATGATGTTTGATATGTGGGGTTAGAAGATTGTTGTTTTTGTTATTGAATTGAATGATGTATGATGAATATTGATGAATTCTCGATGGATAAATGATGTTATGATGTTGTGTAATCGATGTAGTATTGTAAGTTAATGTTAAGTGATGAATTATCATGGTTATGATAAGGTTTTTAGGGCTGTAGTATGATTCCCGTAGCAAAATACAGTAGAAAATGCAGAAAATTATGCAGAAAATTGCAGGATGTGTCGACCTCAAACTGGATGAGTCGATGCAAGGAGGCTGTTGGACTCAGGATGAGTCGATGCATGCAGGGCTTGCATCGATGCATGTTAAGTATAAGACTCAGGATGAGTCGATGCGAAGAGAGGATGTGTCGATGCATGATGAGTACAAGACTCGGGATGAGTCGACACGAAGATTGCATGTGTCGATACATGTTGTATTGAAAACCAGAATGAGTCGATCCAAAGGAGGATGTGTCGACTCATAGTATACATATGAAGCAGGATGAGTCGATCTAAGGGGTTTTGTGTCGACCCATACTGAATAATTTTTGACATAATCAGTTTTGAATTGCTGTAACTTGAGTTGTAGGATGCTGTTTGAGATGCCGTTCGAAGCGTTGATTAGCTAACATGATGAACTATATTCTAGAGGATTAAAATGATGAAAAAGAAGTGTAATCCCAGTAACCAATTTAGGATTTAGAATTAATTCCCGTAGATGACCGTTATGCTGGATTTTGGACAGAATGATGAATTTTGAGATGTTAGAGACTGCTGTTAGAAATATGATAGTAGGATTAATGACAGAAACGAAGTAGAATTGCAGAATAACAGTATTGATTACTGTAGTAATAATATACAGCTGAGTTATTAGTAAGATATGGTTATTAAAGTGGTGTTTGATAATTTATGATGAACAAATGATGTTTTATAAATAAGTAATGTTTAATAAATTATTTTGAGATGTTGTTCCGAGATGATTGAGATGTTGTTGTTTGAGATGACTGAGATGTTGTCGTTTTGAGATGATTGAGATGTTGCTGTTTTGAGATGTGTTTTGAGATGTTGTTAACTGAGTGTGTTATTACATTCATGTTGAGTCGCATACATTGCATTTTTGAGATGGAGCTTATGCTCGTTGAGAAGGCATGGATTGGCAAATTTTGAGATGAAGGTTATGCCTTGTTGATGCCTCTATTAATTGGCAGATTAGATTTTTGAGATGAGAGTTCTGCTCCAATGGTACCACATGCATTTGCATAGTTTTGAATTGCATCATATTAATGAATAATGAGATGTATTTTATGTTGATGAATGAGTATATATGCTGTAATTGTTGTTGATTATGAGATGAGAAGTGGTGATATTATTGATCTAATTTAATATATTAATTATCATGCGCTTTATTATATTGTTAAATATCTCACCCCTTATGTTTGAATGTTACCCTTATGTTGGTAACGTGCAGGTAATCGAGAGTGAAGGTTGTATACCTTCAATAGATCGAGTCGGTGTCATTGCTCTGATATGTAACACTCGGGGGGATGAACGTTTGCTGATTTTTGATTGCTGATTTTTAGTTGTTGAACTTTAAATTGTTTATTTACTAAATATGAGATGTTTCGAAGTTGTTGTTTTATTTAAACATGTTATTGAAGAATTCCACTGCGTAGTTGATGAATTATTTTATTAAAGATGCTATATTGATGGTTCATCCGATGTTTTATTAAAAGTGTTATATATCCATGATGAATGCAATGAATTTGTTAGAAGAATTTGTGACGTCCCGATTCATTTGTATGAATGAAATTTTATAACTCTGATTTATTTTGCATAATTTGCTTGGGGTAGAATTGGGGTGTTACAACTTGACCATCCTACATCATCACACCACTTGGACCCATCTTTGAAGCACAATAATACACAACAAAGAATTCACTTGGACTTGGCAAAATCAAAATTGGCGATGATGTCAACTTCCCCTTGAGTTCTTGAAAACTATCTTCACATTGCACACTTCATACAAAATCTTGACCATTATGAGACAATTGAGTCAAAGGCAATTCCAACTTGGAAAAGCCTTTGATAAATTTCCTGTAATAACCAACCAAACCCAAAAAACTTCTAATCCTAATGAGAGACTTTGGAGTCTCCCAATACAACACAACATCAACCTTCGATGGATCAACTATAATAATACCACTAGAAATCACGTGCCAAGGAAAATCACTTCCTTCAACCAAACTCACACTTGGATAACTTGGAATATAACTTATTATCTTTAAAATTCTACAACACAACCCTTAGATGCTCTGCATGATCTACATCTGATTTCAAATATATCAGAATATCGTCAATAAACATAACAATAAAATGATCTAAGTATGGATGAAATATTCTATCCATGTGCTCCATGAACACTGCATGCATATCTGACACACCAAACTACATTACTGAATACTCATAGAGACCATATCTTATCTTGGACGTAATCTTCAAAATATCTTCCGACTTCATACAAATATTATGATAACCCAACTGTAATACGGTGGGAGAACTGACTTGGTGTTTTTCATTTTATCACAATTGTTACGGATAGCAAGAGTCGCCACCGATTTTTATTTTATCCAATAAAGGAAATGGTGAAAAGAACAAGAAATACCTTTCGATATACTTTCTTGAGTTTGGGGGGTAGGTTATGAGAAGGGAAGGTGTTAGCACCCTTTTCATCCGTAGTTATCTACGGGCTTTAGTTGCTTGATCACTTTGAAAATGCTTTGATTGAAATGTGTTTGTGCAAGTTTGAAAATATTTTGAAAAACGCCTTTGTTTCGGAAAACTTTGTAATGATTCTCGTCTCTATAAGAATGTATACAAAGTGTTGGTTTTGAAAATATTTTAAATAGATGTTTATTTTTTAAGATGTTTTGAAAGTGTGAGTGTGGAAATGATCTTAGTTTGTGAGCAAGCAACTACGAGCATCCTACCTACTCAAAAGATCTTTGTTATTTTCCTCCTCCTTTAGATATTGCTATCTTACCATTGATTAATAAGAAGCCATATCTTTGGATGTGAAGGGACGAGCGTGGGGCGTAGTATAGTCATAGAAGGCAACTTATGAGACACTTTAGCAATTTTCATAGGGACTAAGATCATTTTATCGAAGGCAACATCGAAGGGTCATTGAGGGACTATGATCTTTTCATTTGAGGGTCTTCGCTAAAGCGTCCCACATTCGAGGGACATGACTATTTATTCGTAGGCAACAAGCGGGATTACCCTAAAGGTGAACGTGTGTGAATTGTGTTTCGATTACATGCATTTTTGTCTTTGATATTAGGGTTTTCTAATAGTTGATTTTATCTTACCATACACACCCTAATTACTAACAATTATATTAAAGCGGTAAATTACGGAAATTAAAATCCTAATATATTACATCACTTGGGGGATGGGGGTACAATTTACAAATAGGGATGAAGCATAGGCCTAATCAAATTATTACAACCATACTGAATAAAATAAATAGCACTAAAAAATATAAAAGGAAAATAGTGTACAAAGAAAGTAAAACAAACTTTATGTATTGACACATAGCTGCATGAATCGACACATACCATTTTCTGTTTCTGAAAAATCCAAATCAACTCGATATGAGTCGATGCATAGTGGGATGTGTCGACTCATTCCACTTCCTATATCTGAAAAATCCCAAATCAACTCAGTATGATTCGATGCATAATAGGAAGTGTTGACTCATTTCTTATTTGTGTCGACACATTCGTGTTTTGTGTTGACCCATGCACCTTTTGTCTTTCTGTTTTGGGTCTGGATAGCAGTACGTATTGACACATAAAGCCTTGTGTCGACTCATACTATGTTCTGTCACTAAAATGAGTCAACTCACGTGAGTATGCGTCGACTCATGCTGCATTCGTTTGCCTTAAACATTGATCTATTGTCTGTACAAGTCAGTTCACAGCATATGATTGATAAAAATGAACAACAAGTAAATGGTTAGCTTCAAAAGGAAATGATTATTACATTTATCTTCAGCAATGAATCACTAATGATGTTTGAAATGAAAAGCTCAAAGTTAAGAAGACTCACATTGAGACAACAATTTGGTTTCAGTGATCCTCCAGGATTCTGATCCAGTCCTCCCTCTATATTGGAAGTTGCTGGACCACTCTCCAACTCAGTCAAGTCATACAATACTGTATTTTGTTTATGTTTGAAAGGTGATGATAATGGAACTACAAAAACTGTTCTTGTGTTTGAACAATCTATATGTGATATGAAGTACTTGGATGCCTGGTTTATGGGAAAAGATTGCAAGGTGGAACAATGGGTTGAGGATTTTCTGTTTGGTGGATGAAAAATATAGCAGATTTTTTTGAATGAACAAAGGTTACAAAGACTTCTGTTTTTCTCTCTTTTCCCTCTCTAAAATCCCACTAAAAATCCTCTTTGTGTGTTGTGAAAACAACTTATTTATAGATGAAGTTGGCTGAGATTTGGGGGGAAACAAATAAGTTTTTGAAATTTTTGGGTATGTTGTTTCATAGATTTTGATATGCATCTCTTATAAGCTAATTTGGTGTAAATATGGGGACTGATATAGTGCAGGCTTGGACATCATAGCAGATTTTGGGAGCAGGCTGTGACAGTGTTTAAAGGCAACATAGCAGGACTAGTTTTGCATAGACTGTTTTGTGTAGGAATAATAGGTTTTGGACTGATATGCTTGGGCTGGTTGGTGCAAATTTTGCGCTTTATTCAGTAGTAAATTGGACAACATTGTTTGTAGCATGATACAAGTTTGGTTTTGTGGACAACATATTGGCAAGGTTTGAGTCAAAGGGAAAAGTTCAACCAATACAAATTTTAGGATTTGTAATTTTAACTTAAAAATTCAGCTTTGTTGTTTACTTGAAAATTTGAGTTATCTTGAATTATGGCGAAGAAAAATGTCATGAGGTAATGAAATTAATCATGTATAGAAAATACTTAGAAAATTTTTCTTAGTCTTGCAGAGTTTGATTTTTTGACTTTCTTGATTTCTGATGATCAAATTCCATATTTTAAATTGTCTTGATGAAATATGATTTTTGAAACTCAAATTCGACCAAAAGTCAAAGTTTGACTTTTCAGTGTACAATTGACTTTTTGATCCATAAACCAAATTTCATCTATCAACCCACTGATCTCGGGAGATGAATTGAAATATGTGATTAATCCTAAATGATGTACTTGAACCCTTGAGATCATGTTTCGAACCAATAAGTCATGTGCTAGGTCAAAAGTCAAAGATTGGTCATTCTTAGTCAAAACCCTAATTTGGAGTCCCAGCTCTTTGGAGATGATTTTATCTGATCAATTACTTGAGAATCCTTGAGAATTAGAGATCATTTGTGAGGAATGTCTTAAAAAAGAGAGGGCAAATTTTGGTTTACAACAACTTCCTCTGTTCAATCTTCTTAAACCTGAAGAGTTAGATTGGCGGGTCCGCCATTCGTGACTTGAAGGTGGAAGATGATTGAACACTAGAGTGTCCAGAAATTTGCACTTGATGATGGGTTGGTTGTTTATGTCGGAAATGGGCTTAGAGATGCCATTTGGAGAGTTTATGGAGAGTTTGTTAGAGATGGGCTTACAGGTATCATCCGGAGTGATTGTTGATAGAAATTAGAAGAAGAATCAGAATAAATCTTTGGTCGATTTCATTTGAATGATATGTTGGAATGGATCCGTGTTAACCCGTGTCCGGAAATGTATTAGAAGGAACTCGTGTTGGATTGCTTCCGGGTGAGCCCGTGTGAAGCTGCATCTGGAGATATATGAGAAGGAATTCGTGTAAGATTGCTTCGGGATGAGTCCATGTGAAACTGCATCTGGAAATCTATGCGAATGAGCCAATGTAGGGTTGCTTCGAGATGAGTCCGTGTGAAACTACATCTGGAAATGTACGAGAAGGAATTCGTGTAAGATTGCTTCTTGATGAGCCCGTATGAAGTTGCATCTGGTCGCATAGATAATTGCTTTGTCTTGCTTCAGGAACTAATTTAGGCCTGTTGAAAATTGTTAATGATAATTATTTGTTGATTGATCTTTCCTAAAAAGGTAAAAAGTTATCTGTATGCAATGTCATGATGTATGAAATGCATTGTGTAATGATATTCTCAAAAATGAGGTTGTGCTATATACACTTCGTATGCATATGCTATGAATGTTGTTGAAATGTATCTTTGTCTTGGAAAATAAATCCTTGACAAATGTTGGGGAGCCTTGGGAAGTTAAATCCCTTACTGTTGTTGGGGATGAAGAGTATGCACATCTTCATACCTTGTTTAGAACGTTTCCGCTGGGGATTCCTGTTTTATTGTTTGAGGAGAACTCCATCGGGGAATATTGACTTTGCTTAAGGGAAACTCTATGGAGAGTGTTGACTTCTACTTCAGGTAAAGAGTTCAGGAGTTTTAGTCGTCCTTTTCTCTACTGGGGAGTTATCTATTGATTGGAGAGAAAGGAAATTAGTTGTTATCTGGTCGGATCCAGGCTTCGCAACAACCTGTTGGGGATAATGAAGTTAATTGTTATCTGGTTGGATCTCAGGCTTCGCGGCATCTTACTAGGGGAGATGAAATTAACTGTTATCTGGTCGGATTCCAGGCTTTGTAGAAAATTAAAGTAATTGTTATCTGGTCAGATTCCAGGCTTCGCAGTAACTTACTAAATTTAAACTGTTATCTGGTCGGATTCCAGACTTGACAACAAATTTATGAGAGAATGAAGTTAATTGTTATCTGGTTGGATTTTAGGCTTCGCAACAACTTACTGAAGTTAATTATTATCTGGTCGGATTCCAGGCTTTACAGTAATTTAGTGGGAAGGATGAAGTTAAATTGTTATCTGGTCGGGTTCAGGCTTCACAACCATTTACTGAAGTTGAGTGTTATCTGGTCGGATTCCAGGCTTCACAGTAACTGGTGAAAGGATGAAGTTAATTGCTATCTGGTCGGATTCCAGGTTTCACAACCACTTGCCAAAGTTGACTGTTATCTGGTCGGGTCCAGGTTTCAACAACTTGAACTGTTATCTGGTCGGGTCCAGGTTTCAGTAATTTGATCTTGAGGTTAACTAGTATCTAGTTGGGTTCAGGTTTCAGCAATTAAATTGTTATCTGGTCGGGTCAAGGTTTCAATAATTTAATATTGAGGTTAGATGGTATCTGGTCGGGTCCAGTTTTCAGCAACTCGAACTGTTATCTGGTCGGATCTAGGTTTCAACAATTTGATCTTGTGGTTAATTGGTATCTGGTCGGGTCCAGGGTATAGCAACTCGAATTGTTATCTGGTCGGGTTCAAGTTTCAGCAATTTGATCTTAAGGTTAACTGGTATCTGGTTGGGTCCAGGTTTTAGTAGCTCGAATTATTATCTGGTCGGGTCCGGGTTTCAGTAATTTGATCTTGAGGTTAACTGGTATCTGATCGGGTCCAGGTTTCAGCAACTCAAACTGTTATTTGGTCAGGTTCATGTTTCAGTAATTTGATTTGAGGTTAACTGATATTTGGTCGGGTTCAGGTTTCAGCAACTCAAACTGTTATCTGGTTGGGTCCAAGTTTCAGCAATTGAAGAAGTTAAAATATTATTCGGTCGGGTCCAGACTTTAGTAACTTTAAATTAAGACTTATTGTTATCTGGCCGGGTCCAGGTTTCAGTAACTCAAACTGTTTTCTGGTCGGGTTCAGGCTTTACAATAAATTGAATCAAGTGTTATCTGGCTGGGTCCAAGTTTCACAATAATTTGTTTAGAGAGATGAAGTTGAACTAGTATCTGGTCGGGTCCAGGCTTCGTAGTAACTTGTGGTGATAGTAACGACTCTGTTGAGGATTGTAATGATTTTCCGGGGATTAGGGGTTTTGGTCCCTTGAAATTAGTCTGAGAGGTAAACTCGAGCTTGGGAATTTGTAGTTTGTTGGGGAAATAAACCATGTTGAATAGAAAATTCGACGACCTGCTGGAGCGGTGTTTCCTTTTGGGAGAAATCCATAAGGCCCTTCCTTTCGAACAACTCAGCTGGGGAATGTCAGAATGAATCCAAGCCTTGATTGTATCCGAGGAGATGTTGAATGAGTATCTGAATGACATCCATATTTGTATTATCCATATTTGTATTTATATTTTATTTGTATTGTATCTACAAGATGGTAAATTGTTGGCAATCTCCCTCTGTTTGGGAACTGGTGCGACATGTGCGTTTGCTGGGAGAAGATCAAAATCCTCTATTCGCTGGTGGGTTTGAATATGCCATCGGCTGGAGGATGCCCCACTTTTGTTTGAAGACACTCATGCGCTTGTCAGGGATAGTCTTGTAGGGGTGGCTCTTGCGACTTCACCATGGATCATGTTATGAGAGGGACTTTGTGGGGATTTGTCACTGTCCATAGTAGTAAGTGTTGTAGCATTTCCAGAAAATGTTTGTTTGGTCGTACATGCCCTTTGAATGGAATTCATGTTCAATACCCTAAGTAATTATGATGGAGACCTGCCCCTGGCTATTCAGGACTTTACGAAAGATTCCTTGGAATCTTGACTTGGCTGCCACAGGTGAGTCGGACAATAATATGTCATGCCCTTACTATCGAGGGTTTGTCATCGAAGTGATTCTGTTCATTGAGAAAAATTTTCGTTCATTGGATATTCATCGTGTGAATTTCTCTGTTGTCAATCAATTGTCCATATGCAAACAACGGTATTCAAACAGTGCAAAGTTTATGTTTGTCTTGAAGTTTTTTTTTTGAAAATGCATTTTTAGCAAATCAAAGAATTTTGTAAGAATATGAATTCAACTCAGGATTTACATTAAGCTTTACAGGAGTCAAGATACCTTTTGTAACAGTATGCTTTCGAACTAACCCATGATTCAATTAGGACTTTCAAAAGGTTGTAACATGGCCCGGTTCACGGTTTAAGAAACAAACGATAAGACTCAAAGTTTATTTGTACCCACTCATTCTTCATGATGTTCTACAGTCCTAAACTAAGTTAATTGTGCGTTTGAACTCCTATTGAATCTGGAATGATATTTTGGTGATGGTTCGGATAAATTAAGTTTATTTGTGAAGGCAGTCATTTTTGCAACATTTTTCTGTTGTTGAGGATTTGTAGCGACCTTTTTTTAAATTTTTATTGTCCCTAATTTTTCCTGACTGTTTTTATTTTGAAACTACAATCAGCAGGATGCCCCAGTTTTTTCTTAAGTCACCTTCCTAGGTTTTGACTTAGTGGGCTTTTTCTTTTAAGAGATAATGATTCCTATTTTACGGGGAACCATCGCCGTATTTTCATTCAGAAGGATGTTTTTTATTTCATTCGTTATATATGGAGTGAAAGCTTACGACTGAACGCGTATTTGAATTAACTAAGAAACTACCCTGCCCCAGGTTCTGATTAAAGGTTTCAATTTATGTGAAAAAGAAAACTCCTACTTCTTTGCCTCAAAGGGGTTGACTAGGGATTACCTTTATTATAACTCCACTGTTTAGGAATTGAAAGAACGCATGTAGATCATCAGCAAGGCATGTCCAAAAAGCATAATGTATGAGATTATAGTATTGTTTTCATCATCCTCCCTCTAAAGGCTTTGGACTTGTAGTTGGTAATTGAATATCATATAAAAAGAGGTAAAAGCATAATTTCAGTATAGTGAAAACGAATGGATTAACTCAAGACAAACATATGTAATGCATTAATAAGAACAACCAAAGTTTGACCTAAGGACAAATGTTTAAGCAAACAAAGAAGTTACAACTGAAAATTCAAATAAACAAAAGTTTCTCCGCCTAAACTTCTTGCTTCAGATGGTGTGTCTTTGAGGGGTGACAGAAAAACTCCAGTTGACCATCTTGTGTAAATTCCAACATTCCTTCGTCAATCAGGTCTTGAATCTTGTTTTTCAATGCCCAACACTGGTTAGTGTCATCTCTCCGACTGTTGGAGTGGTATGCACACTTTTCATTGTGTTTGTAGCAGGGAGAAAAAGTATTAGGTTTTTGAGGAGGCTCCCTCAATGTAACCAGCTCAGCTTCCAACATATGATGCAATGCTTGATTCAAGGACATGTTGATCTCGGTAAATTGTCTTTTGGGTGAATATTTCTTATTTTGACCATCCTGTCGTGGTTGGCAAGGTCGTTGTTAGATTGCGGTGTAGTAGGCATTTTGAAAGGTGTTTTCTTGACCAAACCAACTTCTTGTCCTATCAGCAGAGGTTGATTAATAACTTGATCCCCAAATCTAGCCGTTTGTTCCGTATGGTTGCACCCATCTTGATGAAGCTTGTTGACAAGGGCTCTCGACTCTTCTTGTCCCTGAGCTAAGTTTTGGATAAGAGCCATATGACCTACCATCTAACCCATCATCTGAGTTTTCATTGTTGCCATTTCAGTTTGCAATCGTTCCAACTGGCCATCCCTGTTGTCCTTAGGATTCTTTTTGGTCACGCTCTTAGTGAGGAGTGCTTTCACTTCTTCTTGCCCCTTGGATAGGTTCAAGAACACTTCTTGAAGCTATGCATTTTGGGTCTGAAGATCCTTGATAGGCTGTTCTAAATCTATCTCTATTGAAGTAAACAGTAAGCAAATGAGAAAACATGTATGGGGAAAACCTGTCATGATATGATGCATGGTATGTGGATGCAATGTTTTCAAAGATCTCACAGGGTAAACACAAGAAAATGTTAGAAGCTGGACTTTGATCACAACTTTGAGTGAAGAACTCCGTATCATTGAATGTCCTTCCACGAGAATCAAGCTCACCATGTCGAGTGGGTCATCACCTTTGACTTAAGTTATCGTGCTTTGGTTTTTGACAACATTTGTGTAGAGGAAAATAAATCCTCTTGCCCCTTGATAGACATCTGGTTCAATATAACCCTGCATCACAAACCCTTGAGATCCTTGAAATAGTTATTGAAAATACTATGGCATGATGTCATGATGTTATGTACAAGTAAACATACACAAGAAAAGCAACAAGTCCTTAGGTTAGGCTTGCATGAGGTTTCATTGGTAAGTACCCTCTTGAATTTTAGTTGGTTCAACCTATCCTAGAAAGTAATCGGGTTCTAGGGAATCTCAATATCACTTATCTTTCTTCATTGGGCATTGTTTCAGCGCAAACCTCTTTACTAGCGACCAAAATATCCCAAAAGTTAGATCTCAATGAGTGTAGTATCGATTATCAACCAACTTCATACTGCACCAAAGTCGGTTACCTCACTACTTCCTAATGGCCAAGTTGTTCAATTAAAGGTTCTATGGTCAGTTAGTGCTTCATGACACCACACAACGGCCCCGTTTCTCCTTGATTTAACACGAGGGATACTGATACCATTAAATTCATCACACTAACATAGCCATTGCCTCAACCATATCGGCCTATGCCTTATAGTTTCCACAATCTATTGCTACTTACCTAACGATGTTCCCAGATTCGGGTAGAGGATCAACAAAACCCAAACAAGGACCCAAAAATGTAAAGCAAACAAATCAAACAATGAAAGTATTTAAAGGTGATCTAGATCTAAGGTAACCCCACTTTTAACAGTCCCCATCAGATTCGCCAGTTCTGTAATACGGTGGGAGAACTGACTTGGTGTTTTGCATTTTATCGCAATTGTTGCGGATAACAAGAGTCACCACCAACTTTTATTTTATCCAATAAAGGAAAGGGTGAAAAGAACAGGAAAGACCTTTCGAGATATTTTCTTGAGTTCAGAGGGTAGGTTATGAGAAGGGAAGGTGTTAGCACCCTTTTCATCCATAGTTATCTACGGGCTCTTAGTTGCTTGATCACTTTGAAAGTGCTTTGTTTGAAATGTGTTTGTGCAAGTTTGAAAATATTTTGAAAAACGCCTTTGTTTAGGAAAACTTTGTAATGATTCTCGTCTCTATAAGAATGTATACAAAGTGTTGGTTTTGAAAATAGTTCAAAGAGATGTTTGTTTTTGAAGATGTTTTAAAAGTGTGAGTATGGAGATGATCTTAGTTTGTGAGCAAGCAACTACGAATGTCATACCTACTCAAAAGGTCTTTGTTCTTTTCCTCCTCCTTTAGATATTGCTACCTTACCATTGATTGATAAGAAGCCCTATCTTTGGATATGAAGGGACGAGCGTGGGTCGTAGTATAGTCATAAAAGGAAACTTATGAGATGCTTTAGCAATTTTCGTAGGGACTAAGATCGTTTTACCGAAGGCAACATCGAAGGGTCATCGAGGGACTACGATCTTTTCATTCGAGGGTCTTTGCTAAAGCGTCCCACATTTGAGGGATGTGACTATTTATTCGTAGGCAACAAGTGGGATTACCCTAAAGGTGTGCGTGTGTGAATTATGTTTCGATTGCATACATTTTTATCTTTGAGATTAAGGTTTTCTAATGGTTGATTTTATCTTACCATACACACCCTAATTACTAACAATTATATTAAAGCGGTAAATTGCAGAAATTAAAATTCTAAGATATTACATCACTTGGGGGATGGGGGTACAATTTACAAATAGTGATGAAGCATAGGCCTAATTAAATTATTACAACCATATTGAATAAAATAAATAGCACTAAAAAATATAAAAGGAAAATAGTGTACAAAGAAAGTAAAACAAACTTTATGTATTGAAACATAGCTGCATGCATCGACACATGCCATTTCCTGTTTTTGAAAAATCCAAATCAACTCAGTATGAGTCGATGCATAGTGGGATGTGCCGACTCATTCCACTTCCTGTTTTTGAAAAATCCTAAATCAACTCAGTATGAGTCGATACATAATGGGATGTGTCGACTCATTTCTTGTTTGTGTCGACACATTCGTGTGTTTGTATCAAATCATGCACCTTTTGTCTTTCTATTTTGGGTCTGGATAGAAGTATGTATTGACACATAAGGCCTTGTGTCGACTCATACTCTATTCTGTCACTAAAATGAGTTGACTCATGTGAGTATGCGTCGACTCATGCTTCATTTTTTTGCCTTAAACATTGCTCTATTGTCTGTACAAGTCAATTTACAACATATGATTGATAAAAATGAACAACAAGTAAATGGTTAGCTTCAAAAGGAAATGATTACTACATTTATCTTCAACAATGAATCACTAATGATGTTTGAAATGAAAAGCTCAAAGTTAAGAAGACTCACCTTGAGACAGCAGTTTATTTTGAATCTAAACTTCTTTCAAGATGTTGTGGTGGCTTCAGTGATCCTCCAGGATACTGCTCCAGTCCTCCCTCTGTATTGGAAGCTACTGGACCACTCTCCAACTTAGTCAAGTTATATAATATTGTCTTTTTTTTTGTGTTTGAAAGGTGATGATAATGGCACTACAAAAATTGTTCTTGTGTTTGAACAATCTCTATGCGATATGAAGTATTTGGATGGATTATTTGTGGGAAAAGATTGTAAGGTGGAACAGTGGGTTGAGGATTTTCTCTTTGATGGATGAAAAATAGAGTAGAGTTTTTTGAATGAACAAAAGTTACAAATACTTCTGTTTTTCTCTCTTTTCCATCTTTAAAAGTCCACTAAAACATCCTCTTTGTGTGTTGTGAAAAAAACTTATTTGTAGATGAAGTTGGTTGAGATTTGGGGGTGGGGGGGGGGGGGGGGGAAACAAATAAGTTGTTGAACTTTTTGGCTATACTATTTCATAACTTTTGATATGCAGCTCTTATAAGCTAATTTGGTGTAAATATAGGGACTGATATAGTGCAGGCTTGGACAACATAGTAGATTTTGGGAGCAGGCTGTAATAGTGTTTAAAGGCAACATAGTAGTACTGGTTTTGCATAGACTGTTTTGTATAGGAACAACAGGTTTTGGACTGATATGCTTGGACTGGTTGGTGCAAACTTTGGGCTTTATTCAGCAGTAAATTGGACAACATTGTTTGTAGCATGATACAAGTTTGGTTTTGTAGACAACATAGTGGCAAGGTTTGAGTCAAAGGGAAAAGTTCAACCAAGACAAAGTTTAGGATTTGTAATTTTAACTTAAAAATGCAGCTTTCTTGTTTACTTGAAAATTTGAATTATCTTGAATTGTGGCGAAGAAAAATGTCATGAGGTAATGAAATTAATCATGTATAGAAAATACTTAGAAAATTTTTCCAAGTCTTGCAAAGTTTGATTTTTTGACTTTCTTGATTTTTTTTGATCAAATTCCATATTTTGAATTGTCTTGATGAAATATGATTTTTGAAACTCAAATTCGACCAAAAGTCAAAGTTTGACTTTTCAGTGTAAAATTGACTTTTTCATCGGTGGACCAAATTTCATCTATCAACCCACTGATCTCGGGAGATGAATTGAAATATGTGATTAAGCAAAAATGATGTACTTGAACCCCTGAGATCATGTTTCGAACCAATAAGTTATGTATTAGGTCAAAAGTCAAAGATTGGTCATTCTCAGTCCAAACCCTAATTTGGAGTCCCAACGCTTTAGAGATGATTTTGTCTGATCAATTCCTTGAGAATCCTTGAAAATCAGAGATCATTTGTGAGGAATGTCTTAAAAAAGAGAGGGCAAATTTTGGGGTACAACACCAACCATAAATTGATCTTGCTAAACACACAAGCACCAAATAATTGATCCATCATATAATAAATTATCGAAAGAGGATACTTGTTCTTGATTGTAACCTTGTTAAGTTATTGATAGTCAACGCACAACCTCGTGCTACCATCTTTCTTCTTAACTAATAGCACTGACACTCCCCATGGCGAAACTCTCGGTCGAACAAACTTATTCTTATGTAAATCCTTTAAGCGTTTCTTTGTCTCACTCAACTATGAAACAAACATTCTATACATATCTATCGACATTAGACTAGTACCAAATAATAAATCTATGGCAAACTCAACTTCACGTTCTAGTGGCAAATCACTAATGCCATCCTCGAAACACCTTAATAAACTCACATACAACATGTAGATCAATAATCATTCTCTCGCATCCCCCTCTCAAGAATGCGAACACCATGAATACTTGACCATTCTCTCTCAAGGACATTCATACCCGTCTCACGGTAATGAAACTCGACTTCATGCTCTCCCTGGATTCGAGAAACTTCACCGATTTTGCAAAACAATTAATCTACACATAAGGTTGAACTCCAAACAATTCATTCCCAGAATAACATCAAGTTGGCTTAGAGGCAAGCAGACTAAATCAACTCCAAAATCTATATCATAAATTGTTAAAGGACAATTCACACTCAACAACGAAGTAGTCACTAAACCATCAGTCAGTGTATTAATGAACATGCTATTATTCATAGTAGTCACTTCCAAGTTCAATCTTTTCACACACTCAACAAATATAAACAAATGTGTTACACCCGTGTCAATAATAATAATTAAAGGTATACCATTAATAAAGCACGTACCTCGAATTAGATTATCTGACTTAGTAGTCTCTGCTCCAGACAAGGCAAAGACTTTCCCTCATGACTGCTCCTTCTTTGGATTATGACATTGAGTACTAATATGACCATTTTCTCAATAATTATAACAATTCAGAGTATTACTCTTACACTCAGCAACTCAGTGACCTAGCTTTCCATACTTGAAGTAATTCACAGTTGTGCTCTTGCACTCAGAAATACGATGCCCAAACTCACCACATTTGAAACATCTCACGAAAGTAGGAGTTCCTCCCCCACTTCAATATTTCCCACTTACAAATTTTTTACCAGCCTCCTGCTTACCCTTGTTAGACGGATTCCTATAATTTTTCCCATGACTATGATTTGTTCCTTTCTTCTCACTAAGACTCTTATAGTTAGAAGATCAGACACTATTGTCCTCACCAATCTTATGATACCTAATACCATGTTTGACTTCATGATGCAAGCCGTTCTCAAACTTGATGCAATTAGACCCTTCATCAACTACAATAATATAGTATGGACAAAATATCACCAACTCCTCAAACTTATCAGCATATTCTGCAACTGTCATATTCCCTTGCTTTAGCCTAAGGAACTCGATCTCTTTCTTGTTGTGCATATCCTCTAGAAAGTACTTCTCTAAAAATTTAGCCTCGAACACAACCCATGTGATCTCAATACCTTCATCTTCCATTCTCTGACACGCGTTGTCCCACTAGTCTTTGGCCTCTTTAGACAAAAAATAAGTACCGAACAAAAATTTATTCACTAGTGCAAGCCATTACTCTGAAAATATTTTCAATATTATGGAGCCACATTTATGCACCCTCTCGATCATATCTGCCCTTAAAGGTTGACAAATTGTTCTTCTGAAATTTTCCCAATCCATGGAATTCATCATTAGCTTCAACATTCAGATGGTTCTGGTTATTCTGAGCCATTGCTTGAGCCAGAAATTCCAAAGCTTCAGAAATTACATCATCATTTCTTCCTTCATCCATATATCTGCATATAGGCAAACAACATTAGAATAAAAGAAGCATCAACAATGTTCACCCACTAGTCGACTACCAGGGAACTGGCAACATATGAAAACCTGATCGAATGGACTGACCTGCTTTGATACTTCTAATGTAACACCTTAAACTCCAAATGTGTAATAAACAAAATAATTTGAATATAAACAACTATCCACATAGGATGTCACACAATCTCATCACAAAACTTGCTATGTAACATTTCTTAAATAAAAACATATATTTCAAAAATGCATGTCATCACATGTGTGCCTTTACTTAGGCTTATCACAACAAAATTCAACAATTAAACATAACTCTTCAATCAAATAAGTCACAATAACTCTTATTTAAAATTAATTCAGTTGGGGCACAAAAACCTTCAACAATCAAAATAGCTAAAAAACATTCAGAGTTATAAAGTCTAACTCTTGCAATAACAACTCGTGACGAAATAAACAATAATGCTCGCCCGCACAGTGTTACACGCTAGAGCACCAAATTCTAAACGCATAGAATGGGAAAAAGAAGAATAGCCTTGACGCCATCCTTCATATCTAAAAGCAACTACTTGTCTATCTGCTTGTCTATACCTCTAAGAAGGAGCGTAGAACACCACAGACAACAAATGGGTGAGAATACACTCAAAATATTTATTGGTACAAATGAAACGTGGGGGTAGCCTAAAACACCATATCATTTTGTACACTTCAATCACACCAATTATCACAACTCATATGTGTTAGCCAAATCAACTCAATTTCACAATAACATCAACATACTCATTTTGCACAACATTTATGTAATGTAATACATACAATGACTCAACTCATACATGTGTTACCAACTCAATAAAGGTTTTTCATAGGAACCGAGTCTCAACATCTGAACCCCGAGTCCCATATATGAGCTCCGGACAAGTCACTAGTCCCCTCATCTGAACTCATTACTCGTTTCTTTCACAACAACAACAACATATGATACATTATATATATTTGTGCAACAATAACAATAACCCAACATATAATTACAACTCGACCTCTAAATTTAAATTAATCCTGCATAACAACAGCAAAGTAGTCCCCACATTTGAACTCCACACCACAAATCTCAATTATATACTCATCAAATAATTATCACAATACAACACAATTTCATCATCAACCGATCACTCGATGAAATTATTAAGTCAATTAAAACTCACTAAACAACAACTAAACAGTAGCCAATTATCGACTAAACAACAAAACAACATTGAAATTTTACACTGACAACTCAAAACACACAAACTGGGTAAACGACGCCCTTCTTGACCACATGAAGACTAGCTCGTCGTCGGGGTGATGATTGTCACCCTCTAGAGAGCATGATGGCCTCCCTGTCCCCCTTTGTTAACGAGTGTCAACCATCTATAACGCATGACGATCAAGTGTTGTAACCAGCAAAAAATACGAGAGTCGGCCCTACTACTTTTTGTCTTAAGGACGAGAAAAACGGATAATCCTAATTGTTTAGAGATTATAAGTTCGTGAGTTGGTTGGACGAAGTGAAGGTGTTAGGCACCCTTCATCTTTCTTGTTCTCAAGGGATATCCCATTTCAGGTTTTAGGGTAAATCGAGAATTTGTATTTAGGACATGCTATTATTATGTATATAAGAAAAAAATTAAAGTTTTTAATTAAGGGACTTGCCTTAGTTTTAACCGTGCGCCTAAGTATCCTTTTGTGAAGAATCATAGTCTAATTTCATAGTTCGTATATGTTTGATTAATTTTTTTATAGGGTTGTGTAAGTGCTTTCGAATGATTCTTTGAAATTCGTCAGAGTTTAAAAGTTGTGTATTCATGGACGTAGTTTAAAGTTTAATTTGAAAGCCAGTTCACAATCCTCTTTTTGAAAATAATATTGAATTTTAAATTGAGTTAGTAGAAAAATAATTTAATGTTGGTTAACTGTTTTAAATTAATTTAATTGATTGATAAAAAGTTGATGTTTATTGAAATTAAATTGCGCTGGACAAAGAAATTGATTTGATGTGTTGATTAAAAGTTTGAAATTAATCTAATTAAAGACTAATTGAACTAAATAGATTAATTAAATTAAATGAATTCAAAAAATATTAAAAACTAGAAGAGAGCTAATATAAAATTGGGGGTATACTAATAATAGTGAAGCAAGGTCCAAAAGTATCTAAAACCTTAATTATAATTACACATTATTAACATAGGAAAAAAACTAAATTAAAAAAATGGAAAGTTTAAAAAATATGTACAAGTTTAACTATTTAATTAACCTAATTAAATTAATTAATTATTTTTTGAGATTTTTATATTTTTATTGATTAGTAACCTAACAAAATAAATAAAACATTTTTATTTAGTATTTTTATACTGTGACTAATTAAACTAATTAATTGAAGTGTTATTAGAAAATAGGGGTGCTAAATTGAATCAGAGATTTGCATGAGAGAGCGCCTAATCAATTTGATTAAAAAATTATTTATATACATGTTAGTGATTATCTGAAATAACAAAGGAAATTAGAATAAATGTATATAAACTAATTGATTTAATTTATCTAACAAAGACTAACCTATTTTAAAAGAGAAAAAAAAGTTTAGTAATTTTCGGTATTTTTTATAAAGACTTAAATAACCTAAGTTAGTTAACAACACCAGCATCTCCAACCGCAACTGCATCCATAGCCACAACCGCAATTTAAAACCATAAGAACTTACTGAAATATATTTAGAGTAAACAAACTATTTTGGAACTGCCCTACTGATTTGATCTCAAATTTTCTTTACTGATATTTGCTATGCTAATTTTATATTTATTTTACTATGCCAATTTCATTTCATTTACTTTATTGATTATCTATCCAAGATTTGTCAAGGGATCAAATTGTCTAGCAAGTGTGGTTGATTTAGTTTTGTTCAGAATGTATTCTTGTTTTGTCGATAAAGAGTTACCTTGCATCCAAGTTATGTGAGGAGTAGAGTGGAATATTGTGTTGGAAATTTTCATTTTGCTACTTTTTCTATCAGTCTATTAATAAAATACTTGAACTCAACTCATTCTTGTTACTCTTTAGTTTGTGATTGTTCATTTGTCTTTCTGCACTACAACCAAACTTGTTGGTATCTAAAATTATATGTGGATACATTCTATTAAAATTTGTCTATAAAATACGTGTTAAATATTTGTCTATAAAATATCTGCTAAATATTTGTTTAATAAGTATCTCAGGAAATGACACATATGATTATCACATAATTACCGTGTGGATACACCTTGTTACTTTTTAGTTGAATGATCATATTTTTGAACCTTAAAACTTGAAGTTAATCAATCATGATGAATATTTTTGACATGGCATGACACAAATAAACTTGCAGGAAGATAATAGGAAAAAATGAGACTTCATGTTTTTATTCGATAATTGCAGACCTGAGAAAACAATTCTCTTAATATTGATATATTACTGGAATTCGAAAGTTCAGCTTAAAATAAAAGCTTCGTTTAGTAAAGGTTATTGAAGTATATAATAAGACCTTACCAGAATGTGTAGAACATCACAGAGATATGATATACCAGGCTTTGACATTGTATTGATGCTCTTCATGTCAAGCTGTTTTTAAGTTTTTGAATTGGTTTGTGCATTATAGATAATGCATTGAATCTCTCGGTTCTATCTTCCGCCACCAATGACGATGTTTTCAACACCTGAATCCATATCTCAAGTGCAAAATCAATCAAACACTACATACAAAAATTGAATACCACCTCCTTAATATACTTAAATTATATGATGAATTTCTATCACAATGACAATTTAATTATGAGACAAACAAAGAAAAGAAGACAAGACAAATAATTTCTGCAGAATTTCTCTCTGTTCACAAACTGTGAAAACTTTCTTATTCACTTTGCAACTGCAAAATACTGTGAATGACTTGCTTGACTTGCTTACAAAAATAGGGATTACTCCCTCTATTTATAAGTGAGCTTACACCCTAAGCCCAAAGCCCAAAATATCTTTTTGTTACTAAATCAAATCTAATTTATTCTAGACTTAAATCAAATCTATTTAAATCTAAAACAAATCAAATCTTTTCGACACATAGTTTCGACATATTAGATTACAATTTAACACACCACCTAATTCATTGTGTCTAAACTATCTATGTTCATCATGGCTCTTAGCTTTCTGAATACTTCGACTTGCACTCCCTTCGTCATGATGTCTGCAATCTGATTCTCAGTTATGCAGTGTTTCAAATTCATCTCCCCATCTGCTACCTGCTCTTGAAGATAATGGAACCTCATTTCGATGTGCTTACTTCGACCATGTGCTATTGGGTTCTTCGCCAGATTAATAGCTGACATGCTGTCTATCTTCATGGTAATTGCTCCACGATTTTTTCCTGTTATCTCTTCGACCAAGTTCACCATCCAAGTTGCTTGACATGCACAAAGAGAAGCAGCTATGTATTATGCTTCGCATGATGATAATGCCACTACTGGTTCCTTTCTTGAATTCCAAGCAACTGGTGCACCACCTAGCATAAACACATATCTTGCTGTTGACTTTCGATCTTCAGCATCACTACACCAACTCGAATCAGTGTATCTCACTAACTTGCATTCTTTTCCTTTATCAACTGCAGGAAACAAAATGTCATAATCGAAAGTTTCTTTAAGATACCTTAGTATCCTCTTCACTGCTACTAGATGTGATACCTTTGACTTCTGCATGAATCTACTTACCATACATACACTATATGCTAAGTCAAGCCTTGTATGACAAAGGTATCTCAATGATCCAATAAGTCTTCTGTATTGGGTTGGATCAACATCATCTTCATCTGCATCTTTCGACAGTTGCAGTCTTGGTTCTGCAGGTGTCAAAGTTGAGTTGCATTCTTCCATCTCAAACCTCTTGAGAATTTCTCCTGCATATCTTCTTTGATGCATCATCAAACCTCTATTGCTCTTGTAGAATTCGATTCCAAGAAAATATGAAATCTCACCCAAATCAGACATTTCGAATTCCTTGCTGAGATCACCTTTGAAGTCTTCGATCTCACTTTTACAACTTCCTGTTATCAACAAATCATCTACATAGAGACATAGTATAAGCAATTTACTCTTGCTTCTTCTTACATATACTCCATGTTCAGTTGTGCACTTCACAAATTCCTTCTCCCTTAGAAAACTATCAATTTTCTTATTCCAAGCCCTTGGAGCTTGTTTCAATCCATGCAGGGCATTATGTAGCCTGTACACCTTTCTTTCTTCGTCATCTTTCACAAATCCAACTGGTTGTTTAACATAGACTTCTTCATCTAAGGGTCCATTTAGGAATGCACACTTCACGTCCATCTGACATATGTGCCAACTGTTTATTTCTGCTAGACCAATAACCAACCTGGTTGTTTCGATCCTAGCAACAGGTGCAAAAACTTCATCGAAGTCTATTCCTTCTTTCTGTAGAAATCCTTTCGCCACAAGTCTTGCTTTGTGTCGAGTTACTTCACCTTTCGAATTCGTTTTCACTTTGTATACCCACTTGACATCAATTGCCTTCTTGCCTTGAGGCAATTCGATAAGTGACCAAGTGTTGTTGTCTTTGATAGACTTTACTTCTTCGTTCATTGCTTTCATCCACTTCGAATCCTTTAATGCTTCAGCTGCATTAACGGGTTCGACATCTGCATAGAAAGCATAATGTACCAGCTCACCTTCATTATCTATTATATCATCTGATGTAATCACACAATCTTGCAATCTTGCAGACATGCGTCTTGTTCTTTGAGGTCTGCTTGTACTTGGTATATCTGTTGGTTCCTCTTGTCGAACTTCTCTTTCGACTTGAGTTTCTGGCTCTTCAAGAAGGATTCCCACTGAATCTCTCTTGATATTTTCAGTCCAATCCCATTTTTTAAACTCATCTATGATCACATCCTTGCTGATCACAATCTGCTTTTTCACTGGATTGAACAACTTGTAGCCTCCTGTCGAATGATATCCAACTAGAATCATTTGACTTGACTTATCATCAAGTTTTCTTCTCAACTGATCTGACACATGTCTATATGCAATAGATCCAAATACCTTCAGATGACTCAAGCTAGGCTTCACACCAGACCAACATTCTTCTGGAGTAATTCCTTCTAGCTTCTATGTAGGACATCTGTTCAGAATGTATGTTGCAGTCGAAACAGCTTCACCCTAAAACTCTTTAGGTAAATTCTTGCCTTTCAACATACTTCTCACCATATTCATGATGGTTCGATTTTTCCTTTCTGCAATTCCATTTTGTTGTGGAGTATAGGGTGGCACCACCTCATTCACAATCCCTTCCTTTTCACATAATCTGTTGAAGTCTTTCGACACATATTCTCCACCACCATCAGTTCTCAAAACTTTGAGCTTTCGACCACTTTGTCTTTCGACCATAGACTTAAACTTGGTAAATACCTCGATCACTTCACTTTTCTTCTTGATCAGATAAGTCCACAGCTTTCGACTGAAATCATCTATGAATGTAACAAAGTATTTGTTACCTCCCATCGAATCCACCTGGATTGATCCATATACATCAGAGTATATGACTTCAAGACTAGCCTTCGATCTGCTTCCTGCATCCTTGCTGAAGCTATTCTTGTGTTGCTTCGCCTGCACACATTCCTCACATACCTCGTTTGGAATGTCAATTTCTGGCAATCCTGAAACCATATTTCTTCTCTTCAAATCTCTGATGTCTTTGAAGTTGAGATGACCTAGTCTATAATGCCATATCCATTCATCTCTGCTAGCTGCAGTCGGAAGGCACTTGTGCTCCATCACATTTAGTTCAATCTTGAAGGTTTGATTCTGAGACATAGGAGCCTTCAAGATTAATCTCCCATTTGCATCAATGACTCTTATCATCTTATCTTCGATTGACACTTTATAATTCTTTTCGACCAATTGCCCTATACTGAGCAAATTGCTCTTCATGCCTGATATGTACAACACATTGGAGATTACTGACCTTTTGCCATCTTTTCTCATAATCATAACATCACCAATACCTTCAGCTGCTAGGGTCTTGTCATTTGCAAATTTTACCATATTTTTCATTGAGGACTTTATATTGACGAACCAGTCTTTCCTTCTAGACATATGTGATGAATATCCTGAATCCAAGTACCATTGGTCCTTGAATCTATCTTCATCTCTTGTTGTAACCATCAGCACCATCTCTTCTTCTTCTTCATGTTTTTCAAACTTTGCATCACTTTCTTGATTCTTCCGTTTTTCTGGACAATCACTCGAATATTGACCATACTTCTGACAATTGTAACATTGAATGTGACTCTTATTAGGTTTTCGACCACCACATCTTCCTCTATTTGCAACACCACCTCTTTGGTTGCCTTGGTATGGTCTTCTTTGATTCGACACGTTTCCTTCAATCTGGTTTCCTCTACCATTCAATTTGTTGTATCCACCTTTACCTTTGTCGAAACACTTTCCTTTGCCTTTGGTCTCTTTTGCTGAATGTGCCTGCAAGGCCACATCACTCTTCGATTTTCCTGTAGCTCTTTTGTTCATTCTTTGTTCATGAGATTCAAGCGTCCCTTGAAGCTCTTCCTTTGTCAATTTCGACAAGTCTTTCCCCTCTTCTATCGCCACCACTATATGGTCGAACTTAGGAGCTAAAGATCTCAAGATCTTCGACACAACAGCTCTTGTTGTTAACGCTTCTCCATATATCTTGATTTGATTTACTAGTTTTGTAACTCTAGTGAAGAAATCAGACATGCTTTCACTGTCTTTCATCTGAAGCAGTTCATAGGTCCTTTTGTGAGTTTGTAACCTCACTTCTTTCACTTTCTCAGCGCCTCCAAAAGACTTCTCAAGGATTTCCCAAGCTTCTTTTGCAGATTCTAAATCACTAACCTTTTCGAAATTGTCTGGGCTGACACATTGATGAATTATAAATAATGCTTTATAACTCAATTTCTCAGATTCTATGTATTTCTTCTTTTCTTCTTCTAAAGCGTTTTCTCCAAGCGCTTCGACTCCGTATTTTACAAAGTCCCAAAGACCTTGACATCTGAATAAGTCTTTCATCTGTTTGCACCAATTCTCATAGTTATCAACTTTCAGAATTGGTAGCGTTGCTGGATATTTTGCATTCCCATAACTTGTCATCGTGAATTCTTTAATCGTTCTTGATTGACACTTCCCTTGAATCGAAACAAAGCTCTTGATACCAGATGTTGGAAATCCACCAAATTCTATGATGAATTTCTACCACAATGACAATTTAATTATGAGACAAACAAAGAAAAGAAGACAAGACAAATAATTTCTGCAGAGTTTCTCTCTGCTCACAAACTGTGAAAACTTTCTTATTCACTTTGCAACTGCAAAATACTGTGAATGACTTGCTTGACTTGCTTACAAAAATAAGGGTTACTCCCTCTATTTATAACTGAGCTTACACCCTAAGCCCAAAGCCCAAAATATCTTTTTGTTACTAAATCAAATCTAATTTATTCTAGACTTAAATCAAATCTATTTAAATCTAAAACAAATCAAATCTTTTCGGCACATAGTTTCGACACATTGGATTACAATTTAACAAAAACTATGCTTAACTTACCTCATTTTCCCTACACACACCTACATCCATCACCATGGTTCCTTTCTTATTCGACTTCATAACTCTGCAACAGGGTTGTAATTGTCGGATCGTGCCAATGCAACAAGTACTGCAGCCTTACCCCTTGAGTAGAAGGAAACCAACACCATTTTACTGCACTAACAACATCACCATAAGCAGCAAGACATTGACAACGAATACCGAGATGACTCAGGGATAAAGCATGAGCTCGCGTGTACCTACCAAAAGCCAAGAATCAGTAGATCATTCTTGAAACCACTATCTAAAAAAGTGATTTTGGGATTAGTAGGGTTTTCAAATTGCTGAAGTAAGTAGACATTAGGTGTCTTAGCCAATATCTCTTTGGATTTCTGAACAACTCCTTTCATTCCCTTTGCAGGGTCTATCACAACCAATTCAACTCCAAAAGCTAACAGAATAATTCTTCTTTCAAGACTCATTAAAGCAAGCATCATAATTATGAGCTTGTAACCCTTGGTTGCTGCCATGAAGGCTAATCCAACGCCAGTATTACCACTTGTTGGTTCAATGAGAACATTCTTCGTGCAAAACAGTTATTAATGCTCGACTATGGGATACAATAAACTAATACCCAAAATTCTTTTCTTTTACTTCCCAATTCAAAATATTATACTTATCAATTGCAAAAATAAATTATGTATTGTCAAGATCTAAAATGAATATTATGATAGTAACATAAATTATGATTTTTTTTGTTTCCAAACGACACTGTTTCAGAGAAGGCACTTTTACTAATCTATTATGGAAGTAAACCAACCTGTCCAGGTGTGATAAGCCCCTTCTCTTCTGCATCAACAATCATACTATAACCAATCCTGCATGTGAAATATACATGATACACAAGTACAAGCACAAGCACATGATGACAAAACACATGCACAACACAACTCTACCAAAAGCATGAATAAAAACTCAGAATGAATAGTTACCTGTATTTAACACTAGAGCATGGCTCCATCAATTCGAGCTTGGAAACGACTCGAGCAACACAACCATTAGTAAGTTTATTAAGATACATTAATGGAGTTTTTCCAATCAACTACACCAAACAAACATTGGACAAGAAGAATATGTTATCTACAAAAGATCACAAACAATAATACAAAACATGGGCATGAAGGAACAGAAACTGACTTCTGTAACATCATTAGCAATTTCAAATATTTCCACATCCATGGTATCAAAAACCTGACAAAACAACAAAAACTATTAGCAATTTAGCATAGCAAATAGCAATCACAAAGTTACAAATTCTCTACATAAACAAAGGATACCAGTCAAGTCCCATAGCTCTTCATCTTCTACGTCTCTAATGGCACGAGCATGGGGCGATAGCTTCACAACTTTATCCTAATAATAACCACGTCGACAAAAGCTAAATTCAAGTAAATAAATAGAAACACAACCTTATGATCATTGTATAAACAAAAGAGCTTACATCAAATACAAAAAGAAGAGTCGTAATTGGAGGAACTGCCTATCCAAGCCCTTCAAGAACAACATCTATTGAAAGATGAAAAATTCAAGTGAGTCGAATCTGGTAATCGAACATATAAAACTCCCCGCAACAACCATCGCCCCGTAAATCCCTGAAACAAAACTACTCATTTAAACAAAATCATGTTTTAAAAATAACAATAAAACAATCTCAATTCGATATTGAAAGATGAAAACCTCCAAGTGAGTCGAATCCAATAATCGAACATATAAAACTCTCCACAACAACCATCACGCTGTAAATCCCTGAAACAAAATTACTAATTTAAACAAAATCATGTTTTAAAAATAACAATAAAATAATCTGTTAATTCTCTATTTCTAGGATTGACACTCATTTCTGTAAAACAAATAAGGCAACAATATGTTATAGGATATATTAAATTGCTAACAGGAACATGTTGAGCAAGAAGTCCTATCTTATGTTGGGACATTTTGAGTTGAAGAAGTTTCAATATCTAGAACAACATGTCGAATAAGATGTCCTATGAAGCAGCATAAGACACCGCACCTGAGCTGAAGTGATTATGTTAAATCTGTTATGATTTAACAAGTGCAGAATATCCATAGAATATTATGCAATCCTATGTGGTGCTGAAATCAATGTCAAGAGAATCAAGTCAGAATATTTGAAGATTATACAATTTCTAAATATGTAGATTATTTAGGAAACTAATGATTGAAAACCTTGTTTGTAGTAGAAGTTTCTGCTGATTCGTAACAGCTAAATTGCTGTTATTAGAAAGCCCAAGTCTAGTTGGGAATAGGTTATAAATATGAGGATTTGAAACCTAGTTTGGCACGAGTTCAAGATGTAGAAGTCTAGGACTTTGTCAAGGTGAACCACCTGGGTTGTGGGATGGTCATCATGCTCTTCTCGAAGCTGTGAAGTAAGAGTTGAGTATTGTTCTTGGAGAAAGATTTGAAGTAACTCCAAGTTGTGTTCTTAGTTAGGAGAAAGGTTGTAAACGTGGTAGTTTAACCTTGAGTCTTAGCTAGGTATGGTCATAGAAGTGTGTCTTCCCGTTTGTTCAGAATTGTGTTGATCCAATCACTGCCTGTGATTGAAGAGGGATTGAGGAGGGTCTCATATTTAGGTGAGTCTTAGATAAAAATATAGTGAAGGTAGTGATTAATTGATAAATTGTAAATGGAGGAATTTAGCTTTGAATTGATACTACTAGTAGTGAATTTATCCCTGACTTGGTATGCCCTCAGAGTAGGTAGTTAGACCGAATTGGGTAAATAATTATGTGTGTGGTTTTATGCTTTTCAGTACTGGTTTTAGTGTTTATAACTTGCCTGTGTTGTTTTTGTCAGACCAGATATCTCAACATCCTCTTAGGACATCTTGATTCTGTCATACCAGAATTTCACAATCTCAATTCGATATTGAAAGATGAAAACCTCCAAGTGAGTCGAATCCGGTAATCAAATATATAAAACTCCCAGCAACAGCCATCGTGTCGTAAATCCCTAAAACAAAACTACTCATTTAAACAACATCATGTTTTAAAAATAACAATAAAACAATCTCAATTCGATAAAGGCAATAAAACACATCTACATCCATAAATGCAACATATAAAGTCTGATATAACTGATCCAAAAATCAGATTTATGAATCACTAAAACCTAGACAAAATCAAAATCATCATAAATTACAACCCCATTAGACGAAGATGGAGACGCGGCAGAGGGAGGAGACTAGAGGACAGAGATGGAGGCGCGACGGCAGGAGGAGATGGAGGCGTGACGGAGGGAGGAGATCAGAGGGAGAAGATGGAGGCGCAGCGGAGGGTGGAGACCAAAGGGAGGAGTCGCGTATGAAGATCACCAAACCTGAAACAACAAACATGAATTTAAAAACAAAATTGAATCTGTGCGAAAATCAATAATGAAAATGAAGAATAAACATGACTAAAAGAGAAAGAACAAAGAATCGGGAGAAACGGGAAAGAAAAGAGGAAGAGAAAGAAGATATGAGAAGAAGGAAACGATAGAAGGAGATTAATGAGTGAGAAATGCGTAGAACATGAGGATGGTAGTGGAATGGTGAGAAGGGGAAAAGAATTGAAGATGAACGTGTTGTTTTGTAACCGGCATGCTTTGTGGACAAATTGGAATGGAGAAGGAAAAGAATACGAAGGTCTTATCTTACCTGATCAGACTTGGACCATCACGACTGGCTCGGGCAGAATCTGAGTGAGATGGGGGAGGGGTACCTGCAAGACACTCTGATGCTAAAATGAGTGACGGAATGAGCAGGAAAAGAGTGTATGTATGCGTAAGAGATGAATACCTGACCCTCTAGGAACAAAGGGTATTTATAGCCCCCAACGCTGGGCCAAGGTCCCCTCATTGGGCCGACCAGAACTGGCCCAATAAAGGAACTGCCAGGTTCTACGTGTGTAGTGGGGCCCCGCACGTGGTCCCCTTCCTGGTGATGCTCTGCGAAGAATGAGGAGGGACGAAGACGCGGTCTTTCCGAAGTTTAGATGATTCGATAACGGTCAGAGAGGACAGAATCTGCCCTACGGGGAGAGTGCTCGAGCAGGACTCGAGCTGGAGTTCCCTTGGTCGGGGATACCATGTGTCGCGGGCAATGGCGGGCATGGCTGCAGTCTGTGGTCGGGCACACTGGCGGGAATCTGCGGGCGCGCATTCCTCGAGGAGCTGCTTGGATTGGGCCTTTATCCCTGCTTTGGGCCAGGCGGGCCCAGTCCAGAACAGGAGCCCCCCAAGTCGTTGCTCCCGGAGCAGGAGTTATGACTTGATTTCAGCTCTCCTTTACCACGGGGTCTGATGCCCGGACCAGGATATTGCTTCCTCATGCGTGCTCGAGGAGTTTCTCACGGGTTGTGTTCGTAGCGTAATCCTCGGCGACGCGTGCTCGGGGAATTCTTCGCGGGCTGTGTTTGTTGGGTACACGAGGCAATCCTTGGGAACCGTGATGCCACCCTAGCGACAGTAGGATCATCATTGCCTAGGGGAGTAGATGTCGAGGAGGGGAAGTTCGTGGCTCCCGGGGGCGACGTTTCGTATTCAACGTCATCCCTATAAATAGGATCCTTGAGTCCCATAATTTGTTTTTCTTCTTCGCGCTTCTCCTTCTTCCTCTGCTTCCGCTGCCGCTGTTTTTCTACAACATCGCAAGATTACCGCACCTTCCTTCATTGACTTATTTCATCGATGCCGTACATTCTTCTTTGTTTCCAAGTAAGTGTTTATTCCTCCTATTTTTCTTCGTTGTAGGTAATTTTACCGTTATTTGGATGTTAGAAACCCACATCTGGGAGTAGTGCCCGGTATATTCATGTTTGTGCCCGGTAAACTCATAGTTTTAGGTAGGTGACTCACAATGCTGCCCGTGACCTTCATGGTTTTAGGCGTATAATCTATGATACTGCCCGGTAAACCCATAGTTCCAGGCATAGGATTTATGATATTGCCCGTCACATTCATAGTTTAGGTCGGCGCACCCATGAGCTGGCCGGGACGTTGACCCCTTAGGAAGTATGTAGGACAACTCGTCTTAGCGTCGGGGAGGCGAAACCAGGATCTTGTTCAAGTCATCCATGTTTATCGCGCGGGGTGTTCATGTTATTCTCTTGTTGTTCCCGACGTATGGTCGAGCGTGTTTGGCTTGTCGCGTACTACTTCCCGTCACTGTGGCGAGCATGCGGATTTGCTCTCGAATTTCACCGGTTTCCTGTGCTTTGCAGGTAAATGGCCGACGAACCGGAGTCTTCGAGGCGTAATGAGGTCGAGGACCAAAGTTCCGAAGAGAATGTGACTCTAGTTGATACCGTCGATGACCCTTCGTTGGATTGGGTGGGTGTCGAGCCTCGAGGGATTGCCTCGGCGTATTGTCGGTGTAGTCGGCGCGCATATACCGTTGTCGAACACGGCGGTAGTCAGGCGGGTTTCCAGAAGAATTTTGTTGTGACGAGGCCGTCCATCGATGCACGAATCTGCTCGGAGTTCACCGAGTATGGGTTTCCAATGTACGAGATCGTGTTTAGGGATCTCGGTCTCACGCTTCCTTTCAGTGATTTCCAAGTCGGGGTGTTCTGCCATCTGAACTTGGCCCCTTCCCAACTTCATCCTAATTCGATTGCCTTCCTTCAGGCGTTCGAGCTGACATGCCGCTTCTTGAGGATCGGGGCGACCATTCCCCTTTTCTTCAGAGTTTTTCACCTGCAGTGTCAGTCTCGAGGAGGCAGTCATAGTTGGGTTTCCCTGAAACAGTCGAAGAGGCTGTTCAGGATGTACATGGATTCAGTCCAGGGCTTCAAGGACAAGTGGTACGTTCTGCAGCCGGTCATCCAGAATGCTTTGGATTCTATGTATAAAGAGGAAACCGCGGTAGTCGATGAGCACAGGGAGCCCCTCATGGATGTCGAAGGTCGACCGACAATGGGGCGCGTATCCAAGTTCCCATTACACTGGTGCTCGGGCCATTACGACCATGGTACCGGGTACTACCACACGCCCGCGGGAAGTATGTGCGTCGAGGATGAAGAAGCCTATGGTATCCTTTGCAAATATGTCGACAGTTTTTTCCCTGCCCGATGGGTCACGAGGGAAGGGGAAGACATTCTTGACGAGGAAGGGTGTAAGTTTCAGAGTGCCTAAGAGGGGGGGGGGGGGTGAATTAGGTCTTATAAAATTTATTCGGTTTTATGAGAATGCTTGGTAGTAATTTTTGGTTAAGTGTTTGAAGGTTTTGTTTATATCTTTATCTTTTCCTGATTATGGTGATGAAAGCGATAAATGCGGAAAATTAAAGAACACGGTGATATATCCTGGTTCCCCTCACAATTCGAGAGTACTCCAGTCCCCTTTCCAACACGAAAGAGATTTCACTATAGTTAGAATGATTGTACAGCCTATGCTTACTATCTAACCTATAGGGTGATCAAAGGTTCTTAACACCTTTAAGACCAAACAAACACTAATGTGAATGAAGAACAATCCTCTTCAAATCACAACACTTACTTCCAACAATCCTGGATAGTAAGGGAAAATCTTTAAGTAATACAATGATTAATTTTGAAGTATATGGAGAGCTTTATAAATCTTCAATTGATCTTATTCTTCAAGATAAAAACAATTCTCAACAATGTATATAGATGTTCACAATGTATGAATGAAACTTGTAATGATAATGAAAGTGTATATGGCAAGTTTCACAAAATTATGAACACATGAAAGTTTAAATTCAAATGAGAGTGAATGAGAAAATTGTTAATGAAGAAGTATATTTGTTAATTTGAAAATTGAAGTATTGAACCTTGTTTGAAAATAAGAAATTCTGCATTTTATAAAGTTGTAAGAACCTCTTCATTCATGCCAATTCATATGAAAAGATACAATGCATTCATGAAAAGATACCACTTGAAAAATGTTCAAAAAACAAAGTAAAAGCTGCATTGGTTCGCTAGGAACCGGTTCCGACACTGACAGAACCCGGTTCTTAGTGAACGTTATAAGTTGAAATTCAAATATTTCACGCAGGAACCGGTTCCCCTATTGGTACAACTCGGTTCCTGGTACAAAATCCAGGGACATGTTTTTTGAGAAATGCTGGAACCCGGTTCCCTGTTAGGGAGGAACCGGTTCCTAAAGGTTTATTTTCAAAAATACATTTTGAAAGATATTTCAAACAAAGTTTTTCTTGATGTTAAAGTTATGGAATATGTATATGTTAATGAATGCATATTGTGAACATCTATATTCAAGATTTAAAGAATTATTTATACCATTTTGATATTTGATGATTTCTTCAATAATTCTTCAATAATCTTCAAGACTTTTATTTGATGTTGATAAGCTTTTTGCACATCCTTTGAAAGTTGATGTCCATGTTGTCTTCATCAAAACTCATGCTTTAAATATGACTTGAGAAGCTTGCAATTACAAAGGGTACCCGATGTTCGAGGCCCGTCCCATCGACACAAAGGCGCTCGTCGAGTGCCAATCTTACGGGCAAGCCGTAAATCTATTAGGTTGCTTTTGTCTTGTAGTTTTATTCCAATTTTGTTGTTTTTTACTTGCTCGTGACTAACCCGAGTTTTCTTCTTTGCAGGCGACATGGCTGAACAAAGGGAGAGGCTTTTAAAACTGACTCAGGACAAGAGAGTAAACAGAAGGCTGGTGCGAGCTCCACATGCCACGAGGATGGGCCCGCCGACCAGTTCGGGCGATGCTTCTAGGGGGTCCCCGGGCTCCCCTGATGCCGAGCAGCCCACTGAGCTGATTACGAGAAAGAGAAGTCGGGCAGATAATAGGTCGGAGGTTGGCAACGAGTCTGTCGCTGCAAGGGCCTTCGGCTTACCCCCCCTGTTTCAAAGAGGAAGATTTCTTCGAGGGGTTTCCCCTGACAGTGAGCAATGAGGAGGTCGAGACCATCAGGCGGCTCAACAAAGAAAGCCGAAGAAAACACTTGGCCACCAGTATGGTCGGGATGGTAAAGATGGCCGAGACGGTCGTTGTCCTTGCCGAGGAGGGGTCAGACTCCTCGGATCGCGTCAGGGAGTTGGAGTCTGAGAAGGCTGACCTTGCTGCCGGCTCTCGTAAGTTGAAGGCTGCCCTCGAGCGATCTGAGGAAATGTTCCACGAACAAGCCGACTTGCTGGCGGCGGAGAAGGAAAACTCCGGGAAGGTCGCTGAGGAGAGGGATTGTCTTCGGCTGGATAGGGAACGCTTGGAGACCGATAAAGAACGTTTGTCTAAGGAGATCGAGGAGCTAAAAGCTGCCATGCTTCCTGCTGAAGATGAGTCAGAGGATACAACCCCCTTGCGGAGCCGTTCGGATCTGGTCGCGCGCATCCATCTCCTCGAAATAGACTGTGTCGGTGCTTTAACGGACGGTTTTGAGGTTGCGGTCAGCCAGCTCGCCATATTGAATCCGGGCATGAATACCGAGGGAGTGGGTTTCATGTCTCAGATTATTGACGGCCAGGTCGTGCCTCCTCCCAAGTCTCATGTGGTGGATGATGGTAGTCCGGGGAACGTTTAGTCGGGGAGTTTCTGGTCGGGTCTGCGTGCCCGTTTATTGGTATTTGTTTTGGGGCCTGCGTTCCCATGCTTAATTTTGGGGCCTGCGTGCCCGTACATATTTCTTTTGGCCGTTGTGCCATAGTCTGTAACTCCGAACATCGCCGGCCTTTTTGGTCGGTTCATTTTTATTCGTTTTGTGTATGAGCTTTTAAATGGATGTTCATTTTGATTTTAAACTTGCCCGTGTCTAAGTTTTTATATTGTGACGAAATTTGTCTAAGTTATGTCCTCGAGCCACGCTCGTGTTCGGCTGCTACTTTATGGCGAAATTTGCCTAAGTCATGTCCTCGAGTGGAGATCCTTTCGACCCATTTGGTGGCCCGACGTACTTCGAAATGCGTCGGTCGTGCGGAGTGAAGCCCGCTTGCTCGGGCGTATGACCCAGATCGAGGTCGTATGCCCGTGGCGTGAACTGCCCATCGCGAGCTGGATGTTCTGCCATGTGGGTACTTCGAAAGTGGAGCTCGATTGAGGTGTCCCTGTCAGGCATCATCGTTCGTCCTCGTTTGGCTGAACGGTGTTATGTTGTTTGGGCGTAGATTGGGCCCGTACCTTGGCCTATCTACGTGGTCGAGACATTTCTCTCTGTTGACTAGATGTGGATGTTCGACGATGATGGTCCTTAGTGTTTAAGGGATTTTAACTATAGTACTGCTTTAGTTTAGCAGCGTTCCATGGTCGTGGCAATGGTTCTCCGTCTAGCTGCTCGAGGTAGTATGCCCCGGTACCTGTGGCGCCGTGGACGCGGTAAGACCTTTCCCAGTTTGTGGCCAATTTCCCTTCGCGGGAATCTTTCTGGTTTCTTCGTAATACCAAGTTGTCGATCTTGAACTCGCGTTTGATGACCTTGTCGTTGTGACGCAGGGCCACTCGTTGTTTTAGAGTAGCCTCACGCAGGGCTTCCCCCGAACGAATTTCCTCGACCAAGTCAAGTTCGTCCCTGAGTGCTTCGTCGTTCATTTCTTCGTCGAGGGGCACTTCTCTTCGCCTGGAGGGTTCCCTGATTTCTACGGGGATGACGGCTTCGGTGCCGTATGTTAGTCGAAAGGGGGTTTCGCCCGTCGTTGAATGGGGCGTGGTGCGATAAGCCCATAAAACGCTGTGCAGCTCCTCGACCCACCCTCTTTTAGCTTCTCCAAGCCGGCGTTTGAGTCCTCGCAGGATGACTCTGTTAGCGGCCTCGACTTTCCCGTTGGTTTGAGGGTGCTCGACCGAGGTGAAATGTTGTTTGGTTCCCAGCTTAGTGACGAAGTTTTGGAATCCGTGGTCGGTGAATTGGGTGTCGTTGTCGGTGACTAGTGCTCTCGGGATCCCGAATCTGGCGAGGATGTTTCTTTTGTAGAAATGGAGGATATTGTGCGAGGTGATCTTCGCGAGAGCCTCGACCTCTATCTATTTCGTGAAGTAATCCACGGTTACGATAAGGAACTTGTTTTGGTAAGTCCCTTGCATGAATGGTCCGAGGATATCCATCCCCCACCACGCAAACAGCCACGGGGACGACAGTGTGTTCAGCTCGTGAGGGGGAGCGAGATGCATGTCGGCGTGCTTTTGGCACTTGTCACACTTCTTAACGTGTTCTTTGGTGTCCTGCTGCATCGTCGGTCAATAGTACCCCGCTCGTAGGGCTTTCCTCGCCAGGGACTTACCGCCCATGTGTTGGGCGTTAATCCCTTCGTGTATCTCCCGTAATACCTCGGGGACTGTGGATTCGTCGATGCATTTCAGGAGGGGAATGGAGAATCCCATGCGGTATAGTTTATGCTCGAGCACCACGTAGGAGCATGCTCGTCGTTTCATGGCGGTCGCTTCTGTCTGGTCCGAAGGGAGCTCGCCCTTTGTCAGAAAATTGTACACTGGGGTCATCCAGCATGCAGTGTCTCCGATGGCGTGCACCTCGACTGGGGTCGAGGACCTTTCGATGCTCCGGTGTGACAGGGATTCTTGTATGACGGATTTGTTTCCACTCTTCTTTCTTGTGCTTGCAAGCTTGGACAGTATGTCTGCCCTTGTGTTTTGCTCGCGCGGGACGTGTGCTATTTCTGCTCGGTCAAACTTTTTCATGTGTTCTTTGACTAAGTTTAGGTACTCGACGAGGCTGACGTTTTTAGCTTGGTAACTCCCTTGGACTTGGGAAACAACGAGTTGAAAGTCCGTGAAAATTCGTACCTTGCAGGCTCCTAGGTCCTCGGCTAGCCTTAGTCCTGCGAGCAGGGCCTCGTATTCTGCTTGGTTGTTCGAAGTCGGGAAGGAGAGGGTTAACGAGTGCTCGATCACTACGCCCTCCTCGTTTTCTAGGAGGATCCCTGCGCCGCTTCCGGACGAGTTGGAAGCTCCATCGACAAAGATGGTCCATTTGTGTTCCTTCCCTGCGGGAAGGACGTGAGCTGTCATTTCCGCGATGAAGTCGGCCAGGACTTGTGCTTTTAGAGCTTTCCTGCTCTCGTATTGAATGTCGAACTCAGAGAGTTCCAAGGACCATTTCAACATTCGGCCCGCCATGTCAGGTCGACCTAAGAGTTATTTCACTAGTTGGTCGGTTTGCACTATGACTGTGTGGGCCAGAAAATAGTGTTTGAGTCTCCTCGCCGCGTTGACGAGGGCTAGAGCTACTTTTTCTATCTGTTGGTATCTTCTCTCGGGTCCTTGTAGGGCTTTGCTCGTGAAATAAACGGGTTTCTGCCCGTCGGTGGTCTCACGAATGAGAGCCGCGCTGATGGCTTCGTTTGAGACGGCCAAGTATAGGAATAAAGGCTCCCCGTCGACTGGTCGAAACAGTACGGGCGTTTGGGATAAACTTTATTTTAGGTGGCGCAGTGCCCGTTCACATTCCTCGGTCCATTCGAAGTCCGCTTCTTTGTGAAGAAGTTTGAAGAAGGGAAAGGCGTGTTGAGCGGATCTCGCGACGAAGCGGGACAGCGAGGTGAGCATGCCGTTCATGACTTGTATTGATTTCTTCGACATAGGTGTTGGGAGGTCGGAGAAGGCTCAACATTTATCGGGATTGGCTTCGATCTCTCGTTCTGTTAGGTAGAACCCGAGGAATTTCCCTGCTTTGACCCCGGACGTGCACTTCTCGGGATTGAATCTCATCTTACATTGTCTTGCTTGGGCGAAGACTGCTTTGAGGTAGGCTGCATGATCGGTGTCTGCTCGGGACTTGACGATCATGTCGTCCATGTAAACCTCGAGCATGTCTCCGATTTGTTTGTGGAACACTGTGTTCATCATACGTTGGTAAGTTGCACCTGCGTTCTTTAGTCTAAAGAGCATTAAGTTGTAGTAATAGTTGCCCGAGCTGGTCATGAAGACAGTGCAATGCTTGTCGCCCATGGCCATTGGGATTTGGTTATATCCTGAATAGGCATCCATGAACGACAGTATTTTGTAACCGGCCGAGTTGTCGACCAACATATCTATGTTCGATAAAGGAAAAGCATCCTTCGGGCATGCCCGATTGAGATCAGTATAATCAACACACATCCGCTATTTTCCATTATTCTTTTTGACTAGTACAACATTTGACATCCAGGTTGAATATCAGGCTTCAGAAATAAAATTTGCCTCTAGGAGGTCTTTTACAGCTTTTTCAGCAGCCTCCGCTTTCTCCGGAGACTGCCTACGCCTACGTTGTACTACTGCCTTAGCAGCTGGGTCTATGGCGAGACGGTGACAGGCGACCTCGGGGTCAAGTTCGGGTATCTCCGCAGCGCTCCAGGCGAACAAGTCAGCATTCTCGCGCAAGTAGGCTTTGATTTTCTTCCTTGCCAGGTCGGGGAGGTCGGTACCAATCTTCACTCCTCTGCTTGGGTCCTCGCTGAGGGGGACGAGCTCGAAGTCCCCGTCCGGAATTGGTCGGAGGGGGATTTGCTCGCCATTGGGAGGTTCGTCCTGATCGAAATGGGTGTCCAGAGCTATGGAGTCGACCTTTGGGGGAGCTCTCCGCTCTTCTGTTTTGACGGGCTCTGGCTTGTCGGGCTCCTGTCGCATCGTCATCAGTCTCTTGGCGGGCCTTGTCCCAGTGTCGACCGTGTCGCGTCCCTTGGATGCGGCATTGAAACACCTTCGAGCAGCGGCCAGGTCCCCCTAGATGGTAGCAACCCGTGCCCTCTTGGTGTATAACTTCATCTTCAAGTGGACGGTGGAGGGCACCGCGGTCAGCTCTGCTAGTGTCGGTCTCCCCAGGATGCAGTTGTAGAGGGACGGGCAGTCGATGACCAGGAAGCGCACCTTGACCTGCCTCGTTGTTGTTCCCTCGCCGAAGGTAACCATGAGCTCGACATATCCCCAAGGTTTGGAGGTCGAGCCGTTGAAGCCCTGTAAGTCCGACCCCACATACGACGAGAGGTGCGAGTCATCTAGCTGCAGAGTCCGGAATAATTGACTGTACATCACGTCGACGGAACTTCCTTCGTCGACGAGGATGCGGTGCACGTCAAAGTTGACCCTTCTTGCTCTTATCAGCAGAGGAATGATTGCATTTGGGGCTCCTCCGGGGATCTCTTCGAGGTAAAAGGTGATAGGCTTCGACCTACCTTTCACCCTTTCAAAAGTCACCGTCTAAGAAGGTGCAGAGTCGACCAGTTCATCCAGCTTTCTCTTGGCCGAATTGATGGTTAGGTTGTTGAATCCTCCACCATTGATGACCATGGTGGAGGGAAAGTATTCCCACCTTCTGTGTGTTGTGAGTGGCTCCTGCAGGTGTTCGGGGACATAGAAGTCCTCCGGTCTGGTGACGGAGAAGGCGGTCTGGACGGGGACCGACTCGTCAGATGGTCAAGCGTCTTCCTCCGGTTCTCTTGTCTCCCGGGTGTCGCGACGAGGAGCGTCTTTTTGCCGGTATTGGGCGAGCCTCCCTCCCTTGATGAAGGTTTCGATGGAGTCCTTCAAGTGGATGCAGTCTTCAGTCAGATGACCATGGCTCCTATGGTACTAACAGTATTTGCTCTTGTCTACTCCGGGCTTGGCAGGAGCAGGTCGAGGGCGCTTGACGCTGCCGTCTTTAAAATTCGTGCTGGCACACTCCGCCAAGATGCGCTCGCGGGAAGCTGTGAGCGGAGTGTATTCTGTAAAACGCCCTGAGGGTCCTCTTTGCTCTCGGACTTCTCGGGGTTTGTCCTCTTTTCTTTTCTCCCCGGTTCGTCGAGGAGGAGCGGATTGTTGGTGCGGGTTGCTGCTGGATTCGCGAGTTCTGAGGTCTCGGGCTCTGTTGGCCGCCTCCCTTTCCTCGTAATCCATATATGCGCGGGCCTTCTCGAGGAGACCATCGAACGTTCGTGGTGGTTCGATGCCCACTGCCTTTCTGAATTCTGTGCCGGGGAGGAGCCCCCTCTCCAGCAAGTACCTTTTCATGTGGTCCACGCAGGGGACCTGTATGGCTTCACGATTGAAGCGATTAATAAATTCTCTCAAGGTTTCATCCTGTCTCTGGATGATGGCCTCGAGTGCTGCCTCGGTCTTTGGGTGTCACCGAGATGCAGTGAACGAACTTATGAATTGATTCTTCAGGTTTCGCCACGAGGTGATTGATCCAGGGGCGAGGCCTTTATACCAATCCATTGCTGCCTTTCTGAGGGTCGTGGGAAACAACCGACATTTGATGGGTCCCCCGATATTATGGTAATGCAGCATAGCCTCGAACCTGTCTATGTGGTCGACTGGGTCTGCGACTCCGTCGTATTCTTTCAGATGTGGAGGCTTCTCCATGCCCGGGGGGATGGGTGCCTCCATAATGGCTTGTGACAGGGGACCACGGGGGTCGTCCTCGTCACTTCGCTCCCGGGACAGGGATGGGGACCTGAGATATTGTCGTGCCCGACGGTCCTGGTCGTGCTGGGTATCCCTCGAGCGGGGTGCTCGTTGGTCAATTCTTCTGTTCCTGTCCCCAGAGTGTCTTCTTTCTTTCCGTATGAGGCCATGGTTGCGCCCTCCGGCTTCAATGATAGGTTGCCTCTCCAAGGGGGGTCGTCTCCCCGACGGTCGGGGCGACGGGCTTCAGGAGGTGTCTCTGTATTGTCTCCGCGGGAGAGATAGGAGATGTACCTCTGTTACTCAAGGAGGTGGAGTCTGAGGCCTCATGTGTCTCCTCGCGGGTCTTCTATCGTCTTCTAGCGCCCTCAATCTTTCCCCCTGGGCAAAGATGAGGTAGTTGGTTTGATTGATCGCCGCGAATAGTGTGCGGGTTGTGGCATCTGCCCCGGCGGGGACAGGGACTTCCTGAAATTGGGCAGCCAAATAGTTTGGGGGAGCTGCGTTGTCTTCTTTGAGCGGCGGAGGGACTGAAGAAGACGAGGAAGTAGCTCCGTCACGGTGGACTGAGGGCCCGGGGATGGTGCCCCCGGGGAGTGTGCTATGGTCGGGGTTGTCGGCGTTGTCGGGAATTCCGTTTTTATCCGTGAAGTTGTTGTTGATGTCGACGGCGCGGATGTTCTGTTCGTCCCGGACTTGGTCAGCCATGACGGTAGGAGGTGATTTTGAGCTTTGGTCTTCGAGGGTTTGCAAGATGGGGAAGCTAGTTTCCCACAGACGGCGCCACTGATCTTACCTGATCAGACTTGGACCGTCACGACTAACTCGGGCAGAATCTGAGTGAGATGGGGGGGGGGGGTACCTGCAAGACACTCCGATGCTAAAATGAGTGACGGAATGAGCAGACAAAGAGTGTATGTATGCGTAAGAGATGAATACCTGACCCTCTAGGAACAGAGGGTATTTATAGCCCCCAGCGCTGGGCCAAGGTCCCCTCATTGGGCCGATCAGAACTGGCCCAATAAAGGAACTGCCAGGTTCTACGTGTGTAGTGGGGCCCCGCACGTGGTCCCCTTCCTGGTGATGCTCTGTGAAGAATGAGGAGGGACGAAGACGCGGTCTTTCCGGAGTTTAGATGATTCGATAACGGTCGAGAGGACAGAATCTGCCCTACGGGGAGAGTGCTCGAGCAGGACTCGAGCTGGAGTTCTCTTGGTCGGGGACACCATGTGTCGCGGGCAATGGCGGGCATGGCTGCAGTCTGTGGTCGGGCACGCTGGCGGGAATCCGCGGGCGCGCATTTCTCGAGGAGCTGCTTGGATTGGGCCTTTATCCCTGCTTTGAGTCAGGACGGGCCCAGTCCAGAACAGTTTTGGAAACAAAACATTTGTTGATCCCGAGTGTAGTCACATGTCAACTTTAGGTAGAAAAGAGTCGATTTTCTTATATTATAAATTGACATAAATCGATATTGTTAAGTTGAATGTTATTATTAAAGTTTGAAAACTAGTACTCATAATTGTTTGTGTGAATTTCTAATGGTTATTGACACTTTGTCTTGATTAAAAAAAAAACTTATGGTGATACCTAGGAAGTAGCTGACATTTCATTCATGAAATAAAAATTTAAAAAATAAAACACAAAAATTTGTAATATAATCTACAAGTAACATCCATGACTAATGAATTAATTTTATTTTTCTATCTCTATTTCAAAAATAAGCTTCTCTAATACCAAAGTACATACTCCATACAAAAAAAAATTATAAACAACAATTAATGAATAAAATCAATTTGTATTAAATTGCATTTTGCAAATGTGAATCTCAAACACTCCAAAGTTCTCAACATTGCTCCAAAAGTAACACATTCATTGCCCATTTTCTATAACAAGACACCACACTTCATATATCTACACATCCCCCCAAAAGAATCAAGACATGATTGAGCTATGTATATGTCCAAGAATTGTTGCCTCATGTTTCTAGTGACGACCCATCTCTTTACTAGTGATCTGGCCGCTATCAGGAAATTCTTGACTTGACATTATTGCTTGTCTAAACTTCACCATATCAGCATTGTATTGCATTGTATCATATTCTGAGCCTGAAGAAGTATAAACACTGCTATGGCCTGAAGCTTTAATCATACTTTCCTTCAAATCCTCTAGTGACACATCTCCTTCTAATGCTCTTACTATCTGCACATAAATTATACATGAACAAAGTGAGGAATTTATTTGGTCATATTATCAATGATAAACCAATATTTTGTGCATCATTCTTAAATTACCTGGCTCATTTTTGAACGCTTCTTAGCGGAATGACGAATGCTACTAGAAGCGCAAGCTGCCATTCTTATCATTTCTTGATTGTTGTAGTTTCCTTCCAAAAATGGATCTATCAACTCTTTGAAGTTTCCATCCTCTTCCAATGCTTGACTCAAGAGTGGTCGAGCCTACTCAATACACGACTAAGCTTAAATATAAATAATGATATACATAATATTATACTCCTTTGCCAGGAGTGAAGGAGTTAAAAGATCAGGGTTTGATCTCTAGCGATGGAGAAAATATTAACATAACAACTAATATACTCATCGCTTAGAAAAGAAAAAGAAAAAAGACATTATATAATATTATAGTACTAACCCAGTCAACTAAACTTTCGTCCATGGCATTGCTTAAATCCAAAGGTCTCTTCCCGGTTAAGAGTTCTAGTAGCATGACTCCAAATGAGAAAACATCAGATTTCTCTGTCAGTTTTCCACTAGATGCATATTCCGGTGCCATATACCTATCCCAACATGAAAATTTATGGTATCAATATAAATTTTGTCTTTGTCGTCGTTATTACTATATAGTTATAATTGTTGATATTCAAATCATGAAACAGAGAATTACCCGAATGTTCCCATAACACGAGTTGAGACGTGTGTATTAGTATCGGTAGTCAACTTAGCCAATCCAAAATCAGCCACCTATTTAAGATGCATAACTTGTAAAATCAATCTTCAGCAAGAAAATGTATTGGTAACATAAGTGATAGCAACATGGTAAATGTGAGAAACCTTGGCTTCGAAGCTATCATCAATTAGAACATTAGAAGCCTTAATATCACGGTGAATAATGCGAGGACTACCTGAATAGAGCAAATTATTATATAAATCAAATATGAGAAAGATAACGAGAGAGTAAAAGTTTAAGAAATGGATTGTAAGAGATCTATATGCTTGTGAGGCACCAACATCTCATGGGGACCTGCTCTTCTTGCTCTTCCAAACTGACGGAGTGCTAGACATGGATTGTAAGAGATCCCTCCTTGGGTACCAATCAGAGGAACATTAGGGTATTCCCCGCATCGATCGATAATAGCTATCTCATCCAAACCTCTGCAAGTCCAAATGATGTATTTATCGGTGAGAGACATCAACCTATGAGCCCAACCTCTTCCTCCTTGATTTTTTAGTACGAATTTGGGGAGGTGTGAAATAAACCACCTCACCAACAAAGGGATACAACACCATAGGGTTCCTCGTCTTCGGGTAGTACGGGCATGAAGTTGTTGCAAGATGTCACCCAGGAGAGTGGGCACAGGATTCTGAGACATAAAGATCCTTATGGCAGTGACATTGATGAAGTTGTCAGGATTAGGAAACAGGACTAACCCATAGATTAGGAGAGCCAAGATGTCTTCATATGCCCTAAAGTCCAGGTCATTCCAGAAATTGTTAGCTTTACCGATCAGAAACTTGGCCAAGAAACCCTTAACTCCGCTTCTAGTCACCCAGTTGTCTGTTACCTCTTGATGGGTCAAAGGAAGAGCTGCAGCAATATCCTCAAGCCTGAGGGTCTTTTCCCAACCAGTAAAGGGAGTCTGATCCAAGATAGGGATACCAAGCAAATCAGAGAACTCTTCCAGGGTAGGGACCAGCTGGAAGTCTTGAAAGGTGCAGCACTGGTACTGAGGGTCATAGAACTGGGTCAGAACACTCATCAACTGTTGATCCCGCTTTGCAGTGACTAAACTGAGAAGGGAGCCATGTCTCTGAATGAAGGAAGTGGTATTTGGAATTCTGCTAACCAACTCATCAAGCAACTCAGGTGAACGAACAAAGTTGAACCGGATAGTATTCCTTCGCACAGGCATCATAATGTCCTACAAAACAGAGCAAAGATGAAACCCTCTTGTCTTTGAAATGGTCAGTCCTTATGCAGGATGCATGCAATGCTCATGATGCTATGATGTTATGATAAAGCACACCACATACAGATACAAAGGCAAACATGGTAAGGCACACAAGTCACACAAGGCAAGCCCCTAAAGTTTAGGCCAGCATGAGGTCTAGGTACTACCCTCTTTCAGTTTGTTGGTTCATACCTGTCCTAATCAAAAGTAACCGGGTTCTTAGAGGATCCCAATATCATTGACTACCCTCAATCAGTCATAACTCCAGCATCGCAATCTTTTCTTGCGGCCAGAACCATCACGAGAGTTTAGCCTCAATGGGTGTAGCATACTGCTACTGTTCTAAAGGCCAAGTTGTGTCAATTAAGGTTCTAAGGTTGTTGGTGTTTAATGACTCCTTAGAAGACCCATATTCTCCTCGTTGCAACACAAGGGATATCGGTACAGACCAAGGTGCCACACCAACATAGCCACTGTTTCACCTGTGTCGGTCTACGCCGGACAGGTCCCTCACAGCTTATGCTACCTAAACAGGGTATCCCCAGATCCGGGTTAGGATCTATGTAACTCCGATGCAACCCACAATAGTAAAGCAAGCAAATCAATACAATTGAAAACATAGTTATGAACTAGCCCTAAGGTACACCTCACTTTAAGTTTATCCCCAGCAGAGTCGCCAGTTCTGTGATCGGTGGATCTGGAACTGACTGTTTAACGTTGGTTTGCGAAATGTCGCGGAAGCAAGAGTCGCCACCGTCTTTTATTTTCTCCAAATGGAAAGGACAAAAGCACAGAAAAATTCCTTAAAGAGATTGCTCTCGGTTCGGGAGGTAGATTATAGAAAGGGAAGGTGTTATCACCCTTTCTATCCATGGTTATCCATGGGCTCTTAGATACTTGCTCATTTGTGTTTTCAAAAATGGTTTGTTTGCTTTTCAACTGTGGGTTTTAAAAAGTTTCTTTGAAAATTTCAGTTCGACTCTTGTATCGGTCCTCAAGAGTGTTTGAAAAATTGCTTTCGAAAGCTTTTTGAAAAGGTGTCGGTGTGAAAAGTATTTTTGATTTGTTTTTGAATTTAGAGCAAGTATCTAGAGTCGTCTACCTACCCTAAGGAATTCGTCTGTGTAAATGTCCTTTAAAGTAGTGCCATCCCACCATTGAGAGGTAGGCAGCACCACCGTTGGAGGTGTTTGGGTCAATTCGAGGTTCGGGACATGGTGATCACCAGAGCAATGGGAAGACACCTTAGAAGCTACCCTCATGCCAGGTTCTCGGATCATGAGGACTTACTAAGACATCCTCTACTCGACGATCACCTTTCGAGGCAAGGCAACAGTGACGCGTACCCTAGGGGTGGTGTGTGATTTGTGTGTCGTTTTCATTTATTTATCTTGTCATGATTTTGGTGTTCTACGCTTGATTTTATTTAGACATTCATTCTTGCATGCTTTATTTAACGGTTAAAATATTTGCGGGAAAGTAAATTCTAAGCTATTACAAATGGCGCGGGTCCACATCGCCAAAATTAACCAGGACCCGATTTGACGGAAAAATAAATAAAGCAAATAAAGTAAAGTGCGAGAAGTAATTAAAACGTTACAAGGCTTCGGGAGAGGTACACAATTATTTGAATGACATAAAATAAATATGCGAAATTAGAGGTAAAATTAAGAATATGGGCGTTGGACCCTTTTGCAAAAATTGAAATTACATGAATTAATTAATTAAGAAAAGAAATTGTTTTTGTTTTTGGTATTTTTATGTTTTAAGATTTAATAGAAAAAAGAAAGAATTAATTAAAATTTAAATGAGATGCAAACCCTAATTCCAATTATTTTAATTTATTAAGAAAACATGAAACTTTAACCTAATTTAAGCCCTAATTAATTTACATGCAAATTTGATTATAAAAATAAATAAAATAAATAAATATTATTATGAGAAAGAAAAATTAAAAAGGAATAAAAACATTAATTAAACCTAATTCTACTTCTTTTAGATTTTTATTATGAAAAGAATTAACATTAAAACCCTAATTTAAATTAATTTATTTACATGCAATTTGTTTATGAAAATAATTAAAATAAAGTGTTTATTATATTTTTTGTCTTTTTTTGATTTTTAGGCATTTTTTATATTTGGTAAAAATAATTAATTAAATCAAAACAATAAAGAAGATAAAATAATTATTGAAAATAAAACACAAAGAAAATATATAGAATTTGCAAACCAGGGGGGGTGGAAGTCCCAATATGGAGGTTTTGGCCTTAGCAATCTGGCCCATTAAGGAGCTGGCCTTTATTGACTTCCCAGATGGCATGCTGCAGCGTTGACCTATGCTCATGGTATGCTTTCAATCTATGCCCTTGACTGGATCTCAGCGTGCACGTGGATGACTGGATGATGAAGTGTATGGTGCGTCTGCAGTATGGAAATTGCATAGGAACATATATGGCAAAATAATATGGGAAATTATACAGACCTGGGGTTCGAACCCAGGTCTTGGACGTCAATACCATCAACACTTGCCAGCTGAGCCACACAATGCATTTGATATATTAGTAACAAATAAATAATATAAAAGAAAAGCAAAACGTTAGTGGGTCCGCGCGCCAATTTTCAAACAGACCAACCAGCTTATGCCAACACATCATCTTCCTCGCGTGGTTTTGTTTTTTTCTGAAACAAGAACATTAAACAACGGTTTTCTATGCGTTGTATTAGGTGGTTTTAGAGAAAATAGCGATTAGCTCTCCTTGGCACATAAATTCAGCGCGATGGGTGTTTCCTTTTCGTCTGAACGTGCTGAATCTAATGGTGGTGGTTTGGAGTCTCAATTTTTCCTCGTTTGCAAATCCCCAATTCCAACCTCTGAAAACCCTAAAACTCAAACATGGCATAATCGTATATAGCGCACAAAAATGCAATTGAATATGTTAGTTAGCATCAGAATATCATAATGAACATGAATCAATAAATAAAAAATGCAAAGGATGCGTGAATCATGATGCACGATTGTGGAATTTTCTTGATGCAGTTTCGGTTCAATATACCAGTTCTTGGAGTTTGAATGGATGATATGGATTGGAACACGTTCAGGAACCTTCAAGGAAGCTAATGGAATAGGTTTTGTGCTTTGAATCGACCTAAAAAGTGCTTTTCAGTTTTTGAGTTTTTAGAGAATTTTTCAAGTTTGCAATGGTGTATTCTGTGCAGCTGCCAGTCTCTTGTGATTAGGGTTATGATCAGGTATTTGTATGGAGTCTATTAGGTTAACAAAACTCAATAAAATCTAATGCAATAATGGTTTTTTTGGAAATTTGATTTTAAGGATCTTTTTTCAATCTTTTTCAAGTGTTCTTGGTTCTCAATCATGCCAATCAATCCAAATCTTTCCTAATTTGCATATGCACGAAATATTGATGATATAATGTGCACAAAAAGATTGAAAAAACTTAGGTTAGTATTTTTTCATGTATTTATTTTAATTTTAATGAATTATTATTAATAAAAATCCAAATAAATAAATAAAAATGAATAAAAACTTCCCTTTGGGCCAAGTGGTCGTGCACATGCTTAGAATGATGAATCATGGAAGAAAAATGGGCCCATTAGCAATTTTAGGTCATTTGAATCAATGTTGACTTTTCAAAATATCCAAAAATTTCCCAACTTCCACAAGGCATAACTTGCTCAATTTTAAGATTTTCTCATGTTCTTGGACATTTTGGAAAGGTCTTTGAGTCCTCTAACCAATGTCTTTGGTCCCATGTCATTTTGATTTACCAATCTCAAGTTATGGCCTTTGACTTAAAGTCCCTTTTTGTTGACTTTTGAAAATGACCTATAATGTTGAAATTAATAACTTTTTGTGAGAGCATTTCTTGGACTTGAAGTATGAAGATGAGTTGTAGGAAATGTCTTTCTCTTCAAAATGAGCTTTGGATGGAATTTTTCTGATAATCCATGTGAAAGTTATGCCCTGGTCAATTTCAGTTGACTTTTCCAACTGTCCAAATAAGGAAACTTTTGCATCTTTGATGATTTCAGAGCCAAATTTTGAGAATCATGATCAAGCATTGATCAAATGATGTTTGTGGCTTCAAAATGATATGTTGACCAAAAATTTGAACTTTTGACTGTCAAATGACCATTTTGCCCCTACAGTTGACTGTAGTGCAACTTAGGGTTTTGACTGTGCAATTTTGTGTTGAATGCCTTGAAACTTGATATGAAGATACTTGACCATATTTGTAGGCATATGAGACTTGATTGGGCCTTTGAAAACTTCATTTTCTTGATCAGACTCAAAACCCTAATCTTGACTGTATAGGAGACCTTTGACTGTGCAACCCTTGGGGAATCTTGAGACTTGATTTGGCAATTTCTTGAAGAATATGGGAGGGCAAATTTTGGGGTACAACACTTGTCAACTTGCAAAACAAAAACACTTGCCTATTTTTCAAACCACACTTCACAAACACTTTCAAAACAAACTTTCAAAAAAACCTTAAAACATCTTTTCAAAAAGACAAACACCTTTTGTAAAACATTCAAGTAAAGAATTGTTACAAGGGTAGCCTAGACAAGGCATCTTTTTCAAAACATTTTCAAAGCCACACACAAAGCACCATTTCAAACAATTGAAAACCAAGGCAAGTTGATCTAAGCAAGTACCTAAGAGCCCATGGATAACCATGGATAGAAAGGGTGCTAATACCTTCCCTTTCTATAATCTACTCCCCGAACCCAAGAAAAATCTCAAAGGTTTTTGCTGTGCTTTTTAAACCTTTCCTTAGGATAAAATAAAAAGTCGGTGGCGACTCTTGCTCAACCAAAACATTTGCGAAAACAAACGCAAAACCATAGTCAGTTCTCCCACCGTATCACAATGTCCTATGAAGCAGCATAAGACATCGCACCTGAGCTGAAGTGATTATGTTAAATCTGTTATGATTTAACAAGTGCAGAATATCTAGAGAATATTATGCAATCCTATGTGGTGCTGAAATCAATGTCAAGAGAATCAAGTCATAATATTTGAAGATTATACAATTTCTAAATATGTAGATTATTTAGGAAACTAATGATTGAAGACCTTGTTTGTAGTAGAAGTTTCTGCTGATTCGTAACAGCTAAATTGTTGTTATTAGAAAGTCCAAGTCTAGTTGGGAATAGGTTATAAATATGAGGATTTGGAACCTAGTTTGACACGAGTTCAAGATGTAGAAGTCTAGGACTTTGTCAAGGTGAACCACCCGGGTTGTGGGATGGTCACCATGCTCTTCTCGAAGCTGTGAAGTAAGAGTTGAGTATTGTACTTGGAGGAAGCTTGAAGTAACTCCAAGTTGTGTTCTTAGTTAGGAGAAAGGTTGTAAACATGGTAGTTTACCCTTGAGTCTTAGCTAGGTATGGTCATAGAAGTGTGTCTTCCCGTTTGTTCAGAATTGTGTTGATCCAATCACTGTCTGTGATTGAAGAGGGATTAAGGAGGGTCTCATATCTAGGTGAGTCTTAGATAAAAATATAGTGAGGGTAGTGATTAAGTGATAAATTGTAAATGGAGGAATTTAGATTTGAATTGATACTACTAGTAGTGGATTTATCCCTGACTTGGTATGCCCTCAGAGTAGGTAGTTAGACCGAATTGGGTAAACAATTATGTGTGTGGTTTTATGCTTTTCAGTACTGATTTTAGTGTTTATACCTTGCCTATGTTATTTTTGTCAGACCAGATATCTCAACATCCTCTTAAGACATCTTGATTCTGTCGTACCAGAATTTCACAATCTCAATTCGATATTGAAATATGAAAACATCCAAGTGAGTCGAATCCGGTAATCAAATATATAAAACTCCCAGCAACAGCCATCGTGCCGTAAATCCCTAAAACAAAACTACACATTTAAACAAAATCATGTTTTAAAAATAACAATAAAACAATCTCAATTCGATAAAGGCAATAAAACACATCTACATCCATAAATGCAACATATAAAGTCCGATATAATTGATCCAAAAATCAGATTTATGAATCACTAAAACCTAGACAAAATCAAAATCATCATAAATTACAACCCCATTAGACGAAGATGGAGACGCGACAGAGGGATGAGACTAGAGGACAGAGATGGAGGTGCGACGGCAGGAGGAGATCAGAGGGAGGATATGGAGGCGTGACAGAGGGAGGAGATTAGAGGGCGAAGATGGAGGCGCAGCGGAGGGTGGAGACCAAAGGGTGAAGTCGCGCATGAAGATCACCAAACCTGAAACAACAAACATGAATTTAAAAACAAAATTGAATCTTGCGAAAATCAATAATGAAAATGAAGAATAAACATGACTAAAAGAGAAAGAACGAAGAATCGAGAGAAACGAGAAAGAAAAGAGGAAGAGAAAGAAGATATGAGAAGAAGGAAACGATAGAAGGAGATTAATGAGTGAGAAACGTGTAGAACATGTGGATGGTAGTGGAATGGTGAGAAGGGGAAAAGAATTGAAGATGAACGTGTTGTTTTGTAACCGGCATGCTTTGTGGACAAATTGGAATGAAGAAGGAAAAGAATACGAAGGTTTTGGAAACAAAACATTTGTTGATCCCTAGTGTAGTCACATGTCAACTTTAGGTAGAAAAGAGTCGATTTTCTTATATTATAAATTGACATAAATCGATATTGTTAAGTTGAACGTTATTATTAAAGTTTGAAAACTAGTACTCATAATTGTTTGTGTGAATTTCTAATGGTCATTGACACTTTGTCTACATTAAAAAAAAAAAACACTTATGGTTATACCTAGGAAGTAGCTGACATTTCATTCATGAAATAAAAATTTAAAAAATAAAACACAAAAATTTGTAATATAATCTACAAGTAACATCCATGACTAATGAATTAATTTTATTTTTCTATCTCTATTTCAAAAATAAGCTTCTCTAATACCAAAGTACATACTCCATACAAAAAAAAATTATAAACAACAATTAATGAATAAAATCAATTTGTATTAAATTGCATTTTGCAAATGTGAATCTCAAACACTCCAAAGTTCTCAACATTGCTCCAAAAGTAACACATTCATTGCCCATTTTCTATAACAAGACACCACACTTCATATATCTACACATCCCCCCAAAAGAATCAAGACATGATTGAGCTATGTATATGTCCAAGAATTGTTGCCTCATGTTTCTAGTGACGACCCATCTCTTTACTAGTGATCTGGCCGCTATCAGGAAATTCTTGACTTGACATTATTGCTTGTCTAAACTTCACCATATCAGCATTGTATTGCATTGTATCATACTCTGAGCCTGAAGAAGTATAAACACTGCTATGGCCTGAAGCTTTAATCATACTTTCCTTCAAATCCTCTAGTGACACATCTCCTTCTAATGCTCTTACTATCTGCACATAATTATACATGAACAAAGTGAGGAATTTATTTGGTCATATTATCAATGATAAACCAATATTTTGTGCATCATTCTTAAATTACCTGGCTCATTTTTGAACGCTTCTTAGCGGAATGACGAATGCTACTAGAAGCGCAAGCTGCCATTCTTATCATTTCTTGATTGTTGTAGTTTCCTTCCAAAAATGGATCTATCAACTCTTTGAAGTTTCCATCCTCTTCCAATGCTTGACTCAAGAGTGGTCGAGCCTACTCAATACACGACTAAGCTTAAATATAAATAATGATATACATAATATTATACTCCTTTGCCAGGAGTGAAGGAGTTAAAAGATCAGGGTTTGATCTCTAGCGATGGAGAAAATATTAACATAACAACTAATATACTCATCGCTTAGAAAAGAAAAAGAAAAAAGACATTATATAATATTATAGTACTAACCCAGTCAACTAAACTTTCGTCCATGGCATTGCTTAAATCCAAAGGTCTCTTCCCGGTTAAGAGTTCTAGTAGCATGACTCCAAATGAGAAAACATCAGATTTCTCTGTCAGTTTTCCACTAGATGCATATTCTGGTGCCATATACCTATCCCAACATGAAAATTTATGGTATCAATATAAATTTTGTCTTTGTCATCGTTATTACTATATAGTTATAATTGTTGATATTCAAATCATGAAACAGAGAATTACCCGAATGTTCCCATAACACGAGTTGAGACGTGTGTATTAGTATCGGTAGTCAACTTAGCCAATCCAAAATCAGCCACCTATTTAAGATGCATAACTTGTAAAATCAATCTTCAGCAAGAAAATGTATTGGTAACATAAGTGATAGCAACATGGTAAATGTGAGAAACCTTGGCTTCGAAGCTATCATCAATTAGAACATTAGAAGCCTTAATATCACGGTGAATAATGCGAGGACTACCTGAATAGAGCAAATTATTATATAAATCAAATATGAGAAAGATAACGAGAGAGTAAAAGTTTAAGAAATGGATTGTATGTAAAATATATCTAAATCTCACAATCTTCATGAAGGTAAGCAAGCCCTCTAGCAGATCCTAGTGCAATTTTCATTCTAGTAGGCCAATCCATGGTAGGCACACTCTTTCCTGTAATCAAATATATAAGATATCGGCATCGTTGTTAGTTTCTTCAGTTCCCATATCTATCTATATTTTACCCTTGTTGAACACAGACACTATACACATACCATGAAGATGATATTCCAATGTTTGATTCGGAACAAATTCATAGACCAACATTCTTTGTCCACCACAAACACAATATCCAACAAGAGAAACAAGATGACGATGATGAACACGGCTAATAATATCAATCTCAGCTTGGAACTCACGTTCGCCTTGTCCACTACCCGCTTTCAAACTTTTGACAGCAATTTCCTTTCCATTAGGCAATATTCCCTTATGAACATAACCAAAACCACCTTGTCCTATAATATTCTCATTAGCGAAACCTTTAGTCGCCGATGCCAATTCCTCATAAGAGAATGTACCTCCCTTGAGAGTAAGCGATAGGCCTGGAGAAGGAGGAGGCAAAGCGCCCGGCGGACCCATTCCAAACGAATAGTTTCCACTCATTTCGCCGCTATTCATCATAGGATGTGGTGCACCCCAAACTCCACTTCCATTTGGTGTATGTTGTTGAACTCTAACTACATGTTCCATTCCATGTGGACCTGAAACTGGACCTCCTTGCCAATTTGGATGAGGATGTTGTCCACTGTGGTAGTAACTACTCCCTGTATAAGTTATTTTAGAGCCCCAAAGTAACTATATATCAATCAATTAGTTAATTTGCTAAGTAATTCATCGTGTCAAACATAATTCGAAAATAGAACACAAAATCATTTTAACCAGCATAACATACTTACATTGTGATGAATAATCCTGCTCTGAAGTACGAAATAAGTAGTCTAAGAATCAAGAATCAGTCTTCATTCTTCCAATTGTTCTTCAAACAAATTACTCTAAACATGATATAAGTATGCAAAATGCCAAGTATGATGATCATAATGTTTTTTAAGTTCTTTAGCATCAATAGAGACTATAGTTTTATATGACATGCATTGCCTAAGAAAATATCTATCAGTAGAGCCTATAGTCTAATTCGTATTAAGTGAGCTAATTAACTAAAATATGATCAATGATTGTTTTAGTTATAATTCGAACTCGAGTTTTATGAATAATTCCACTTTAACTAAAGTGAGACATGTATTCACCTTTTGCAAGGGAAGGATCTCCATGAGGACCAGGACCATAATAGTAATTTTGGTTTCTCTTCTTCTTCCTACAACAAAGGAAACAGATGCCAACGAAGAGAAGAACGAACAATGCAGATCCAATAGCAGCTCCAACTATTATCGATTGGTCATCACCCTTATGGTGACTGCGGTTGGAAGATTTATCATTTGATGAAACTGCCTTGTTTCCTTCTCCAGAAGGCGATGATTTTTGCCGTGAAGATGATCCATCAGCATCATCAGGAGTAGCATTATCAGGTGTGGCATTATCAGGTGAAGAGTTGTGTGACATTGTAATTTTCTTTTGTGTCTTGTGTTGTGTTCCGGCAAATAAGGTTGTTGATTTCTTCGTTGAATCACCACAATGCCGGAAACACAACGTTAATTTACACTATTCTGCACCTTTTCTTCTTATAATGCTTGAGAACCCTAACCTAACAATAACAATAAGATCATGTTAATTAGATGTAGACAAAAAAAAAAAATATCTATGCATGTTATGATTAAACAAAAATGGAAAGAAGAATTGGTATGAACCTAGAAAAAGGTGTAGAAGGGTTCTCAAAAGGAAGAAACAAGAAGTTTTGTTACATGACAAACACAAAAGGATATGATCTCTGTGTTCCCTCAATGGTCTCCTACAAAGGAGGGCATCAATTATAGGTTTTACCATTTTTCTGGCTGGTGTTTAATTCATCATCAAAATTCTACACACATTATTTTAATTAAGGATATTGATGGATCTATCCAACACTTAACAAATATTATTAACTTGAAAGGTCGTGAATAATATTTCAAGTTAAAATACAACACATTTAGAGAAAATAATGCAATGTTGTTAACTTTGAAAGGCTTTATAGTTTTTTTTTTTTAATTAATCTTTATGGTATTTTTCCCTATTATAAATAATCATTCTTAGATAGAGCAATGCGATTTTGCATCTTCCACTATACACATAAATTTCTAGCCAAAAAATGCATTTATCCAATTATATAAAATAATAAAATTAATAAATTATGTTTATATATAATTAAATAGTATTTTTTAAATAAAAATACTGTAGTGATATATATGAGGGGCCACAAATGCAACAACACATGACCCCTCGCCAGCCACCCGCTCCACAATGAATCGTCTGAAACAAAATTTTACGTGACAGGGGGTTCGTGCTAAGGAGAAACGTAGGTAATGATATTTACTTAGTCCATAATTGCACGTGTGAGGTCATGTCTATGACTCACTAAAAAGTAGGTAGTCAACATCTCTAAAATACGGCAACCACAAAATACTTAGAGAATACATAGCTCCTCACCTCAGGTGAGCTTGCTCTCTGCATAGTCAAAAACATCACTGAATAGGATTTCTCACCACCGCGAGCAAATCATTAACCATAAAAAATCACTAAGGCTTCTAGCCATCCCTACCAGCATTTGGGTGCCATACATTTTGTACTTTTTGACAAGTACAATGACATCCACCGTGGCCCTCGATAAAAGTAACATGAGTCACACCTTCCATTATCATCACCACTTATACACTTACTAAAGCTTCTAACTCCAACATCAACCGTCTTCAATCATGATTGTCATGAAGGCACAATCCTCCACACAACGAAGTTCAATGGCCGCAACGACCCATACGCGCACGTAACCACCATCAACACACATATGGCCATCATCAGAGTGCTGAGTTCTCTAAGGTGCGAGATAATGTCTGGAACTTCCAGAGACGCTGCCTTATGATGGTATATGGACCTACTCCGAACTTCAATCGGACGTTACCAAGAGTTGGTGAAGAAACCCGTGCACCAATTGTAGTCAGTCGACACAGGAATATGTCCACCACCAGTCTATTTAACAATCGACAGGGCCCCTCAGAGTCGTTGAAGGAATACCTTGCCCATTTTAATGAAGCCACCATAAGAGTCGGCCATCTGAACCAAGAAATGTTTGTGGGGGTGTTTCAAAATGGTCTCAAAGCATAAAGTTCAACGAGTCTCTCGCTCAAAGATTAGCATCTTCGTCAGAAGAGGTGATCACAAGGGTGGAATGCTACATAAAAGGCAAAGAAAGTAAAGCCGACGAGAAGGCATGAATTGTAAAAAAGCGCATACCTAGCGCCAAAGGCTCACAACACTCGCAGAATAACAACTAGACATCACCCATCATAGACAAAATTGTGTTCAAGCGAGGTAGAAAGGCCGTGAATAGATTTGGCTAGAAGTTCCCCATTTACATAATATCCTTGCACTTTCACCCCTAAAGGAGGATGTTATAGGGACTGAGCACGGTAGATGGTGTGTGTTTCAAAAAGTTAAAAGACACCACACAGAGGATTGTTGACATCTCAAGAAGGAGATCGAGCAGTTGATCTAGGAGGAACGCCTTAAGAAGTATGTTAAAGATGATTCCTCTTAAGGGTCTTGTGGCTCCAACTCCCATGGACGGGGCGATGCTAGAAGCCCTAGACCCAGAAAGGGAAAGGTGTGAATCTATGTGCTTACAGACAATAAAGATTAGCATCTAAAGTTTTGATGACGATAATGCATCACAATAGCTTTTAATCCCGATGATAACCAAAGAATCTTATGACTCATCAGTTTAGGACTCAAAATCAAGTGCTTATGAAATCAAATACTATCTAGTAAAAGTCTTGAAGCTTCTTTGGAGAAAGATGTGAAAGCTCATCGGGTCATATCTTTCGGTATGTCTAAGTGAACTGAGTATTGTAAAAGTAAGCCAATAGCTTAAGAGTACTAAGGAAACTCATATGTGCACTTAAAACATCGTTTAGAATTATTTTTTATCCAAAAAAACGTGATTAAAATGTTGTCCAAACTATTTTAAACAAACTAATCGATTGGAAAGAAATGTCAATCGATTGGAAAAACTTTTCCAACAACCAATCGATTGGATCAATATCCTAATCAATTAATAGGTGTTAATCGATTACAAAATCAATGAGGATATCACATTAATGACTTACAACGAATCTAGATCCAAACTGAAGGTTCAATTGAAACACGAGAAAGGGGATTTGAATTGGGTTTATGAGTGATTTTGCCTTATCAATAAGGACTTAATCCACTAATCAGTTCCATGATTACAACCACAACGACTACCCTTCAATGTCTTCTCGAGGATCCTGACTAAACATTTAGCCCCTCAAGGAATTTCAACTTAAAGACAAATTGTCAAGGACATCTCAAGTATTCTTACTAAACTTAGTCACTCAAGGAAATCCTTAATAACAATTGTTATTGACTTCTCAAGGATTCTGACCTAACCTAGACCCTCAAGAAAATTAACCAACTGGTTAAATACAATGTATGTGTATACAAGATTGCTTCTACAAAAATCTGATCACACAAGTTGAAGCTTAAAAGACAACACTTAAAATGATTTGGAATATAAAGCTCTAAGTGTTTTTGACTTCTTGAAGATCTTCTTAACACTTGCTCTTTTCTTCTTGTTGAATCTTCTTTTTGATTTCATTTGTAATATGTTAATTTGTTTTTTTTTGCTCCATGTATTTCTTTGACGTAGGTCTTATTTGATCTTTCTTGAATGCTTTCATGAAGTTTACACGTATTTTCTTCTTCTTGTATGTGTCTTCTTCTTCTTCTTTGTGCAAATTCACTTCTTTCTTTTTGTGTCCCACTCTCCCTTGTATACATATATAAAGTCTCTGCATTTTAATCTTCCAAATTCCCTTTAAATAGATAAAGAAAATAGATCCATTGGAGAATGAGAGATTGAGTATCCACACAATAAATTATTGTTGAAGACGTTAGCTAGAACATGAGTAGAGTGGCGGTAGCAGCACTATGATGGAACGTGTGAAAGTAGTAATGCTACAATGTATAGTCCTTTATCCTGATTTGTAGGGTAGTGGATAGGATGTTGTGTTGTAGTCACGTGATTTTGAACTTTAATAGTATTTTCACACAAAATCCCTTCACATCTAAATTCATGATTCAGAGGCTTCTGATAGGATTAGATAAAGCTTGATCATGGGTCAGAGTCAATTTCTTTTTCTTCACACTTAACTTCTTGAGTTAGAGGCTTCTGATAGGTTATGATGAAGCTTGATCATAGTTAGTCTTTAGAGCTTTAAGATATCAGAGTCGTAGAGAGTTAAAGTCTATCTCAGATGTCTTCTTGATAGATTCTTGTGGATGCATTGACTTGATAAACGTTACCTTAAAAAAAAATCTTAAAGGTATTCAAGCACGTGTATTAAATGAGGATATTCCCATAAACTAAGGGTCATCCTCTGAAGCAGGGGGTTTTAGGAAATTGGAGCCAAAATGTTTGAAAATTTGGTTTTAGCAAAACTAGATTTAATGTTTAAAGAATATCATGCCAAACTGTCGAAACTAAGATAGGTCGACCAAAAGGAAATAAAAGAATATGTTAAGAAATGGTCGAAATTGGTTTAGTCGACCAAAGGGTGAAAGATAAGGAAAATAGTCGAAACTGGTTTCTATCAACCCAAAGGGTTACTGGACTTAGAGGAATTGTGGTTGATTGTTTGACTCTTGCCAAAGGGAAAGTGTCGAAGTGAGTCAGAAACAGTTTACCTTCAAAATATAGAAGCGGGAAGATTTGAATTTCAAAGTCATCAACAGTTGCCAGTGGTTTACAACCTGATTAAGCGCCAAATAGGTGGCGAAATCCAGAGAAGCGGTTGTCTCAAGATTTCAAGGTTGTTCGTAGATTTCATCTAGGCAGTTACATTGTAAATACTATAAATATACGGATTCAATGTAGTTTTTGGATGTGTTCACTTGTATGCTCAAAATCACTTGTCAAGACTCTGTCATTCCGAGCGTCAGGAAACAAAGAGTGAAGAAGTGCTTGATGTACGTGAATCACCGCTTTTATTTCAATGCAAATCCTTTATTTTTCAATTACCTCTTTTGAATATTTTATTTTTCTTTTTATGTACTGTCGAACAAAGCCTTTACATCATTTTCAACTTTGCATAGACAATTCAATACTCTTTGTCGGTCACGAGTCACTAGTCAGTTAGTTTATTGGACCCTATTTTCATATGAATGCCTTCTGTCCGTCATGAGTCACCAGCCAATCGTTTGATTCATAGTGTGGAAAGCCGTTATACTTGTTCCCTTAGTCATGGAAAGTCGTTCCCCTTGATAAGGATTTTGATAGAATAAGTATAATAACCAAACTCTTAGCACATGTCTTAAGATCAACTGGTCAATCTTACGAGTTACCCTTAGTGTTAGGACTTTGGGAGGACCAGTGGTTGTTTACCATTTTCCACAGTAAACAAATTGGCACGCCCAGTGGGACTCGGTGCTAAGAATTTGTTTTAATTTGCTTTAAGTGTATGCATCTTAGAAATGGAAAGTTAACCAAAGAGTATAATAAACCCTCATCTAGGAAGCATATATTAAGAATGACAATTCCTGATAACCCAAACGTGGATGAAATACCGTCACGAACTTTAACTACTATTGATCCAGTAGTTTCTCAAGTTGCGCATTTTCCTCCAGTCGGGTTAACTGCAGCAGGTTCCGCACAAATTTCTCAGGCTCCACCGGGGAGCCCAAGGCCTGTAATAACTACGACCACCATACCAAATGTGTCTCGTTTTGGTAATGTGGATCCTATTTATGGAATGCTATACTCTATGATGCCAGGATACCAGTCAACATCGAATGCAACAGTGGTGTCAGATAATGTTCAAAGTTTGAACTCCCCTTTACAAGGATCTGCACCAGGAGGAAATGATAGAGGCAACCAAATTAGAGGAATGCCTTCTCAACCAACATTATCGCCTCTTACTAACACTTCAGTAGCAGTATTAAGGCAACAAATGGATGATAGTAACTTGGTTAATATGTTAACTAACCAAATGGGTAATGTATTTAATCCTATAGTACAAGAGTCGACTGAGACTAATAGGCAGTCTGCTGAAACAAATCGACAGGTGATTGCCCAATTAACACGTTTGTGTAATTTTTTAGGTGCTCCCTCAGCACCTATTCGACAGGTGCCACTTGTTCGACTAGATGCCCCTGGTCAAATGGACATGGGGGAAATACAGGATGAAACTGTCCATCGGGGATAAATGCTAGTACCTCCATGGAATGTGATTGTCGATCCACCTAGAGCATTAGTACATCGACATCAAGAGGCTGATCAAATTGTTGAACAAATTCGACAAGAGGATTTAGCCGTAGAAAATAATCTAACTACTATTGTCGAAAGAATTATGGCTAGGAATGGTATGAATGCCACACTTCAGAAGCCAACATATTCTTCCCCTTTGTCTGAATATATCTTACAAACAGAAAACCCCAGAGGATGGAAAATTCCTAAGTATACAAAATTCGGGGGAGAATCTGGAGAGTCGGCAGTGGAACATATTGCTAGGTATTTGACTGAATCTGGGGATATGTTGAATAATGAAAACTTAAGGGTAAAATATTTTCCTTCTTCCCTTACTAAGGCAGCTTTCATGTGGTTTACCACTTTGCCTCCTGTGATCGGTGGATCTGGAACTGACTGTTTAACGCTGGTTCGCGAAATATCGCGGAAGCAAGAGTCGCCACCGTCTTTTATTTTCTCCAAATGGAAAGGACAAAAGCACAGAAAAATTCCTTAAAGAGATTGCTCTCGGTTCGGGAGGTAGATTATAGAAAGGGAAGGTGTTATCACCCTTTCTATCCATGGTTATCCATGGGCTCTTAGATACTTGCTCATTGTGTTTTCAAAAATGGTTTGTTTGCTTTTCAATGTGGGTTTTAAAAAGTTTCTTTGAAAATTCCAGTTCGACTCTTGTATCGGTCCTCAAGAGTGTTTGAAAAATTGCTTTCGAAAGCTTTTTGAAAAGGTGTCAGTGTGAAAAGTCTTTTTTGAATTTGTTTTGAAATTTAGAGCAAGTATCTAGAGTCGTCTACCTACCCTAAGGAATTCGTCTGTGTAAATGTCCTTTAAAGTAGTGCCATCCCACCATTGAGAGGTAGGTAGCACCACCGTTGGAGGTGTTCGGGTCAATTCGAGGTTCGGGACATGGTGATCACCAGAGCAATAGGAAGACACCTTAGAAGCTACCCTCATGCCAGGTTCCCGGATCATGAGGACTTACTAAGACATCCTCTACTCGACGATCACCTTTCGAGGCAAGGCAACGGTGAGGCGTACCCTAGGGGTGGTGTGTGATTTGTGTGTCAGATTCATTTATTTTTATCTTGTCATGTTATTGGTGTTCTACGCTTGATTTTATTTTGTCCATACATTCTTTCATGCTTTTGATTAGCAGTTTAAAAAGTTGCGAGAAAAGTAAATTCTAAGCTATTACAAATGGCGCGGGTCCACATCGCCAAAATTAACCAGGACCCGATTTGACGGAAAGTAAATAAAGAAATAAAAATAAAGTGCGAGAAATTAAGTTTACAAGGCTTCGGGAGAGATACATGAATATTTAAACGGAAAAGAAAATAAATATGCGAATTAATAAGAAGTTAAGAACGAGGGCGTTGGACCCTTTTGCAAAAATTGAATTAAGCGATGAAATTAATTAATTAAAAAAGAAAGGAGATGTTTTTGTTTTTGGTATTTTTTGGTATTTTAGGATTTAATATGAAAAAAGAGAATTAATTAAAATTAAAATAAGATGCAAACCCTAATTCTAGTGGCTTTTAATTTATTAAGAAAAATATTGAATTTTAACCTAATTTTAAACCCTAATTTTTATATACAAATTTAATTATAAAATAAATATTTAACTATTTAATTATTTATGAAAGAAAAATAAAAAGGATGAAAAATTATTAATTAAACCCTAATTCTACATTTTTTAGATTTTTATTAAAAGAATTAAAATTAACCTAATTTAAAACTAAATTTAATTACATGCAAATTTATTTAAGAAAATACTAAAAAATAAAATATTTATTGTTTTTCTCTTTTTCCTGATTTTTATGGGTATTTTTTATATTTATGAAAATATTAAATTGATTAAAAGAATAATAATTAAAAGAAGATAAAAATAATGAAAAGATAAAAAATAACAAAATTTTTGCAAGCCTTGGGGGTGTCAGTCCCCAGATAGGAGGTATAGTTTAGCAGCCTGGCCCAAGAATCTGAGGCCTTATGGACTTTTTCTGGGAGCATACACGCGCGTTGACTTGAGTTCATCATAGTCTTCAGTTCATGGCCGTTGATCTGACGCTCTGGGACACGTGGGCGTTGATTTTTGAGGATGCATGATAATCTTCAGCACAAGCGCTACATATGAACTTTAATTGAAAAATAACAAATGGAAAGGGTGAAGACCTGGGATCGAACCCAGGTCATTAACATTACCAGTCCTTATGCTTGCCAGTGGAGCCAACTCACGCGTTTGATTAATAAGCAACTAACAAATATTATAAAAAGAAAACAAAAGGTTAGTGGGTCTGCGCGCGAATTTTAAACTGACCAATCCACGCCTCACACGTTATCGTCTTCCTCGCGTGGTTTTTATTTTCCTGAAACAAAAGAAACATGGGCAACGGTTTTCACGCGTTGCCTAAGATAGTATATCAGAAAATAGCGATTAGCCCTAGGGGCTCCATAAATTAGGCGCGATGGTGGCTTCTTCTTCGTCCAGACATGCTCGTGTCAATGGTGGTACTCAGGGGTTCTAATTTTTCCTCATTCAAAAACCCCTAATTTCCAATCCTGTAAACCCTAGAAAACGAACATGGTATCTTGGCATATAATGCATAAAACTTCAATTAAAACATGTGATTAGCTTGCAAACTTTATTATAAGCATAAATATAACAATAAAACACGTTAACAATGCATGAATGTCAGAAACCGATTCAAGAATTTTCTTTACCAACTTCAATGGTGATCTTGCGTTTTCTTGAGTATGGGGCTTGGGGAATGATTCAGTTATGTTCTATAACCTTCAAGGAAGCTAATGGAATGGAAATCGTGGCTTGAATCGCCTTGCAAGTGTATTTTCAGAATTGAGATTTTTTGCTAATTTTTCAAGTTTGTCCAAGGGTTTCTGCGCAGCTTCAATTGTCATTAGGACTAGGTTTTCCTTTTGGCTTATGTACTGAATGAATTAGGTTAAGAATATTGATCCCAATCTCTTGCAATGATGGTTTTGAAGATTTGATTTTCCATCATTATTTTTTCAATCTTTCCATGTGCTTTTTGATACAAATCAACTCCAATCTCTCCAAATCTTTCCCTATTTGCATATGCACGAAATCTTGAGGATAAAACATGTACAAAAAGATTGGAAAACTTAGGTTAGCATTTTTCATGTATTTAATTTGATTTAAATGAATTATTATTAATAAAAATTCAAATAAATAAATAAAAAATGAATAAAAACTTCCCTTTGGGCCAAGTGGTCGTGCACATGCCATGGATGATGAATTATGGAAGAAAAATGGGCCCATTAGCAATTTTAGGTCATTTGAATCAATGTTGACTTTTCAAAATATCCAAAAATTTCCCAACTTCCACAAGGCATAACTTGCTCAATTTTTAAGCTTTTCTCATGTTCTTGGACATTTTGGGAAGGTCTTTGAGTCCTCTAACCAATGTCTTTGGTCCCATGTCATTTTGATTTACCAATCTCAAGTTATGGCCTTTGACTTAAAGTCCCTTTTTGTTGACTTTTGAAAATGACCTATAATGTTGAAATTGATAACTTTTTGTGAGAGCATTTCTTGGACTTGAAGTATGAAGATGAGTTGTAGGAAATGTTTTTCTCTTCAAAATGAGCTTTGGATGGAATTTTTCTGATAATCCATGTGAAAGTTATGCCCTGGTCAATTTCAGTTGACTTTTTCAGCTGTCCAAATAAGGAAACTTTTGCATCTTGATGATTTCTGAGCCAAATTTTGAGAATCATGATCAAGAATTGATCAAATGATGTTGGTGGCTTCAAAAATGATATGTTGACCAAAAATTTGAACTTTTGACTGTCAAATGACCATTTTGCCCCTACAGTTGACTGTAGTGCAATTAGGGTTTTTGACTGTGCAATTTTGTGCTGAAAGTCTTGAAACTTTGTATGAGGATGCTTGACCATATTTGTAGGCATATGAGACTTGATTGGCCCTTTGGAAACTTCATTTTCTTGATCAGAACACAAACCCTAATCTTGACTGTTCATGAGGCCCTTGCACTGTGCAACCCTTGGGGAGCTTTGAAGCTTTGACTTGGCAATTTCTTGAAGAATATGGGAGGGCAAATTTTGGGGTACAACACCTCCAAATTCGATTGACTCATGGACTAAGCTGGAAAAACTTTTCCATGAACAGTTTTATGAGGGTCATTCAAAAATTAGTTTAGTTGAATTGTCAAACATTAAAAGAAGGTTTACTGAAACCATTGATGATTATCTAAATAGATTTAAGTCATTGAAAGAAATATGCTTTACTCAAGCACCAGAACATGAGCTTGTTCAAATGGTTGCTGGAGGTTTAGATTATTCCATTAGGAAGAAAATAGATCCGACCTTCGTGAAGAGTATGTCACAGTTAGCTAATAGAGTTCGACATCTAGAGCGTCTGCGACTATAAAAGGTCAGACATACTAAGGCTAAGACTAAGAAAGAAAAAATAGCCTTCATAGATTATGATGACACCGACCCCATTTGTGAGGCCGACTACACCTCACCAATAGAGGCAGAAGTCGACATGGCTGAAATGAAGCCAGGGCCATCATATGAATGTAAATCAATATTTCCTGCTAAAGGAAAAAATACGATCGAAAACATCCAAAATTTCCGGCAAAAACTTATACATTTGATATCACTAAATGTGAAGAAATTTTTGATTTGCTAGTTAAAGATGGTCAAATTTTAGTATCCCCATGTGCTAAGTTACCACCAGTAGAACAATAACAGAAAAGAGGTTTTTGTAAATTTCATAATTATCTTGGTCACACAACCTCTCAATGTTATCTTTTCAGGGATCTTGTACAAAAATCGCTGCAGGAGGGTAGATTGAAATTTGTTGCACGGAAGATGAAGATTGATACTGATCCTCTTAAGCAAGAGGATGCTCTGTTTCTTGACCCTGTTGAAATCAACATGGTAGAAATTACTGAGTTTCCTGATAAGGATATGGTCGAAGAGGGTATTGGAGAAACTATTGATGTCGACTTAGCTGATGTGTACCCAAGGCCTGAGGAGGACTTGCTAGACTTCCTTTACCGCTGCAAGAACAAAGGTTCAGAAGCTTGCTTGTTCCTAGGTGTGGCACCTTGACTGACAAAATAGCTGCTTAGAATTTCCAGAAGCTGCAGTTAGAAAAGAACAAGGGCAAGCTGTACAATCAAAGGTTCCCTACACCAAGGGACCCAAGAAGAACTATGGGAAACTCCCATGTCAAACCAAGACGTTATATTCTTTCAGCAAAAGCTCCTAATGGTACTTGGATTAAGCCTCAAGGAAGAATGGGGACACCAATGGATGGTGCTATTGCTAGAATCCCAAACAAAGGAAAGTCGGCTATTAACTATCGACATGAGTTCAAGTCTGAGAGGAAAAGTCATATTTCTGAAAATTACATGGGGAAGAACCCCATGACTCGAACCCAATGGAGACGTTTCTAGTGTCGAAATCAAGCTGAAAGGCAAGGATCTTCCAGCCAGATGGCCGCAAACAAAGCTGTTAATCAGAAGCAGTATAAAGTAAAGGTCGATTCCTCTGCAAAAGAACGAATCAAAGAGTCGTAAGTTGACCAATTTCTAAGTGTTTTGAAGAAGCTACTGACAATTTCGAGTCCGACTCTGAAGAGAGTTTGAATATCTTAGTTAATGTGATATCAAATTTGCCAACAGAATATGATTGCTTAACTAAAGTGGAAGCTTCAGCAGACGTTGATGTTGAGGAGATGGATTTACACAAGCCAACATGTTACTTTGTGATGAACAATGGTTCAATTGAGAACCAAGATGCGTTCTTTGAGAGACCAGATATGGCCATGAGGAGCCATTTGAAGCCTCTTTTAATAAGGGCTAAGCTTGAAGGGGTGGCTATCAACAAGGTATTGGTAGGCTGTGGTGCTACAGTAAACATTGTGCCACACCACCTATTGCATAAAATTGGTAAATATGACACCGATGTTAGATCTCATAACATGGTCTTATTAGGCTACGAAGGAAGGAAGAGAAACACTATGGGTGTGATCCAAGTTGATATTACTATCAGTTCCATTACTAGGCCGACTATATTCATGGTGATTCAAGGCAAGCCAAGTTATAACCTCTTAGTAGGGAGGGAATGGCTACACGGTGTAGGAGTTGTACCATCTTCTATGCACCAGTGTTTGGTGATTTAGAGGGAAGATGGTATTGTCGAGAACATTGAAGCTGGTCAAGGATTTTTTAGGGTAGGCGTGAGCAATATCGGCAAGAAGCAATTTGACAGGAAATTAGCTAACATTTCCCCATGTCAACCTGCTGAAGATGTGTATGCCAACCTTGATGAGGAATTTATTTCATTGAAGCTACATGAGACCCATGGTTTTATATGGGATGTGGAACCTCTTGAGGATCCATACTATGATAATCGACCGACAGGCTGGGGAGACATCAGTGATGATGTCTGAGCTAAATGCTCTAAAAAGGATTTCGGCGTATATTACCGAAAGTAAAATAAATTCGGCGCTAGAGGCTGAAGAAAATATGGTTGTCAAAGCCAATAAGACACAAATTCTGAATGAAGGAGCTACTTTGGCTATTGAGCCAAAACCACCAGATAAAAAAGTGGTCGAAGAAAATGTTAATAAGCAGCGTCTGGACTGCATATATGACAAAGAACTGTTAGGCTTTGAAAGGGATCCAACGGCACCAGAAAAAATGCAGCCACAAGACCCTTTAGAAGAAATAGATCTTGGCGAAAAGGGGGATAAAAGACCAACTTATATCAGCGCCAACATCGACCAAAATTTAAAATATGAGGTAATATTTTTATTAAAAGAATTTAAAGATTGTTTTTCTTGGGACTATAATGAAATGCCAGGTTTAAGCATGGATTTGATCGAACTAAAGTTACCAATAAAAGCTAGAAAGAAACCGGTGAAGCAGACGCCCAGACGCTTCGCTCCAGCAATAATGTCGAAAATCAAAGAGGAGATAGAAAGACTCCTCAAAAGAAGATTCATAAGAACTACAAGGTATGTCGACTGGTAGGCAAACATAGTGCCAGTAATTAAGAAAAATGGAAAGTTAAGAGTGTGCATTGATTTTAGAGATTTAAATGCTAACACTCCTAAAGATGAATATGCTATGCCTATGGCAAAAATGTTGGTCGACTCTGCTGTCGGTTTTGAATATTTAAGTATGCTTGATGGTTATTCTGGTTATAACCAAATTTTCATTGCAGATGAAGATGTTCCGAAGACGGCGTTTCGCTACCCAGGGGCATTAGGAACCTATGAATGGGTTGTCATGCCATTCGGTTTGAAAAATGTTGGAGCGACATATCAAAGGGTAATGAATTCTATGTTCCATGATTTTATTGAAGATTTCATGCAAGTTTATATTGATGATATTGTAATAAAGTTAAACAGTAAATCGATTCATCTGCAACACCTTCAAAAGTCTTTGGAAAGGATGAGGAAATATGGATTAAAAATGAATCCATTAAAATGTGCTTTTTGTGTGCAGACAGGTGATTTTCTTGGATTTTTCGTGCATAAAAAAGGCATAGAAATGAATCAAAGCAAGACCAAAGCCATCATGGACGTCAAACCTCCGTCGACCAAAAAAGAAGTTCAGTCTTTGTTGGGCAAGATAAATTTCCTAAGGAGGTTCATATCCAACTTAAGTGGAAAAACCAAAATATTTTCACCACTACTTCAACTGAAGAATGAGGGTTTCGTTTGGCAAGAGGAGCATCAACAAGCTTTCGACAAAATCAAATACTACTTAGTGAAGCCTCCAATATTGGCGCCTCCTGTTAGACATAGGCCTATCAGATTATATATTGCAGCCTCAGATTCGACTATAGGAAGTATGTTAATCCAACAGGATGAAAAAGGTGTCGAAAGACCTATATATTATCTTAGTCGAATGCTTAATGATCCTGAAACTAGGTATAATGATATAGAAAAACTATGTCTTTGCTTGTATTTCTCTTGTATTAAGTTAAAGTAATATATAAAGCTTGTTGATGTGTATGTATCTTCTCATTTCGATATTATTAAACACATGTTGCCCAAACTAATTTTACATAGTCGAATTGGTAAATGGGCTTTAGCATTAACAGAGTATTCTCTGACTTACGTGCCCTTAAAGGCAATGAAGGGACAAGTGGGGGAAGATTTTCTGGTCGACCATTCAATGGTTTGTATGCCTCAGAATTATGTAGATCTAGCGCCATGGAAATTATACTTTTATGGTTCTAGCCATAAAAATGGAGTTGGAATAGGAGGAATTATCATTTCCCCCAGTGGAATTCCAGCAGAGTTCAAGTATAGAATCGACGGTATATGTACAAATAATGAAGCAGAATATGAGTCTTTAATAACAGGACTTAAACTATTGCTGGAATTAGGGGCAAGGAATGTCGAAGTTATGGGAGACTCTGAATTAGTGATTAAACAAGTATTAAAGGAATACAAATGTGTTAAAGAAAATTTAATCATGTATTTTGTGATTACTATTAGATTGTTAAAGCAATTTGAACAAGTGAGTATTCAACACATACCTCGACGAGAGTATGAATAGGATAATAACCTAGCACAAGAAGCCTCAGGATACAAGAAAGACCGAAATGAATAACTTATTCAGGTAAGAGAGAAAGTTCGAGCAACTCTGTTATCTCCTTTGGATTTGTCAACAATAAAGTTAGGGTCTGTAGATGCCGAAAATTTTCAGATTTTAACTATTGATAATAGGCAAGAGAATGATTGGAAAAAGCCATTGGCCAATTATCTGCGCACCTCTACGGGGTTGACAGATCGTAAGATCAAGTATCGCGCCCTCAGTTATGTTTTGGTAGAGAATGAATTATTTAAGAAAACTGCTGAAGGAGTATTGCTTAAATGCCTTGGAGAAAGTGAGGCATATGTAGCAGTGTCAAATGTGCATAGTGGAGCATGTGGAGCACATCAAGCAGGACACAAAAAAAATGGATTTTGATGCGCTTAGGTGTCTATTGGCCTTCAATGTTAAAATATTGCATAAAATTTTCTAAAGGTTGTCAAGAATTCCAAGTGCATGGGGGCATACAACATGCTTCTGAAAGCGAATTACATGCAATTATAAAACCCTAGCCATTTAGAGGATGGGCTTTAGATGTGATTGGAGAAATAAAACTACTGTCATCAAAACAGCGAAGGTATATTTTAGTTGGTGTGATCGGTGGAAATAGAACTGATTGTTTAAAGCTGGTTCGCGAAATGTCGCGGTAAGCAAGAGTCGCCACCGTCTTTTATATTCTCCAACATGGAAAGGACAAAAGCACAGCAAAATTCCTTATGAGCAAGTTTCTCGGTTCGGGAGGTAGATTTATAGAAAGGGAAGGTGTTAGCACCCTTTCTATCCATGGGCTCTTAGATACTTGCTCTTATGTTTTCAAAAATTGTTTGCTTTTCAAGTGTGCGTGGGTTTGAAAAAGTTTCATTGAAAGATTTCTGAATGACTCTTGTATCTGTCCTCAAGAGTGTTTGAAAAATTTGTTTTGAAAGCTTTTGAAAGTGTCAGTGTGAAAAGATTTTTGATTTGTTTTTGAAGAGAGCAAGTATCCATGAGTCATCTACCTACCCTAAGGAATTAGGCTGTGTAAAAGTCCTTAAGGTAGTGCCATCCCACCATTGAGAGGTAGGTAGCACCACCGTTGGAGGTGTTCGGGTCAATTCGATTGTAGGGACAATGTGGTCACCGAAGCAACAGTTAGGACACCTTAGAAGCAACCCTAATGTCCTAGATCCTTTTTAATCCGAGGCAACCGTTTCGAGGCAACTGGATCTTAGACATAAGAGCGACCACTAAAACGTCCTATACTTGACGACCACGTTTCGAAGGCAACGAGTGAGGCGTACCCTAGAAGTGGTGTGTGCCTTGTGTGTTGCTTTCATGTTATGTTTTATCTTTGATCATGGCATTGTGAGCTACGAGTTGTTTTTAATTACCATACATTCTTTCATGCAATTTAGAATTTAGGAGTGCAGAAAATTAAATACGGAAAGATAAAAGCTACGCTATTACAAGGCGCGGGTCTATACATCGCCAAAATACAAAGACCCGTTTTTGATAAAGATGCGGAAAGTAAGAAGCAATAAACCTAATTACTATTACATCCTTGAACAGTTACATAATAATCAATAAGAAAAATAATGCGCGAAAAGAATTAAACTGAACGTCCGAGGGTTTTGACCCTTTTGAGCAATTATGAGTTTTTTATGTCTTTTGTATGAAGTTAAAATTAAACCTAAATCTAATTATTCAATTATTTACAAGAAAGTGTTTTTTTTAATGTTTTTTTTTTTGTATTTAATGAAAATAAGAAAAAGGAATTAAAGAAAACTCTAGTTCTATGTTTATTTAAATTATTAATGAAAATGTCGAAGTTGACCTAATTTAAACTAATTAATTAATTTACATGTTTATTTACAAAAATAATAGTAATTAATAATAATAATAAATAATGATAATAATAATAATTAACTAAGAAAAAGATAAAAGTGTCAAAACCTAATTCTATGTATTTTTTATTTATTAAGAAAAGAGATTAAATTTTAAACCTAAATTAACTAAGTTAATTATTAACATTTATTTACAAAAATAAATTAATGATGAAATTAATAAATAACTAAACATATTTACAATTTTTTTGATTTCTGATTTTTATTATGGAAAAAAATTTAATTTAGTGAATTAACAATAATTAAAACAAATTAAAAGAAATAAGATAAAAGAATAAGAAAAATAAGAAAAATATTGCAAACCAAGGGGGTATGTAGGCCCAAGGTGGAGGTGCATTGCTGGAATTCAGGCCCAAGAGGCATAGAGCCCAGTTGACTTTCCTGATCGTGTGCATGTTCATTGACCAAGGCATAGAGTGTTCATCACCTCCTGGCCTTCAGATTATGGATCAAGGCCACTTGGCAGGCTAACGCGTGGGGCTCATGGTAGAACGTTGAATGGGGCGCTGCATTAGAATACGTTAGAACAAAAAATATCAATTATGTGGGGGGACCTGGGAATCGAACCCAGGTCCCAATGCTTGCAAGACACATCCTCCACCATCTGAACTATGAAGCGCGTTTGTATACATATTGATAAACAAATATTATATATGAAAAAACAATAACTATGATGGGAGCTCAAAAACGCGCGCCATATTTAAACTCCCCAATCACATGATGCCACGCCCGTCTTCTTCTTCGTTTACCTGCAATAACATGAACAAGATAACGGGGGTTTTAAACCCCCACTAACTATAACAGTGAAAAATAGCGAATAGAAGTGGAGACAATATAAAAAGGGCGCGAGGGTCTGGTTGAATTCGTCTGGCCTTGACGAATTCAACCATGCTTGTATCAAGGTCCAATTTTCCCTTATGCCTAAAGCCCTAATTGAAAGCTTCAGAAACCCTAAATGTCGTTCATGGTGGGTTTTGATACAGGATGTTATAACTCAATTAATCCACACCAAAAGCTTCAGGAAGATGTCAGCAACATAAATCAATAATCAAAACATAGCAATGATGCATAGAAATTAGATTTTGATTATGGAAATATTTATTAAAATCGTGACTCTGTTCTACCGTTTCCTTGGGTATGAGAGCTTGTTCTTGATAGTAATAGCTTCCTGGAGACTCAGGCAATATGTTTGAATCACTTTTAGGCCTTGAATCCACCTGCAAATAGGATTTCAGTTTCACAACTTTCTTAAAATTTTGCAAATTAGTTATGTGGTTGCAGCAGCTTTCACGTGTGTCCAGCTTTATGGTTTCACTCAGCATATGTATGTGATGTGAATTAGGTCAAGAATAAGCCCAAAAGTCCATGGCATTATGACTTGAATATTTGATTGCCTAATCATATCTTTTTCAATCTTTTCTTTCATGAAACCTTGCCAATCATGGATTTTTTTGCCTTGTTGATTGAGAAACGAGTTGCCAGCTTGCCCTAGTCATATTTGCTGCACAAAAAGATCTAAAAAGCACATCTTTTGAATTTTCTTATAATTAAAACCAATTAAATGAATTAATATAAATATAAATTCAATTAATTAATTAAAAATAAGAAAATAAGTCAAATTAAGCTTAATGGGTCGTGCATAGGCTTTGGGTAAAGATTCAAGAAAGAATTTGAGGCCCATTAGCAAAAATGAAGTGTTTTAGGCAAAGTTGACTTTTGAAAGTTCCCAAAAATTTCCCAACTTCTCCAATGCATATCTTGCTCAATTTTGAAGCTATGAACATGTTCTTGGACATTTTGGAAAGGTCTTGAAGTCCTCTAACCAATGCCTTTGGTCCCATGTCATTTTGATTTACCAATCTCAAGTTATGGTCTTTGACTTAAAGTGCCTTTTTGTTGACTTTTGAAAATGACCTATAATATTGAAATTGATAACTTTTTGTGAGAGCATTTCTTGGACTTGGAGTGTGAAGATGAGTTGTAGGAAATGTAATCCCCTTCAAAATGAGATCTGGATGGGATTTTTCTGATGAACCATGAAAAAGTTATGCCTTGGTCAATTTGCAGTTGACTTTTTTCAACTGTCCTAAAATAGAAACTTTTGCATCTTGAGACTTTTTGAGCCATGCTTGTGGAATCATGATCAAGACTTGATCAAATGATGATTGTGGCCTCAAAATAAGATGTTGACCAAAAATTTGTCTTTTGACTGTCAAATGACCATTTTGCCCCTACAGTTGACTGTGAAGCATTTAGGGCTTTTGACTGTGCAACTTGATGCTGTGAGTCTTGAAACTTGACATATGGATGCTTGACAATGTATATAGGCATATGGGACTTGATTGGACCCTTGAAAACCTCAATTTCTTTGCAAGAACCAAAACCCTAATTTTGACTGTGTTAGGAGGCAATTGGACTGTGCAACCCTTGAGAGATTTTGAACCATCTGGAGATTGAACCTTGACAAGTCTTGAAGCATATGGGAGGGCAAATTTTGGGGTACAACAGTTGCCCCTGTTCAATCTTCTTAGACCTGAGGATGTAGATTGGCTGGCGTGTCTTTCGTAATCCGAAGGTGGAAGATGATTGAAGACTAAAGTGCCCAGAAATTTGCACTCACATAGTTGAGTATCAGTAGTGTGATGTCGGGAATGGGCTTACAGATGCCATTTAGAGAGATGGTGGATAGGAGGATGGGCTTATAGATGCCATCTGGGTGTCGATCGCGTAAGAGATTCCTTAGCGAGAACTTGCGTACCTGAGAAAGAAAGATAATTACCTGGCCTGTTACAGGGGTTGATCTTCAGACTCTTTATGTAGATGTGCCCTGGCTGGATACAGGTATCGAATCTTCAAACTATTTAAACGTGCCCTGGCTGGATACAAGAATCGGGTCCGGAATAGTCGTCAACAGATATGCCCTGGCTGGATACAGGAATCGAATCTTCAAACTCTTCAGACGTGCCCTGGCTGGATACAGGAATCGAGTCCAGAATTAGTCGTCAATAGATATGCCCTGGCTGGATACAGGAATCGAATCTTCAAACTCTTCAGACGTGCCCTGGCTGGATACAGGAATCGAGTCCGGAATTAGTCATCAACAGATATGCCCTGGCTGGATACAGGAATCGAATCTTCAAACTCTTCAGACGTGCCCTGGCTGGATACAGGAATCGAGTCCGGAATTAGTCGTCAACAGATATGCCCTGGCTGGATACAGGAATCGAATCTTTAAACTCTTCAGACGTGCCCTGGCTGGATACAGGAATCGAGTCCGGAATTAGTCGTCAACAGATATGCCCTGGCTGGATACAGGAATCGAATCTTCAAACTCTTTAGACGTGCCCTGGCTGGATACAGGAATCGAGTCCTGTTGGCTCCTAAATTCGACACCCTTGTTTATTATCAATATAGACCATTAATTATGAGTTTGAAGAGTTTCTAGGTTTCGACCAGCTGATCCTGTCGAATGCTCATCAGAAAATGGCAAGGTACTTAGAGAGTTTCTTTTAAGTGGGAATCTTGTTACCTTCGACGTCGAAGGAACTCCTCGACAAAGGTATCTGATGCCCAGGGTGGAACAGTTTGAGATTCGAATGTTTGGAGGGAAAATAATTCCCAGCAGTTACCAAACGCAACGTGCCAAGATCAGGAGCGTCGAATGCTGTGAGCGTGCCATGTGGTGTCATCTTGAAGCGACGTAACTGCCCAACGGTTACTTAAGATGTGTTTTAGTATAAATACTAGTTGTTCACGTATTTTTCGCGTGTGTTCATCATTATATACAAGTTACTCATCTAGATCCAAGTACCCAGTGTGAGCGAAAGAATTGTTGAGAATGTATGTGTGAAACACCATTTAAATTAATCAAAGTCTTTTATATTCAAGCACTTTATTGCCTTTCATTTACTCATCTCCGTCGAAGCCTTTTATTTAACGCTTTCATTTATTCTATCAAGCTTTTCTTCATGCAATTTACATAAAGTGTCTTTACTTTACTGGCATTAATCATCATTAGATTTAGTCAAACCCCAGAAAATCAACCATGTCTTAGGATCAATCTGATCGATCCTGCGAGTCACCAAATAAGTAACCTTTTGGAAGATCAGCGGTTGTTTACCAATTTCCACGGTAAACAAATTGGCACACCCGGTGGGACCTTGTGTTGATTTTTAAGGTTAACCGTATTTATACAAAATATCATCTTTTTCCAGAAGTATTGCATGTTATTGAGAAGTGGTAGAATATACACTAACGATACCAATAATAGGAGAAGAAGAGAAGCGATGGTGAATCCTCCAAACAATAGCGAAATCCCACAAACAAATGCGGGAACAACAGTTATCCCAACCGCAAGTGAAACGGTAACCGCTGGTTCAACACCAGCAGTAACGGTCACACAAACGGGGCCATTACCTCCATTCACTGGCCCCAGAATGCCTTTGGGAACTCCCCCACCAAGGGGAAACCCAGGAACTAGGCCTTATGTTCCCCCAGGATTTTCGATAGTCGATCTAAATCGAGAACCACTCTATGGTATGCCAACTTCTGAATTGGCTAGCCTGACGAATGCTGCGTCCACTTTTTCAGACCCTTTAGTGAGCGCCTCTTCGCCACTCCAAGGTTCCGGAGTTGGTATGGCGAACAGGGGTAGGACCCAACTCTTAGGAGGAACGTCCCAAGTAGCGCATGGCCTTACGAATGCCTCGACAGCAGTCTTGAGGCAGCAAATGGACGAAAGCAACCACGATATGGTTCAAATGTTGGCACAAACTTTAAGAACAGTGCTAAATCCTCTAATATAAAATACCACCCAGTCGAATCAGCAGATGACAGCGCAAATGGCGCGTCTGGCCGATTTTTTTGGGGTACCCCAACCTATTCGACATCCCCAAAGGGCACAGATGAGGGGAAACCAAGGTATACTTCTAGAGGAAGAAACCACTATTAACCAAGTCCAGCAGCCTGTCGAAGAAAACCTTAGGATGCGATTGGAACAACCCGGGGTCGAAGAACCTAGGGTCATAGCCCCGGAAGTAAGGATAGTCAATAGAAACCAAAATGCTGACGAAGTAGTTCAGCATATCCAATACCAGAATATGGGTTTGGAAAATAACTTGACAGCCATGATCGAAAGAATCATGACGCAAAATGGGATGAATACGGGCTTCCGTAGGCCCAACTTTACATCCCCACTGTCAGAATATGTGTTACAAACAGACTTACCTCCTAGATGTAAAGTCCCTAAGTTCACTAAATTTTCAGGGGACACGACAGAATCCACTGTCGAACATGTGGCGAGATACTTGATTGAAGCAGGAGAGATTTCAAACAACGAAAACCTGAGGATTAAGTATTTCCCAAGTTCCCTAACAAAGAACGCGTTTACTTGGTTCACAACTCTTCCCCCCAATTCGATCCACCATTGGACCCAGTTGGAGAGATTGTTCCATGAGCAATTCTACATGGGACAAACCAAGATAAGCCTGAAAGAATTGGCCAGTGTAAAGAGGCGATTCACTGAACCTATAGACGAATATCTAAATAGGTTTAGGTTGCTCAAAGCAAGATGCTTTACGCAAGTGCCAGAACATGAGTTAGTCGAAATAGCCGCAGGAGGTTTAGATTATTCCATTAGGAAGAAATTAGACACTCAATACCTGAGAGACATGGCCCAATTGGCCGATAGGGTTCGACAGGTAGAACTCCTTAAAGCTGAAAAAGCCAAGGCGACAAAAACTCATAAAAGAGAAAGGATATCATATGTCGAAATGGACGATGAAGATCCAGAAACCTTCGACGAAACTATAACCGTCGAAGAAAGCGAGGTCGATTTAGCGGAGTTAAAACAAGGGCCACCATACTCTTGCAAACTACTAGTCCCCTCAAGTGGAAAAAACCCCACTGGTCCTGAAAGGGCCAACGATAGGTTCCCCAAAAAGACTTACAGTTTTGATATTACAAAATGTGATGAAATTTTTGACTTACTTGTAAAAGATGGCCAAATGATAGTACCCCCAGGAGTAAAAGTGCCTCCTCTTGATCAAAGAAAGAAAAGAGGCTTTTGTAAATATCATAATTTTCTGGGCCATAAAACATCTCAATGTTTTCTTTTCAGGAATCTCTTGCAAGATGCTATCGAAGAAGGGAGGTTGAAATTTGCCGATAAGACCCCCATGACTGTGGACTCTAACCCTTTGCAGGCTGAATCCCATTATGCTGAACTTTCAGAGGTGAATGTGATCGAGGCGTCCAGAAGTCAGGTGAAAAGGCCAGGAATAACTATGGTCGAAGTCACCAAGGATCATGCCAACATGCTAATCTTTGGCAGTTTTTCTGGGATTCTTTTTAGAAAAACAATCGAAGCAGTCCAAAAAGCTATTGAAGGCCTAAAACTGGAGACAGTTGGAGCCCCAAAATCTGGAGCAAAACCCAGTTCCTACTTGGCTGCAGTCCAAGGCCAGACAGAGGACCTGGACGCCCAGATGAAGCAGATGACTCTTGCTACCAAAGACACCATGAATGTCAACATGGTCGAAATCTCTGAATCGAAAGCTTCAGAGGAGGCCATTAGGCAAGAGCAAGCAAACAAAACGGCTTTCCCTCGGGAAAACGAAAATCTGGCAGATTTCCTACAAAGATGCCAGAAGAAGAAGTCAGAAGTGATGTTGTGTCCTCGATGCAGCTCGATTTTCGACAAGAAAGCTGCTGGACACATCCAAGGTGTAAGAGCAGCAAACAGAAGAAGGGAAGGTGTTGATATTTGACATGACCCCAGAAGAACCTACCAAAAGGGTTCGAATCAAGAGAAGAGGCCACTGACTTTCAGGCCTCCAACCAATGTGCCAGTTGATACGTGGTATAAAACATCAGGTCGAAAGAAACCGAGCGAAGAAAGGTGGCACTCCTTCGAAGTGCCAAGAGGTTCATCTTTGACACACAAGAAAGAACCTCAGGTTGTCGCCTCTAAAGTGACCCAGGTATCAAGTAACTACAAGGGAAAGAATCCCATGTCTCGATCCCAATGGAGAAGATACCAGAGGCGGAAAAAGGCTGAGAGGGAAGCTACCAATGAACCAAAGCCAGAATCGAGTTCAAATGTCCCTCAGAGAAAGCAGAGAAAGCCTCTGGAAAGGCAACCAATGACCAATAGACTGGTATGGCCTAACCAGGGCGAAGTTGATGACGAAGATGGCTCTGAGTTTGATGACACCCTAGATATCATGGTGAACATAGTCTCAGTTTTGCCAAGAGAGTTCAACTGCCAGATGGAGGTCGAATCGAACGATTGGGAAGTCGAACAAGAAATGGCCAAGCATAGGCCAGTATGCTACTTCGTCATGGATAATGGCGGTACTGAAGAGCAAAATGGTTTCTTCGAACCACCTACTGAGGCGATGAAAAATCACCTCAAGCCTTTATTCATAAGGGCAAAACTCGAAGAAGCCACCGTAAATAAGATCTTGGTGGACTGTGGGGCAACCATCAACATCATCCCTCACTTCATGCTGAGAAAAATAGGCAAGAGTGATGAAAACATCAAGCCTCACAACATGGTCCTGTCGAATTATGAAGGCGGAATAGGGACCACTATGGGTGTGATCCAACTAGACCTCAAAGTAGGATCCATCCTTCGACCAACTATGTTTATGGTCATATCGGCCAAACCAAATTATAATCTTTTGTTGGGCCGAGAATGGATACATGGTGTTGGAGCAGTACCATCATCAATGCACCAAAGGTTGATACTATGGCGTCCTGATGGAATGGTCGAAAATATAGAAGCGGATCAGAGCTATTACTTGGGCGAAGTAAATCACCTAGGGAGAGATGACTTCGACAAAAATTTGGCTCACATTGGGCCATGCCCAGCACCTGACTTCGACTTGGCGCCAGCGCCAAATGCTTTTTGTTCCTTGTACCTGCACCCTGAGCATGGTTTTCAATGGGACAGAGAAGACTTGTCCCACATTGATTTCAGTGGGCTAACTGACATCCAGCCAACTGGTTGGGGAAGCGAATTCAGTGATAATGACTGAGTCACAATCACTGCAGCGAATTTTGGCTTATGTAGCCGAAACAAGGATGATAACGGCTCTCGAAGCCGAAGTAAAATATATGGCCACTCAGGCCAATGATCAAGAGCTACCTTCTGCATGTCCTGGAAAGGATTTCGACCCAGAACCTCTTGATATCATGCCAGAAGGAATGTAGGAGCAAAGGCTCGACGCCATTTACGACGATGAGCCTCTGGGATTCGAAAAGGACCCCCTGGCGAACAACATCAAAATGTTAGCACAGGATCCTTTAGAAGAAATCAACTTGGGCGAAGGATTAGAGAAAAAGCCAACTTACATTAGCGCAAAAATAGACCCAGAGCTCAGGTTTGAAGTGATCCATTTGTTAAAGGAGTTCAAGGACTGCTTTGCATGGGATTAGGACGAGATGCCTGGTCTCGACAGAGGATTGGTAGAACTTCAGTTGCCAATCAAACCTGGGAAGAAGCTAGTCAAGCAAAGTCCAAGATGCTTCGCTCTAGAAATACTGTCGAAGATCAAAACAGAAGTCGAAAGACTGCTGAAGTGCAAATTCATACGAGCTACGAGGTATGTCGAATGGATTGCAAACATTATGCCAGTGATTAAGAAAAACGGCACGTTGAGGGTATGCATAGATTTCAGAGATTTGAATGCTGCTACACCCAAAGATGAATATCCTATGCCTGTGGCGGAAATGCTAGTCGATTCTGCCGCTGGCCATGAGTACCTGAGCATGCTCGATGGTTATTCAGGATATAATCAAATTTTCATTTCCGAAGAAGATGTGTCGAAAACAGCTTTTCGATGCCCCGGGGCTTTAGGCACTTACGAATGGGTAGTGATGCCTTTTGGCCTAAAGAACACTGGGGCAACATATCAGCGAGCGATGAATTCTATCTTCCATGATTTTATTAACACTTTTATGCAAGTGTATATTGATGATATTGTTGTAAAATCTGTTTCCAGGAAGAACCATATAGACCACCTTCGACAATCATTTAAAAGAATGATAGAACATGGTCTGAAAATGAACCCTTTGAAGTGTGCGTTATGTGTAAAAGCTGGAGATTTCTTGGGCTTCGTCGTCCACAAGAAAGGAATCGAAATCAACCAGAACAAGACGAAGGCAATCTTGGAAGCGAAAGCGCCAGCAAACAAAAAGGAACTGCAATCTCTGCTGGGCAAGATAAATTTCTTAAGGAGATTCATATCTAACCTAAGTGGAAAAGCTCAAGCCTTCTCACCCTTACTCCAATTGAATAAGGAAAGATTCGAGTGGGGGCAAGAGCAACAAGAAGCCTTCGACAAAATCAAAGGATATCTCACCAAGCCACCTATTTTGGTGCCTCCTTGCAGCAACAGGAGTATGAGATTGTACATAGCTGCATCCGACAAAACTTTGGGAAGCATGTTAGCCCAAGAAGATGAAAAAGGAGTCGAAAGACCCATTTACTATCTTAGTAGAGTTTTGAACGATGCAGAAACTAGATATAGCGAAGTGGAAAAATTATGTCTATGTCTTTATTTCTCTTGTACAAAGCTCAAACAATATATAAAACCAGTTGATGTGTACGTTTCGTCTCATTTTGATGTTTTCAAATACATGTTGTCGAAACCCATCCTGCACAGCCGAATTGGCAAGTGGGCGCTAGCATTAACTGAGTACTCATTGACCTTTATGCCTCTTAGGGCAGTAAAAGGGCAAGTGGTAGCAGACTTTATAGTCGACCACTCAATTCAGGTTGAGAATATAAATTACGTGGAGATAGAGCCTTGGAAATTCTACTTTGATGGTTCCAGCCATAAAGATGGAACAGGAGTAGGGGTCTTGATTATTTCTCCAAAAAAAATTCCAACAACATTCAAGTACAAGATATCAGGTACTTGTTCGAACAATGAGGCTGAGTACGAAGCTCTAATTACTGGCCTTGAGATATTATTGGAATTGGGGGCAACTTGAGTCGAAATAATGAGGAGACTCAGAGTTAGTCATTAAGCAAGTCACAAAAGAATATAAGTGCATAAGAGAAAATCTTATTATGTACTTTGTGATAGCAAATCGTTTATTGAAAAAATTCGAAGTGGTCAACATTTGACACATACCTAGATTGGAAAATTAAGTAGCCAATGATTTGGCACAAATTGCATCTGGGTACAAAATTTCAAAAACGAGATTACAAAGAGCAATCAAAGTTCAAGAAAAAATAAAAGCAACTAGCCTGTCCCCAACAGATTTGAAATCGACAAGACTAGGGTATGCTGAACAAAGGAACTTTGAAATATCGTTCATAGACAATTTGTTAGAGCAAGATTGGAGGAAACCCATTGTAGATTATCTACAAAATCCAGCAACTTTGACAGAACGAAAAATAAAATATAGGGCGTTGAGTTACGTACTCATGGGTAATGAGTTATTTAAAAAGACGCCTGAAGGGGTATTGCTAAAGTGCTTAAGCGAAACTGAAGCATACATAGCCCTTTCGACTACGCACACTGGAGCATGTGGGGCTCACCAAGTAGGCCATAAGATGAAATGGTTGTTATTTCGACAAGGACTATACTGGCCCACCATCTTGAAAGATTGTGTTGAGTTCGCGAAGGGTTGCCAGGAATGTCAAGTCCATACGGGCATCCAACATGTACCAGCAAGCGAACTTCACTCAATAGTGAAACCTTGGCCTTTTAGAGGATGGGCGTTGGATCTTATTGGAGAAATTCAACCAGCATCATCAAAGAGCCAGAAGTATATACTGGTAGGCATTGATTATTTCACTAAATGGATCGAAGCTATTCCTTTAGTCAATGCAGACCAAGAAAATGTCATTGAATTTATTCAAAAGAACATTATCTTCAGATTTGGAATCCATGAGACTATAACGACTGATCAAGGATCAGTGTTTACTGGTCGAAAGATGCAGGAATTCGCTCAAGAAACAGGCTTTAGACTCCTAACATCAACACCTTATTATGCACAGGCAAATGGTCAAGTCGAAGCAGCGAATAAAATAGTGATCGGCCTGATAAAAAAGCATGTAGGAAAGAAGCCAAAAAATTGGCATAAGACGTTAGACCAGATCTTGTGGGCCTGTCGAACGTCCCCAAAAGAAGCCATAGGTACAACACCATATCGGCTAACTTTCGGTCATGACGCAGTACTGCCAGCGGAAATTTGTCTTCAATCAGCAAGGGGCTCAGAGACATCATGATATTCCCTCTGAGGTTTATTGGGATATGATGTTAGACGAACTAGTAGATTTAGACAAGGAAAGACTACGCGCTCTCGACCTACTGAGAATTCAGAAGAAAAGAGTGGAAGACTCTTACAATAAAAAAGTAAAACCTAAGGCATTCTCGCCTGGAGAATTAGTTTGGAAGGTGATTCTCCCCATGGATCGAAGGGATCGAAGCATGGGAAAATGGTCACCCAAATGGGAAGGACCATTCAGAATTATCCAAATTTTTTCTGGTGGAGCTTATGAGGTTGAAGAGTTAGGCGAAGATAAAAGACTCTTGAGAGTAAACGGCAAATATTTGAAAAAATATAAACCTATGCTCCAAGAGATCAAAATAAATAGAAATTAATGACCAAATTAACCATAAAAAGCCAAAATGGAAAATTATATAGTGATTAGCCAAAATGTTTGCATTGTCTTACAAATATTACAGTACATGGTTAATAAGTTGCTGAGCAAATTAGAAAGGGATAGAAGCTTTAAGTCGAAGATACTTGGCCTGCTGCAACTCCAGCCGTTTGTTACACAAGGCAGTCGCCTGAGAAAGTTTGGAAATCTGGTCATCAAGGGCTTGGGCCTTCTCAGCGAACTCTAAGCCTCGTGTAACTTCAGCTTGGCTCTCTGCGTCCGAAACAGTCGAAAGGAGCTCCTCTTTGCGCTTGGTGTTAACATTTAACTTGGCCTCCAACTCCTCGATCTGCGCCTTTATAGAGGCGTTATCTCGATTTATGGCATCGATTTCCTCCTGCTTGGATGTCTTCTGTTTCGACAATTCTGCAATTCGAGAAGTTGTTTCAGCTACCTCGGTCCAGGCAGAAGAACTCTTGCCATGTAGTGCTTCGAGCTGGCTGTTGAACCCTCCTTTGACGTCTATAGTCCGTAGAGACTTGGTCAACAATGGAGTATAACTCCAAGATAAAGCTGGAAACCTCTGGAGATACAACAAGCAAATCGACTGCACTCAGAACAGCTCTCAGACAAGACGGAGTAGTAGGATCCCCCTCCAAAGCCTTCATTAGATCCTTTTTGAAAAACTGAGCCTTGACCTTCTTTAATGCCTCATCAAGAGGAGAAGTCGAAGTAGACTTCCCCGATGCAGTAGAAGCATCATGACTAAGGTCAGATGAATTCTCCCTACTCTCAATGATGGAATTCAGGTAGCCAATTGGATCAGTTTGCTTCAAAAGGGCCAAGTCTTCTTTAGACTTGGGCTTTGTCGAGGTGGTCATTCCTACAGCAGCGGTGGCTTGGGGTTGAGGTTGTTCAGTAGTGTCAGCATCAACATGACCCTCTTCGACAGGTTGTTCAGTAGCGTCAGCATCAACATGATCCTCTTCGTCATGTTGCTCCTCTGCCAAATCGACCACTTGAGCTTCCTTTGGTTGTTGTTCCTCTGTTTCGGCAAGGGCTTCATCGTTCGCCAATTCCTCCTCTTGTTGTCTACTATGTTCAGCAGAGTCTTGTGTCTTTGAAGTTTTTGGTGCTGAACATTCGGTGGTCTCCTGAAAATAGAAGAGGAAGAATATTCTGGTGTAGAGAGATACACAATCGAACGTGATCGTCGACACCTAAGTTAAAAATGGTCGGAGGTACTACCTGTAGAGGAATTTCAGCCCCAGGGCTAGAATTATCACTTTCAACGGGTTTGCTGAGCAAGACGTTCAGCTCCTCCTCTGTGGGCTCTTCGATGATCACAGGAGGTGGCCTGGATTTTCTCCCTGCAACCTTGATTCTGATCATAGGTTGAGGCTCATGGGTAGGGGCATCTTTCTTCAGCTTTCTTTGTTTGAGAGGAACAGGGGGAGATTCATCCTCGTCGTCACTCGCAGATTCGACCGTTAATGCAGGTCGTTTCTTAGGTGCAGGTTCCTGAAACCCCAAATGGAGTTGATTTAGAATGCCACATCGAAAATCAGGATGTTAAAACCAGCAGGAAATAATAAAAATTTGGTTACCGGTGCTGAAGGTTTTGTAGAGGGACCTCCTCCCTGATGGCTTTCTGTGGTTTTCTTTGCTGCAAGTTTTCGAACAACTGAAAGAAGACGCGTTCACAAGTTATAATTGACAAGTTATAAGTCGAAATGGAAAGACAAATATAATTTGAAGAGTGAACGTACATTTCTTTATTTTGTCAAGGACCAAAACGAAGGACTTCTGGAGTTCGTCCACAAAATCTTTTTCATCGAAGAATTCTTTAGCATAATAACTCTTCCACCAGTCTTCAAAAGATGGTGAACAGAGGAAGTTGAGTTGGTAGTCGAACAATGAAAGTACTGTCTGACCAGCGTACCTACCAATGTGCTTGGTAGCAGCATCCTCAGTGTAATCATTACAAAAATACAACATTGATTTCTCCCTAGGGAAAATGGGAGAAGGAAGTGATTGGATGATACCAAACTGTCGAGAGACCAAATTTGGCTGATAAGCAATCAGGCTCAGATGATTCTTGGAACTCTTAAAGCGCAATGGCATTATCCTGGGAGTGAGAAATGCTTCCCACAGTGTTGTGTGCTCTTCGAGATGAGGATCCTCTGATGACTTGGGATGGGGCCTGGTGAACCACCCTGGACCAAACTTTCGACGGGCGAAAGGAGCCATGGTCAAGGTAAATTCTTTCCTCCCTGCAAACATCAAAACGAAGTTTGAAAAGGTCTGTTGGAGTTCCAGCCGATCCTCAGTGGGAGTCAGTAAAGCCAGCCTGGTACCTTCGATACGCCTTTTGGCTATCTCAGGAGCTTGTTCGTTTATTTGAGTTTTCTGAGGTAAAAAAGACTCAAAAGTGGCGTTTAGCCATAGTTGTAGTAGCCAGAAGGGTCCTGCAAGCAGAAAGCTGGCTCTATTTTCTATTACCTTTAATAGAGTCGCCCCACTGCTTATCGACTCATATAGGTTCGCCAGTATTAATTCGGCCAAACAGATGTTTTGACCGTGGTGAAGCTGGGTAGCAAGGGTGACCATTTTCTTCGTCACCTGTAGAGATTTCGTGCAGAACATGAAGCGTGACAACCAAAGGGCTAGAAACGCAATGTGCTCCACGTCCGTCACATTAGCTGCCGATTTGTCATGATAGTGGTTGATGTAGGTGGTGTAAGTGGGTTTGGTAGCTGAAAACCCAATCTGGTCTTCAAACATTTCCTCTGGGTCAAAGTAATCCCCAGTTGGTCGAAGACCGGTAATGGCAGCCACGTCGAAGAGAGTGGGTGTTACCATTCCACAAGGCAGGTGGAAGGTGAAGTGAGTATAGTCCCAAAATAGCAAAGAAGCTACCAGCATTTCAGGGGAGTAGTTGAGACCAGTCTTCGACAGCATGACTAGGTCATAAATCCCCATGTTCTTCCAAATCGAAGCCTGGCTTTTTTCCATCTTGTCGAGCCAAGCGTTGTAGTCTGGTGTAAGGCTAGGGCTAGACCTAAAAGCCCTAACCCCTCTGTTGAAGAAACGAAGATCTATCTTTTCTTTTGCAGGATCTTCGTTGTCGTCTGTAGCCTTTTTGGAGCACCCAACGGGCTTGAGTGCCTCAAGCACTGGGAAGAAGCTCTTGATCTTCGTTGGGTCAGCAATGCATGCAGATAGAGGACCAGACATGGCGAAAACCTGGTTGGAGTATCCAACAGGAATCAGCAGTTGAGAAGAGTAAGTCTCACGCTCAGCAGTTCCCAAGGGTTCGGGAACCCTTCGCATTCCTTTGGAGTTAACTGTTGGAACAGTTGAAAAGATTTTCGGTTGGGTAGTTTTAGAGGGAGTGTTAGAACTGGGGACATTGGAAGAACGAGAACCTGAAGCCATTTTTTGGGTTGAGGTGAAGATGGATGAAGAACAAAGTTTCTGCAGAAATTTCTGTTCAATATTAAGGCTTGGATGAAGAAAGCGTGAAAAGTCCCACGAGGGGCACTTAGCGCTATTTATAGTGATTGGAAAATCACAAAACTCGAGGTCATTTAATGTTTCAGACAATAGTGGGGCACGTGGCGTTCATTTGCTGATGTAGTCGTTCTGCAGAACGGAAATGGTGCAGCGTGCGTCCTCAATTTCGGGGAATTGTCATGATGACAATCTGTGAAAAGACATTGGGCATGCCAAACGCCTTACTGAAGTGACGTCTTAGGAACAGTTGGAACGATGGCTTTTTGGGATTGTCAGTTGGTTGGTAGGAGACGAAAAGCACACGAGCTAATCTGTGGCTAAGAATGAAGGACAGGTGTCGGGTGGAATCTCAAAGAATGCCTTTTTTTTCCAGCGTCGAAATAAGGCATTCTTGGGGGGCAATTTGTTGGCTCCTAAATTCGACACCCTTGTTTGTTATCAATATAGACCATTAATTATGAGTTTGAAGAGTTTCCAGGTTTCGACCAGCTGATCCTGTCGAATGCTCATCAGAAAATGGCAAGGTACTTAGAGATTTTCTTTTAAGTGGGAATCTTGTTACCTTCAACGTCGAAGGAACTTCTCGACAAAGGTATCTGATGCCCAGGGTGGAACGGTTTGAGATTCGAATGTTTGGAGGGAAAACAGTTCCCAGCAGTTACCAAACGCAACGTGCCAAGATCAGGAGCGTCGAATGCTGTGAGCGTGCCATGTGGTGTCATCTCGAAGCGACGTAACTGCCCAACGGTTACTTAAGATGTGTTTTAGTATAAATACTAGTTGTTCACGTATTTTTCGCGTGTGTTCATCATTATATACAAGTCACTCATCTAGATTCAAGTACCCAGTGTGAGCGAAAGAATTGTTGAGAATGTATGTGTGAAACACCATTTAAATTAATCAAAGTCTTTTATATTCAAGCACTTTATTGCCTTTCATTTACTCATCTCCGTCGAAGCCTTTTATTTAACGCTTTCATTTATTCTATCAAGCTTTTCTTCATGCAATTTACATAAAGTGTCTTTACTTTACTGGCATTAATCATCATTAGATTTAGTTAAACCCCAGAAAATCAACCATGTCTTAGGATCAATCTGATTGATCCTGCGAGTCACCAAATAAGTAACCTTTTGGAAGATCAGCGGTTGTTTACCAATTTCCACGGTAAACAAGTCCGGAATTAGTCGTCAACAGATATGCCCTGGCTAGATACAGGAATCGAATCTTCAAACTCTTCAGACGTGCCCTGGCTGGATACAGGAATCGAGTCTTCAAACTCTTCAGACGTGCCCTGGATGGATACAGGAATCGAGTATGGAATTAGTCGTCAACAGATATGCCCTGGCTGGATACAGGAATCGAATCTTCAAACTCTTTAGACGTGCCCTGGCTGGATACAGGAATCGAGTCTGGAATGCAGATATGCCCTGGCTAGATACAGGTGTCGAATCCACAGGTAATCGCTCACAGATATGCCCTGGCTAGATACAGGTATCGAATCTGGAATTGTGACAGTTGATAGTAATCGTCTTTTGATTGACCTTTTCCTGAAAAGGCAAAACATCAGTCGTATGCAATGTCATGATGTATGAAATGCATGATGTCATGATGTTCTCAAAAATAAATGAGATCGTGTCGTATGCACTCTATCATGTACGTAAGCAGGATGTATGAAATGTGAAATGTCTATGAATGTATTTTCTTCTAGGAAAATAAATCCTTGACGAATGCCGGGAGCTCGTTGAATCCTGGGCTGATATTTGAAGAGTAGAGTTCTTCGTTTCTGCTGGGGATGATGTTTGCAAGAATAAACCGGTAGGAGAAGATGACTCCGTTGGGGAATAAACTTGTTGGAGAGATTACTCTGCGGGGAATTACTCTGTGGGAAGAGATACTTCGCTGAGGTTTTGATGATAACTTCGCTGGGGATTCCTATGATAAGTTATGTTGGGGAATTTGAGGAACTCCGCTGGGGATAGGAAGAGCTTCGCCGAGGATGATCTTTCCGTGGTAATTAGCTGAGGATAACCCAGTTATAAGCTTTGGTAACCTTTGAATATGGTCAGGGAGAGACGTATGTACTCTGCAGGGGGATAAGCTTCCAGAATCTGCTAGGTATAAGCTTCCAGAATCTACTGGGGAGGATGATTCAACTCTCCTGGGGAAACTTTTCGGATTGGACTGGGGAATGGCTCCACTGGATGTCCGGTATACCGCCGGGGAACAATCTTAGATCAAGATTGTTGGGGATGCTTGCTAGGAATGTTTGTATGTTCCGTTGGGGAATGCTGAGATCATCGGGGGATCATCTGACTTCCTTGAGGCTGACAGTAGCCTAACTCTGCTTGGGGAGAGCGTTGTTGACTTGCTGGAGATATTGTGCCTTTTCAGGGCTGACGGGAGACCAACTGCTTGGGAGAGTATTGCTGAGTCTTATCTTACTCGGCGGGGAGTGAAGGTATCTGGGTTACATTCTTCAGCCGAACTTACCTTGGTACCTTGGTGGACAGAGCAATTAGATTTCCTAGACAACTCATTATTGCCCCTGTTTCTGATGTTACCTGTAATTAATCCTTTGTTTCGTATTCAAATATTTATGAGTTAGCAATTAGTGTCAAATGCATATATCACAATTAAACATTGGACGTTCTTTACAAAACAAAACAGAAAAAAGGAAAAAACAATTGGCGATTGGTCTGAAAAGTGAATTTGTATTGATTTTTGAATTTGCCTGTAAATAGGCCTTTATGTACAAGAGGCTGGCGTCCTAGTAAGAGAACGCCGCTGAACAACAGAGTTTATACAATTTGTACAAAGAAAACAAAACAGCTGTGTGAAAAGAGTAATCCCACTGGGTTCCAACTCTGCTATCGCCTTTATATCTTCGAGCGTCTCATCACTTGGCTGCTCAGTTGAAGATGAAGTTGATTGATCAATGCCGTCTGAACCTGATGATTGATACCGGATTCCGGATGCAAGGTGATCCAATGAGACATAGTATTATGCTTTAATCCCTAACTTTTGCCTGGACCGCCCTTTCGGGTTTTCAGTCCACCGGGATACCCATTTTTGCCCAAGCAGCCTTTTCAGGTTTTCGACTTGCCGGGTGTACAGATTTTTTTCATTTCATCCCTTATTTTTGCCCGAACCCTTTTGGTTCGCCGGGAAGCCCTAATTTTTGCCTAGGTATGTCAACCTAGCGGGTCTTTTATCATGCGTAGTATATTTTTACTATGTCTGTATTGGCGGGGTGATGAAGGTCGTCACCATCCATGGTGGTTAGAATCATGGCTCCTCCTGAGAAGACATGTTTAACCACAAATGGCCCTTCGTACGTAGGGGTCCATTTTCCCATGGGGTCACTTTGAGGAAGAATGATGTGTTTGATTACCAGGTCCCTAACTTGATACTCTTGTGGTCTGACTTTCTTGTTAAATGCCCTGATCATCCGTTTTTGGTACGTTTGACCATGACAAATAGCAGTGAGTCTCTTTTCGTCAATTAGGTTTAATTGATCAAGTCGAGTCTGGATCCAGTCATCTTCTCTCAAGCCTGCATCCTTCATTATCCGGAGAGAGGGTATCTGGACTTCAATCGGCAAGACTGCCTCCATGCCGTAGACCAAGGAAAAGGGAGTTGCCCCGGTTGACGTTCTTGCTGAGGTACGATACCCATGAAGAGCAAACGGTAACATCTCGTGCCAATCTTTATAGGTCACTGTCATCTTCTGCACAATCTTTTTGATATTCTTATTTGCTGCTTCTACAGCCCCATTCATCTTCGGCCGGTAAGGAGAAGAGTTGTGGTGTTGTATCTTGAATTGCTCGCAGAGCTCAGTGATCATCTTGTTGTTGAGATTGGTACCATTGTCCGTAATGATCCTTTCCGGGACACCGTAGCGACAGATCAGATTATGTCGAATGAACCGTGCCACGACGTTCTTGGTTACGGTAGCGTAGGAAGCTGCTTCAACCCACTTTGTGAAGTAATCAATTTCTACCAGGATGAAGCGATGCCCGTTGGATTCCATAGGTTTAATCTCGCCGATCATATCAATGCCCCACATTGCAAAAGGCCAAGGTGCAGTCAAGACATTCAGAGGAACTGGAGGAATGTGCACCTTATCTGCATAAATCTGGAACTTATGACATGTCCGAGAATGTTGGTAATAGTCGGCTTCCATTGTGGACCAGAAATATCCTGCCCGAAGGATTTTCTTTGCCATGGTATGCCCACTGGAATGCGTTCCGAAGGTACCTTCATGCAGTTCTGCCATGATCCTTTCTGCTTCAGTCTTATCCACACAACGCAGTAAGGTTGAATCATGGTTTTGCTTATATAGAATTTTGTTACTGAGGAAGAACTTTGCAGCGAACCTTCTCAGAAACTTCTTGTCATTGACAGATGCACCTTCGGGGTATTCTTGAGCTTCAAGGTACCTTTTCACTTCATGATACCAAGGTTTTTCAGTTATCACCTCATCCTCAAGATCACAGCAATATGCGGGTTCATCCAGTTTCCAGATAATGATCCGGGGAGCCTCATTGTCCCATTTGACTCTGAACATAGAAGACATCGTAGCCAGCGCGTCCACCAACTAATTCTCCTCTCTTGGGAAGTGTTCAAAAGTTATCTCTGTGAAGTGGGGGATCAATGTCAACACACATTCTTTGTAAGGAATAAGGTTTGGGTGTTTCGTATCCCACTCGCCTTAGATCTGATTGATCACGAGAGCGGAATCTCCGAAGACACTCAGAAACTTGATCCTTAAGTCAATTGCAGCTTGAAGACCCATGATGCATGCCTCATACTCCGCCATGTTGTTGGTGCAGTTGAAACATAGCCGGGCAGTGAGTGGAGTATGAGTGCCTTTGGGGGATATGATCACAGCGCTGATACCGTTACCCAAAGCGCTGGAGGCTCCGTCAAAGTGCATGGACCATCGGGATCCTTCCTCAGGTCCTTCATCCGGTCCAGGTACTTCACAATCAGTCACTACCATGATGTTCTCGTCAGGAAACTCAAAGTTCATTGACTGGTAGTCGTCTACTGCCTGGTGTGCCAAGTGGTCTGCCAATACACTCCCCTTGATTGCTTTCTGAGTCGTGTACTGGATGTCGTATTCTGTCAAGATCATTTTCCATCTTGCTATTCTTCCAGACAGAGCAGGCTTTTCGAATATGTACTTGATTGGATCCATTTTTGAAATCAACAGAGTAGTGTGAGTCAGCATATACTATCTCAGCCGGCGAGCAGCCCATACCAAAGCGCAACAAGTTTTCTCGAGCAGTGAGTATCGGGTCTCACAGTCGGTAAACTTTTTGCTAAGGTAATAAATGGCGTGCTCTTTTCGGCCAGACTCGTCATGCTGCCCCAGCACACACCCCATTGAGCTGTCAAGTACTGTTAAGTATAGTATTAGAGGTCTCCCTTCAACTGGTGGCATAAGAATGGGTGGTTCTTGGAGATACTCTTTGATTCTGTCGAAAGCGGCCTGACATTCATCGTTCCAACGTACTACTTGATCTTTCTTCAGTAGCTTGAAGATTGGTTCACAGGTAGCAGTTAGGTGCGAGATGAATCGGGCAATGTAATTCAAACGTCCTAGGAAGCCTCTGACTTCTTTCTCTGTCTTGGGAATTGGCATCTCTTGTATGGCCTTAACCTTGGCAGGGTCCACTTGAATACCTTTGTCGCTCACGACGAAGCCTAGCAACTTTCCAGATCTTACCCCAAATGTGCACTTGTTTGGGTTCAACCTCAGCTTGTACAACTTCAGACGGTCAAACAGCTTCTGTAGATGGTCAAGGTGCTCCTCCTCAGTTTGGGACCTTGCAATCATATCATCGATATATACTTCTATCTCATGATGGATCATGTCATGAAATAAAGCAACCATGGCATATTGGTAGGTTGCCCCAGCATTTTTCAATCCAAAAGGCATGACCTTGTAGCAGAAGGTGCCCCACTGAGTAACAAAGGTAGTCTTTTCCATATCTTCAGGAGCCATCTTGATCTGATTATAACCTGAAAAACCATCCATGAAGGAGAACACCTTGTGCTGAGCAGTATTATCAACCAGAACGTCGATATGAGGCAGGGGGAAGTCATCCTTAGGGCTCGCCCTGTTCAAATCCCTGTAATCAACACACATTCTGACCTTACCATCTTTTTTTGGTACCGGCACCACGTTGGCAACCCATTGAGGGTAAGAAGTTACTGCAAGAAAACCGGCGTCAAATTGCTTCATAACCTCAGCTTTGATTTTCTCGAACATCTCTGGACGCATACGGCGGACCTTCTGCTTAACCGGAGGGCATTCTTCCTTGGTAGGCAAGTGATGGACCACAATGTCGGTATCCAACACAGGCATGTCTTCGTAGGACCAGGCAAAGATTTCCACATAATCATGCAGCATCTGAATCAACCGTTGTTTCACGCTGAGCTCTAGATTGGCACCAATCTTGACTTCCTTTCTGTCTGCCTCAGTACCCAGATTTACCGTTTCCACTGGCTCCTCATGTGGCTGAATGGCCCTCTCTTCCTGGAGTAACATTCTTGCAAGCTCACCAGGCACCTCGCAATCATCTTCACCTTCGTCTTCGGCTAATTTGATCGGATTTTCGAAGTCATAACTGGCAGTAGCAGAGTCATTACCAGTGAGATCTAGAGTGGATTGAAACCTGTATAGGTGAGTGTGTGTAAATATAACTGTTTTGCAATATATAAAGAAAGAAAGAAAGGGAGCACAAGATTTGAAATGTGAAAAACGTCCAATGTTTTTATTCATGATATATGGAAATGACAAGTAATAGGCCCTCACAAATGAGACCAACGGTGCCCCGGGTAAGACATCGGGCCATAAAGTTTCAACATTTTTGTTCGTTACAAATTAAAAAAACAAAGGAGTTCATTACTGAGTAACAAAAGTAACAGGTATGTAGTCTTTTGCAGTCCAATTGTTCAGTCCACCGTCGGTCGTCGGGTAGATCCAGCTACCAAACTCAGATTCCTCCGCATCACCTTCAATAGCATTCACTCCCGGGTTGGTGATGAACACGGGAGGTCTTCCGATCCTTGCTTCGCGTACAGCCCTCTGAGCCTCTGCAGTGAAACCCATCCCAAACTTGTCAGTCTTAGGAGTAAAATCAGGGAGCTTGCCCCAGTTTGCACATTCACCTTTTTCAATCACAACCCGGGCGTCCTTCAAGGAAGCCATCTTCAAAGGAAAGTCTTCTTCAATCACTGTCTCAGCTGACGCCAATGTTGGAGGCACCTCTTCAAAATGTTGAAAGGGGGTCTCAATAAACTCCCCGTCCATCTCTATATATCGGAACGAGTTCAGATGACTAACCATGTATTCTTCCTCCCCCTGCACTGTAACAATCTTCCCTCTGACAGGGTATTTAAGCTTTTGGTGTAGAGTGGAGGTCACAACCTCAGCCTTGTGAATCCAAGGTCGACCCAGCAAACAGGAATAAGATGGACGAATGTCCATCACATAGAACGTTGAATCAAAGACTTGGGAACCAACCCGGATCGAAATGTCCACTTCACCATGTACCATCCTCTTCGACTCGTCAAAGGCTCGGACCACGATGTTACTAGGCTTCAACTCCAAACCTTCACAATCCAACCTGTCTAAGGCCTTCTTGGGCAGTACGTTCAGTGAAGAACCAGTGTCCACCAACACGTGTGCAAGAGTGGTGCCCTTGCATTCAATGGAGACATGCAGGGCATCATTGTGGTTCTTTCCCTTGGCGGTCAGATCAGCGTCAGAGAAACCCAGACCATTATCAGCGGTTAAGTTGGCCACACAATCAGTAAATTGATCGGCAGACGTCTCTTGTGGCACATGGGCCGTCTTTAGGAAAGAAATCAGGACCTTGGCATGGGCCTCTGAACATAACAGCAGTGATAGCATAGAGATCTTAGAGGGGGTGTGCCCCAGCTGCTCAACGACGTTGAAATCGCTCTTCTTGATGATCTTAAGGATTTCTTCCATCTCTTGCTGTGAGGCTTCAACATTAACAGTCTTTGGTGCCTCCATCTGGGCAGGCACATCAGCAATCCCTTTGCCCCGAGTGTCAGATGACTCGGCAGCAGGGGTAGAAACTTGATCAGGAGGGGAAACAGGTGCACTTGTAGGCATGATGATAAGAGGTCTTCGGATAACTGGTGGCGCAATGTCAGGCGAGAAGAGCCTGCCACTGCGAGTAACTTTAGCGGGACCAGTGATGTTACTGATGCCGGTACTAGTGTTGAACTCCTGCTTCACTCCAAGCACATACACATCTGCCCCATAGTGCCATGGGACAGCCTTGTCAGATTTATAGGGGAGGGGCCCCGGAACAGTAATAATGATAGGTGCAACAAACATGATTTTGATTGGCTTCCTCGGGGGAGCCTTGGTAGGATTGTTGAAAATGGTGACAACGGATACTTCTTCAGTAGGAACAATAGGAACATCGGTCTTCTTGAACAAGATCTCTTTACTATCCATCAGGTTTTGGACGCCTGACTTCAGCAACGGACAACCAGTAGGTGAAACAGCACATAGAAGGCAACCCTTGCTACAACCCGGAAATAAACCGGCCAGCAATAGGTTCCTTTTGACGGTCAATAAAGGAGTCACAATATCATCCACAGAAACTGCATACAGGTCTTCCTCAATAGCATTTACTCCATGCTGGGGCATAGGAGCAGTCACAATGTTGGGCCTTTCGGGCGCCTCAAACTGTATTTCCTTGGCATCGATAAGGTCTTGAACCTTATTTCTTAGGGCCCAGCAATCATCAGTAGAATTCCCCGGGCTATCAGAGTGATAAGCACAACGAGCGTTGGGATTGTACTTCGGAGATGCTGTGTTTACCACCTTCGGAGCTTCTCTGAAGGTTACCAAGTTGGTCGATAGCAGTTGTGGCAAGATCTGCGACAAGGTCATACTAAGCCGAGTATATTCTCTTCTGGGTCTCTCACCCCTTGGTTGGTTAGGTTGTCGAGGAGCGGCAGCAGGCTTTGCAATTACCACCGCGTTGATAGCTTGGCGGCGTTCCGGTTTGTTTTGCCTCCTGGGGCCATACACAGCACTGGCCTCCTTCTTGAAAGGCTTCTTTTCAGAACTTGAGGACACACCCTTCTGTATTTTCCCTGATTTCATACCAGCTTCTATCCTCTCTCCCGTCAGAATGAGGTCTGTAAACCCTGCAGAAGAATTGCCAATGAGATGATTGAAGAACGGCCCGGATAGGGTCCCCAAGAACATGTCTACGAGTTCACGGTCGGTCAACGATGGCTGCACCCTGCCAGCCAGGTCCCTCCATTTCTGCGCGTACTCTTTAAAACCTTCTCCCGATCCTAGCGACATACCCTGGAGTTGGGTACGTGTAGGAGCGAGGTCGGCATTGTACTGATACTGCTTATAAAAAGCAGTAGCCAAGTCCTCCCAGTTACGAACCTTGGTTCCATCCAGCTGATAGAACCATTCGAGATGAGTCCCTGAAACACTCTCCTGGAAGAAATGGATCCATAAGTTCTTGTCCACAGTATATGGTTGGATCTTCCGCACATAAGATCTGAGATGTAGCTTAGGGCAGGACGCCCTATCATACTTTGCGAAAGATGGTGCTTTGAACTTATGTGGGATTACCACACCAGAAGATAGACCCAGGTCTCTAAAATCCAACCCAGGCACTTGTTGAATTTCCATGGCATTCAGGCGATCCTCTAACTGCTTGTACTTGTCTTCAGCGGGAGGGTACTGCTCTTCATTGAAGTCAGTCTCGTTGTCAGAGACCACAGGACTAGGAACTCTTCCCCCTTGGGGACTGCCTTTCCCTACAGAAGAACCAGCTTGATCAACCTCATTTTGCAGTGTGTTTCCAAACCTCCGGCCAGTGTTGAATAGTACATTTATCTTCTTCTTCTTCTTGACCAGCAGAGCCTTCAATTCCTCTTGACCTTGGGCTAAACTCATGATCAACTCTTGGAACTGGGCGTTCTGAGCCTGGAGGGTCTTGATGGATTGCTCAGTAGATGATTCAGGATTCATGATGGCTGCTGAAATAAACAGCGAAGAACATTAAGCAACCTGAAAAGAAGAGTACCTGTGATGCACATGATGAATGGAATGCGTATGATTTTTGTTTTCAAAGACAATCGGGATTCAACTTTGTAAACAAAAAAGGAAACGCACTTTATTAGATTCAACTTTGAAATTTAGATTGTTCAACAGATTGCCCTTAGGCGTTACATTAAATGGAACTATTGAAAAGGGAAATAAAAACTGTAAAAGAACATCCAAAGCTCATCAGTGATCCCAGGGTCTCCTCTTCTCAGTACGGATGTAGTCATTCAAGGCCCGCTCGTTCTCTAACTGCTTTGTCAGCTTCTGGATCTTCAATTCCTGCTCGTTGAACTTTTCCCGATAAGAATCCTGTTCTTCTCGTAGTTGCACCCAAGACCTCTTTAGTGTATCAACATCAGTAGGTATCTGAGGAGGGAGAACAGTTGGAGGAGCCCCATCTCTATCAGGATACTCAAGAATGATGGGTCTGACATCTTCATATGGCATACCATACTTCTGAGCACGGATGCGGACCCATCTGTAGTAGGATTCCATAGGTAGAGAAGTCTTCGGTCCCAACTCATGTGGGTCAGCTTTGTGAATTCTGTCCCAAGCCTTGATGAACCTACGACGTAGCTCGTCACTATCTACCTGAAACTCAAAACTGATGTGAGGCACCAACATCTCATGAGGCCCTGCTCTTCTGGCTCTTCCAAACTGACGGAGAGCTAGACATGGATTATAAGAGATTCCTCCTTGGGTACCAATCAGAGGAACATTAGGATATTCTCCGCAACGATCAATAACAGCTACCTCATCCAAACCCCTGAAAGTCCAAATGATGTCATTATCAGTGAGAGACATTAACCTATGAGCCCAACCTCTTCCTTCTTTATTCTTCAGCACGAACTTAGGGAGGTGCGAAATAAACCACCTCACTAACAAAGGAATACAACACCACATAGTTCCTCGTCTTCGGGCAATACGAGCATAGAGTTGTTGCAGGATATCACCCAAGAGAGTGGGCACAGGGTTCCGAGACATGAAGATCCTTATGGCAGTGATGTTAATGAAGTTATCAGGATTAGGAAACAAGACTAAACCATAGATTAAGAGATCCAGAATGTCTTCATACGCCCTGAAGTCTAAGTCGTTCCAGAAACTGTTAGCTTTACCAATCAGAAACTTGGCCAAGAAACCCTTAACTCTGCTTCTAGTCACCCAGTTGTCCATTACCTCCTTGGTGGTCAAAGGGAGGGTTGCAGCAATCTCCTCAATCCTAAGAGTCTTTTCCCAACCGGTGAAGGGAGTCTGATCCAAGATAGGGATGCCAAGCAAATCAGAGAATTCTTCCAGGGTAGGGACCAGCTGGAAGTCTTAAAAGGTGAAGCAATTATACAAGGGATCATAAAACTGGGTCAGGACACTCATCAGTTGTTGGTCCCACTTTGAAGTGACTAAACCGAGAAGAGAACCATGCCTCTGGATGAAGGAAGTGGTGTTTGAAATTCTGCTAACCAATTCTTCAAGCAACTCAGGTGGGTGAACAAAATTGAACCGAATAGTGTTCCTTCGCACAGGCATCATGATGTCCTACAAAACAGAGCAAAGATGAAACCCTCTTGTCTTTAAAATGGGTCAGTCCTTATGCAGGATGCATGCAATGTCCATGATGGTATGATGTCATGATAAAGCACACCACAAATATTCACAAAGGCAAACATGATAAGGCACACAAGTCACACAAGACAGCCCTTAGAGTTTAGGACAGCATGAAGTTCAGGTACTACCCTCTTTCAGTTTGTTGGTTAAGACCTGTCCTATCAAAAGTAACCGGGTTCTAGAGGATCCCAATATCACTGGCTACCCTCAATCGGTCATAACTCCAACGTCACAATCTTTTCTTGTGGCCAGAACCATCGCGAGAGTTTAGCCTCAATGGGTGTAGCATACTGCTACTGTTCTATGGGCAAGTTGGGTCAAATTAGGGTTCTAAGGTCGGTTAGTGCTTAACGACTCCTCAGAAGACCCATATTCTCCTCGTTGCGACACAAGGGATATCGTTACAGACCAAAGTGCCACACCAATGTAGCCACTGCTTCACCCGTGTCGGTCTATGCCGGACAGGTCCCTCACAGCTTATGCTACCTAAAATAGGGTATCCCCAGATCCGGGTTAGGATCTATGAAACTCCAAGACAATGCCCACAATAATAAAACAAACAAAACAAGGCAATTGAAAACATAAGTATGATCTATCCTAAGGTACACCTCACTTTAAATTATCCCCAACAGAGTCGCCAGTTCTGTGATCGGTGGAAATAGAACTGACTGTTTAAAGCTGGTTCGCGAAATGTCGCGGTAAGCAAGAGTCGCCACCATCTTTTATATTCTCCAACATGGAAAGGACAAAAGCACAACAAAATTCCTTATGAGCACGTTTCTCGGTTCGGGAGGTAGATTTATAGAAAGGGAAGGTGTTAGCACCCTTTCTATCCATGGTTATCCGTGGGCTCTTAGATACTTGCTCTTATGTTTTCAAAAATTGTTTGCTTTTCAAGTGTGCGTGGGTTTGAAAAAGTTTCATTGAAAGATTTCTGAATGACTCTTGTATCTGTCCTCAAGAGTGTTTGAAAAATTTGTTTTGAAAGCTTTTGAAAGTGTCAGTGTGAAAAGATTTTTGATTTGTTTTTGAAGAGAGCAAGTATCCATGAGTCATCTACCTACCCTAAGGAATTAGGCTGTGTAAAAGTACTTAAGGTAGTGCCATCCCACCATTGAGAGGTAGGTAGCACCACCGTTGGGGTGTTCGGGTCAATTCGATTGTAGGGACAGTGTGGTCACCGAAGCAACAGTTAGGACACCTTAGAAGCAACCCTAATGTCCTAGATCCTTTTTAATCTGAGGCAACCGTTTCGAGGCAACTGGATCTTAGACATAAGAGCGACCACTAAAATGTCCTATACTTGACGACCACGTTTCGAAGGCAACGAGTGAGGCGTACCCTAGAAGTGGTGTGTGCCTTGTGTGTTGTTTTCATGTTATGTTTTATCTTTGATCATGGCATTGTGAGCTACGAGTTGTTTTTAATTACCATACATTCTTTCATGCAATTTAGAATTTAGGAGTGCAGAAAATTAAATACGGAAAGATAAAAGCTACGCTATTACAAGGCGCGGGTCTATACATCGCCAAAATACAAAGACCCGTTTTTGATAAAGATGCGGAAAGTAAGAAGTAATAGACCTAATTACTATTACATCCTTGAACAGTTACATAATAATCAATAAGAAAAATAATGCGCGAAAAGAATTAAACTGAACGTCCGAGGGTTTTGACCCTTTTGAGCAATTATGAGTTTTTTATGTCTTTTGTATGAAGTTAAAATTAAACCTAAATCTAATTATTCAATTATTTACAAGAAAGTGTTTTTTTTTAATGTTTTTTTTTTGTATTTAATGAAAATAAGAAAAAGGAATTAAAGAAAACTCTAGTTCTATGTTTATTTAAATTATTAATGAAAATGTCGAAGTTGACCTAATTTAAACTAATTAATTAATTTACATGTTTATTTACAAAAATAATAGTAATTAATAATAATAATAAATAATGATAATAATAATAATTAACTAAGAAAAAGATAAAAGTGTCAAAACCTAATTCTATGTATTTTTTATTTATTAAGAAAAGAGATTAAATTTTAAACCTAAATTAACTAAGTTAATTATTAACATTTATTTACAAAAATAAATTAATGATGAAATTAATAAATAACTAAACATATTTACAATTTTTTTGATTTCTGATTTTTATTATGGAAAAAAATTAATTTAGTGAATTAACAATAATTAAAACAAATTAAAAGAAATAAGATAAAAGAATAAGAAAAATAAGAAAAATATTGCAAACCAAGGGGGTATGTAGGCCCAAGGTGGAGGTGCATTGCTGGAATTCAGGCCCAAGAGGCATAGAGCCCAGTTGACTTTCCTGATCGTGTGCATGTTCATTGACCAAGGCATAGAGTGTTCATCACCTCCTGGCCTTCAGATTATGGATCAAGGCCACTTGGCAGGCTAACGCGTGGGGCTCATGGTAGAACGTTGAATGGGGCGCTGCATTAGAATACGTTAGAACAAAAATATCAATTATGTGGGGGGACCTGGGAATCGAACCCAGGTCCCAATGCTTGCAAGACACATCCTCCACCATCTGAACTATGAAGCGCGTTTGTATACATATTGATAAACAAATATTATATATGAAAAAACAATAACTATGATGGGAGCTCAAAAACGCGCGCCATATTTAAACTCCCCAATCACATGATGCCACGCCCGTCTTCTTCTTCGTTTACCTGCAATAACATGAACAAGATAACGGGGGTTTTAAACCCCCACTAACTATAACAGTGAAAAATAGCGAATAGAAGTGGAGACAATATAAAAAGGGCGCGAGGGTCTGGTTGAATTCGTCTGGCCTTGACGAATTCAACCATGCTTGTCTCAAGGTCCAATTTTCCCTTATGCCTAAAGCCCTAATTGAAAGCTTCAGAAACCCTAAATGTCGTTCATGGTGGATTTTGATACAGGATGCTATAACTCAATTAATCCACACCAAAAGCTTCAGGAAGATGTCAGCAACATAAATCAATAATCAAAACATAGCAATGATGCATAGAAATTAGATTTCGATTATGGAAATATTTATTAAAATCGTGACTCTGTTCTACCGTTTCCTTGGGTATGAGAGCTTGTTCTTGATAGTAATAGCTTCCTGGAGACTCAGGCAATATGTTTGAATCACTTTTAGGCCTTGAATCCACCTGCAAATAGGATTTCAGTTTCACAACTTTCTTGAAATTTTGAAAATTGGTTATGTAGTTGCAGCAGCTTTCACGTGTGTCCAGCTTTAGGGTTTCACTCAGCATATGTATGTGATGTGAATTAGGTCAAGAATAAGCCCAAAAGTCCATGGCATTATGACTTGAATATTTGATTGCCTAATCATATCTTTTTCAATCTTTTCTTTCATGAAACCTTGCCAATCATGGATTTTTTTGCCTTGTTGATTGAGAAACGAGTTGCCATCTTGCCCTAGTCATATTTGCTGCACAAAAAGATCTAAAAAGCACATCTTTTGAATTTTCTTATAATTAAAACCAATTAAATGAATTAATATAAATATAAATTCAATTAATTAATTAAAAATAAGAAAATAAGTCAAATTAAGCTTAATGGGTCGTGCATAGGCTTTGGGTAAAGATTCAAGAAAGAATTTGAGGCCCATTAGCAAAAATGAAGTGTTTTAGGCAAAGTTGACTTTTGAAAGTTCCCAAAAATTTCCCAACTTCTCCAATGCATATCTTGCTCAATTTTGAAGCTATGAACATGTTCTTGGACATTTTGGAAAGGTCTTGAAGTCCTATAACCAATGCCTTTGGTCCCATGTCATTTTGATTTACCAATCTCAAGTTATGGTCTTTGACTTAAAGTGACTTTTTGTTGACTTTTGAAAATGACCTATAATGTTGAAATTGATAACTTTTTGTGAGAGCATTTCTTGGACTTGGAGTGTGAAGATGAGTTGTAGGAAATGTCATACCCTTCAAAATGAGCTTTGGATGGGGATTTTCTGATGAACCATGAAAAAGTTATGCCTTGGTCAATTTGCAGTTGACTTTTTTCAACTGTCCTAAAATAGAAACTTTTGCATCTTGAGACTTTTTGAGCCATGTTTGTGGAATCATGATCAAGACTTGATCAAATGATGATTGTGGCCTCAAAATAAGATGTTGACCAAAATTTTTGACTTTTGACTGTCAAATGACCATTTTGCCCCTGCAGTTGACTGTGAAGCATTTAGGGCTTTTGACTGTGCAACTTGATGCTGTGAGTCTTGAAACTTGACATATGGATGCTTGACAATGTATATAGGCATATGGGACTTGATTGGGCCCTTGAAAACCTCAATTTCTTTGCAAGAACCAAAACCCTAATTTTGACTGTGTTAGGAGGCAATTGGACTGTGCAACCCTTGAGAGATTTTGAACCATCTGGAGATTGACCCTTAATAAGTCTTGAAGCATATGGGAGGGAAAATTTTGGGATACAACAGTTGGTATTGATTATCTTACAAAATGGGTCGAGGCAGTAGCCTTAAAAATGTTGATCAAGAAGTTGTTATTGATTTTATACAAAATCACATCATATGTCAGTTTGGGATTCCATAAACAATTACAACCGACCAAGAATCGGTGTTTATTGGACGAAAAATACAAGAATTTACACAAGAAGTTGGAATTAAATTGTTAACTTCTATTCCTTACTATGCTCAGGCAAATGTCCAAGTCGAAGCTGCCAATAAAGTAATAATTAGCCTAATTAAGAAGCATGTAGGAAAGAAGCCAAGGAATTGGAATAAAACACTAGATCAAGCCTTATGGTCATGTAGAACTTCCCCTAAGGAAGCAACATGAATTACTCCATTTCGACTTGCATATGGGCATGATGCAATGTTACCAGTGGAGATACATGTTCAATCAATAAGAATCCAAAGATAGCATTAATTACCATCTAAAGATTACTGGAATATGATGGCGGACGAGCTTGTCAACTTAGATGAAGAAAGGATGTTGGCCCTTGATTCGTTAATAAGACAGAAAGAAAGAGTTTCCAGAGCTTATAATAAAAAGTAAAAGATAAAGTATTTGTTGTCGGTGATTTAGTATGGAAAGTAATATTGCCTATGGAAAAAAATGATAGAGTCTTAGGGAAATGGTCCCTAAATTGGGAAGGGCCTTTTAAGGTGATGCAAGTTTTTTCGAACGATGCCTATGAACTTGAAGAGTTAACCCCAGATCGATGGATCTTAAGGGTAAAAGGTAAGTGTTTAAAAAAGTATAAACTCATTCTTCAAGAAGTCAGGATTTCGACAGAATAAATATTCATCGAATTAACAAGCTGGTAAAATTGTGTTCGAAACCAGCACATTCAAAACATGCATAAAATGTGTACAATAGAGGAAGATACATATAAGACAGATAAATAAAGGTGCCATTAAAATTTGGCTTAAATCCATAAAGAAATCATAAGATCGTTGATACAATGATTAAAAGTGTTTGAATTTGTTTTGGAATGACTGCAGTTTACCGTGGAGGTTTGTGGCCTGGTATTCAAAATCTCCTACATGAGTCCTAAGTGTTTCAAGCTTCGTTTCCACAGAAGAAATTGCTTCGCTTACGGCCACAGCATCCACGGCTATTTGGTCAGCCTTTGCTTGAGCTAGATTAATAACGTTATTAATCTTTTCCTCTTGCTTGGCAATCAATTCCAATTCCTTGCTGAGAGCATAAATCTGGTCATATTTCAACACCTATTTTTTGTTTAGGACCCAATTCCTGTTTTTTCTTTCCAATCATTGCTAATAAATTAGTGATCTCTTTAATGGCTTGTACCACCACATCCAAATTTTCTTTCACAAAAGCTTTCTTCGACTCAACCGCTTCCTCATTTTCCCTAGTACTTTCAACATTTTGGATTAGAGGAATAAATAATTTCTCAAATGTCATTATCATAAACCTGGATGATTCAGAAATGTTGAGCTCTTTTATTTGAGCGAGAGCGTCTGAAAGTTTTGGGCAAAGATTTGGATCAGAATGAAGCAGATGGGAAAAATCAGGACTCAAAGCATGAGTCCGAATTTTAGTCATTATATTTTTGGCTTTGATTGCTTCAGGACCTATCTTGTCATTGTTTGCTTGAGATTGGTCAGAGTCAGAAGAAAGAGTGCGAGAACTCATGAAGCGACACAACCTAGCAATTGCTTCTAGAGCAGAAGGCTTAACTCCCATGTGTTTTGGTGCAGTGGGTGAGTCAACCTTTGCTTTCCCATAAGAAGTAAGAGGCGTGCCTTGTGTGCCTTCAGGAGGGGGAAATATTAGGGAGGTGGTACCAATTTTATTTGCTTCTGAACCCTGCATGGAATCTGAGAGGCTAGAGTCAGAGCTAGTCGAACTATAACTCTTATGTTTGGCAGGACTAGTGACTGAATTAGAGTCACTAAGAGTAGCCAGAATAGTCAGGTCAAAAAACTCACCATCAGCAATGTCGGGATTCTCATGATGATGGGGAGAAGAAGTTTCTGACAAAGGAGTATAGTCGGGCACACTTTGTTGTTGGCCAGAGATATTAACCTAAAGAAAGTAAGAAAAGATATCAGCCAAACGAATTCAACAAACAAAAAGGAAAAAGAAACTAAAAAATAATCAGCTAGTACCTGTGTCAACGGATCAAGATCGACAGATTTATCCTTAGCTGAAACATCAACAGTGCTTCCTATTGGGTTGGGAGTTGTATCAATTCTGGGAGCACGAGTCAGAGTGATAATGGTTGTGTCAACACCCAAATCTAAGGTAGTTTCAGGAGTTTCAGCCAAGATCACTTTACGTCTCCTTCTGGTGACAAGAGGGACTTCGACATCATCTGGTTCTGCCGTTTCATCAGCAGGATTTAATCCAGCTGTTGCTTCAGCGTTCTGGTACATAGGTACCTCCTTCTTCTTCTTCTTTCTCGCCACCTTGTTTTCAGAAGAGTGGTCTTTTTTCCTCTTTTGGCTTTTAATGGCCAAGGATAAGTCAATTAAAGATTCTAAAGTCAGTTGGTGCTTCATGACGCTGCTCAGCGGCCCCGTATTCTCCTCGATTCAACACAAGGGATACTGGTACCAACAAATACGTCACTGACTTGGGTGTTTTGCGTTTGATCTCAATTGTTGTAGATAGCTAGAGTTGCCACCGACTTTTCTTTTATCCAATAAGGAAAGGGTGAAAAGAACAGGAAAGACCTTTAATATTTTTCTTCTTGAGTTCGGGGGGTAGGTTGTGAAAAGGGAAGGTATTAGCACCCTTTTCATCCGTAGTTATCTACGGGCTCTTAGTTGCTTGCTAGATCACTTGCTTTTGTTTGAAGATGTGCTTGTGGTGTGGGTTATGAAAGTATTTTGAAAACGTCTTTGTAATGGTTCTCCTTTCTATAAGAACGCATACAAAGTGTTGTTTTAAAAATAGTTCAAAGAGGTGCTTGTGGAATGTGTTTTTGAAAGTGATTTTGAAAATTGTATTTGTAATGGTTCTCGTCTATATAAGAATGCGTACAAAGTGTTTTAACTTTTGAAAATGTTTCAAATGAAAGTGTTGGTGTATAAAATGTTTTTGTTGTGAGCAAGCGAGCAACTAGGAGCATCCTACCTACTCAAAAAGTCTAGTATTCTTTTCCTCCTCCTTTAGATGTTGCTATCTTACAATTGATTTGGTAAGAAGTCCCATCATTGAATGTGAAGGGATGGGTGTAACGCCCGTAATTTAATTAATTATTTAATTAAATTATTATTGGAATGTTTGTGAAGATGTGTTATGATTAATTGGATTTAATTATTTTATTAAGTGGTGAAATAATATTAGAGGAATGATATTATTTTGACGTGGGCTTGTTTTAAAGGAATAGAAGTAATAAGGGGGTGTGTTAGTTTTAAGCCCAATAAGGAATAAAGAATAATAGGTTATTCTATTATTGTTAGAAAGAATAGAAAAAAAGAAGCAGTAGAAGAATAAGGGTTGGAAAGAAGAACGTGAAGCTGCTGGAAAAAGAGGGAAAACGGCAGAATAAGGATTCGATCAGAAGCATAGAGCAACCTTCAATCCAAGGTAAGGGTGGGGTTTTGACTCTATAATTGGGTTCATGATAATTTGTATGTGGGGTTAGAGGTGATTGTTGTCTTGTTCATGAATTGAATGTATATGATGTTGTATGATGAAATTGATGAATTTTAGATGAATAATGTTGTCCTGGTGTTGTTTAATTGATGTAGAATTATAGGATAATTGTAAGTGATGATCATCCATGATTAGATTAAGTTTTTAGGACTTAAAGTATGGAAACCATAGTGAAAACGCAGAGAAAATCACAGAAATTATGTAGGATAGAGCAGTATGCGTCGACCCCAAACATGATGTGTCGATACAAGAAGGTTTAGATATTCAGGATGAGTCGACACAAAGGAGTCTTGCGTCGATCCATGAGGGTTTTCAAACTCAGGATGAGTCGATGGGTAGGATCATGTGTCGATACATGATGTGTGGTAGAATCAGTATAAGTCGATACAAGAGAGTATGTGTCGACTCATGTTGCGAGTTCACTGCAGTACGCGTCGATCCAAGGAGTTATACATCGATCCATGTTGTCTGGTTTTTGGTAGAATCGTTTAGAAAAGGCTGTAACTTGAGTTTTCGAATGTCGTTTGAGGTGTCGTTCAAAGCTTTGAATAGCTAACGCGATGAGATTTATTCTTAACGAATAAAAACAGGAATAGGAAGGATAACCATAAGATTTTAATTAGCTTCCGTGTAGAATGCTATGTTGGTTTTTATGCGGAATGATGAAGATGAGATGCTTATAGGCTGTTGTTTGATTTGTAATAGTAGGATTAATAATAAGAATGGTGTAATATTACAGAATAGTAGTATGTAGATATTTGGTGATTTTGGAAGTAAGCCTTAGTTGGTTAATTAATTATAGGCAATATCTTGTATAGGCATATGGCCAACATTGTGAAGTTGATGAATGTTGTTGTATTACTGTACGGTTGAGTTGTTGATGAGATAATATTAATGAGAGTTTGTTTTAATGAATTATGATGTATAAATGATGTTTGATGATTTATGATGATGTCGATGAATGATGTTGATGAAGAGATGTTGATATGCTTTTGAGATGTAGGCCTTTGGCCAATGATGGTGTTATTTTGAGATGTTGTCAATTATGGTGTTGTTATTACATTCATGATTGTGTCACATACATTGCATTTTGAGATGGAGCTTATGCTCGTTGAGATGGCCTGTATTGGCGAATATTGAGATGGAGGCTCATGCCTTGTTGATGCCTCTATTAATTGGAAATTTTGAGATGGGAGTTCTGCTCCAATGGTACCACATGCATTTGCATAGTCTTGAGTTGCATTATATGATTGCATAAAGAAGTGTGTATTGATGTTGTGAATGTGTATTATTGTTGTGATTATTAATGATTATGAGATGAGAAGTGGTGATGTTATGTAATCTAATTTAATATATGTGATACGATGGAAAGAACTGGCGACTCTGCTGGGGATATTTTAATAAGTGGGGTGTACCTTAGGAATAAATTCATAATGTTTTCAATTGCTTGACTTATATGATTTATCTTTGTGGGCTTGTATCGGAGTTACTATAGATCCTAACCCGGATCTGGGGGATACCCTTTAGGTAAGTAGCAATAAACTGTGAGGGAACTGTACGACATAGACCGATACGATTGAAGCAGTAGCTACGTTGGTGTGGCACTTTAGTAAGTATCGATATCCCTTGTGGCGCAACGAGGAGAATATGGGTCTACTAAGGGGTCATTAAACACCAACTGACCTTAGAACCTTTAAATTGACCAACTTGGCCATAGAACAGTAGCAGTATGCTACACTCATTGAGACTAAACTCTCGCGATGATTCCGACCGCAAGAAAAGATTGCTAAACTGGAATTATGACCGATCGAGGGTAGTCAGTGATATTGAGATCCTCTAGAACCCGGTTACTATTTTTAGGACAGGTTTGAACCAACTGAACTGAAAGAGGGTAGTACCTAAGCTCCTTGCAAGCCTAAATTTAAGGGCTATTGTGTGACTTGTGTGCCTTCAAACTTGAACTACTTGCACATTCTTGTTATCTGACAACATGAGTTCCTTGTAGGTTTTGTTTACAGTCCTTATCCAATAATTTGGATTTATTGCAGGGTTTACTTACAGCACCTCACACTTTTGCTTAAACGCATAGCATAAACATCATAACATCATGCCTTAACATTTCCTTAACCATTTCAAGGATCTCAAAGGTTTGTGATGCAGGTTATGATGAACCAAATGTCTAGCAAGGGGCAAGGGGATTTATTTTCCTCTAGCCAATGCCGTCTAGAGATCAAAACACGATAACTTGAGTCACGGGCTGTGACCCACTCGATATGGTGAGCTTGACTCTTGAAGAAGGACTCTTAACGAAATGAAGTTTCTTCAATCAAAGCTGCAAAATTCAAATTCTAACAGTTTCTTGTTTACCCCGCGAGATCCTTGAAAACATTGCATACATATATCATACATATCATTGCATAACAGGTCTCCCAGTACAAGTCTCTCATGTTCTCGCTGTTTATTTCAGCAATGGCTCTCCAACAAGACAACAGAGATCTTCATACTCAAGAAGCACAGTTCAGGGAAATCTTCCTAAACCTATTCAAGGGGCAGGAAGAGTTGAAAACACTCCTCACCGGGAACATGGTCAAGAAAAGTCCTGAAGACAATAAGGACGAATGGCAGGAACAACTGCAAGCTGAGTTAGGTGCCATGAAAACCCAGATGCTGGGGCAGATGGCTCTTATCCAAGGCTTAGCTCGGGAACAAGAAGAGCTGAGAACCATTATCAGCCAGCTTCATCAATACAAATACCACATCATGAAACAAACAGTCGAGGCCGGGGACCAAGTCATTAATCAACTTCCGAGAAGTCAAAGGTTTGGTTTGATGAAGAATAGACCTCTCCAAGTTGCTACTACCTCACAGGTCCAACAACAACCTTGCCATAAACAACGGGTTAATCAGAGTAAGCCGTATACACCCAAGAGGCAGTTTACCAAGCTTAACATGCCGTTGTCTCAAGCTTTACAACACCTATTGAGATTGAATTTGGTGACGTTAAGGGACCCTCCTAAGAATCCCCACATAGTCTCCCCAAGGTACAATCCTGATGCAAGGTGTACATATCACTCCAATAGCCCGGGGCATGATACTAACAGTTTTTGGGCGTTGAGAAACAAAATTCAAGACCTAATTGATGAAGGAGCATTGGAACTCACACAAGACGGTCAGATTGAGTTCTTCTACCATCCCTCCAAGGCTCACCATTTGAAGTGACAAGTCCCGAGACGAGAAGACTTTTTTGTTCATTAGAATTTTCAATTTGTAATTTTCTTTTGATTGTTTAGACATTTATTCATGTCAAACTTTGTTACTTCATCAATGCATTGCATATGTCTGTTTTGAATCAATCCATTTGTATTCACTATATTCAAATTGCTTTCATTTTTGTGACGTTCAACTCTCGATTAAAAAAAATTCTAAGCCTTTAGAAGGAGGAGGATGAAAATGATATCAAATCTCTATAGTATGCTTTTGAACAGACCCTGCTGACGATGTACAAGCATTGTTTCAAATCCTAAACAGTGGAGTTATAAGGAAGATAATCCCTCGTCAACCCCTTCGAGCCAAAGAAGTAGGAGTTTTTCTTTTCACACAAATTAAAACCCTTAATCATAACCTGGGGCAGGGTAGTTTTCTCAGTTAATCTAGGTGTACAATGAATGGCATCAAAGAAGTCCTTCCAAATGAAGAGGCAGTCATTATCTCTCAGAAATAAAAACCCATTAAGTTAAAACCTATGAAGGAGACTTACAAAACTGGGGCATCCCGCTGACTGTAATCACAAAAAGAAACAGTTCAGGCAAAAGACAGGGATAATAAAAATCAAAAGGAAAGAGATCCTACAAACTCTCAACAAAATGACTTCCTGTTCAAAATAAATTGTCAGTATCCGAACCATCACTGGTATATCAGAGCAAAGACTCAAACAAGATCTAATGCACGATTAGCTGAGTTTAGGATCGAAGAACATCACGAAGAACAGGTGGGTACAAATAAATTTTGAGCCTTTATCCTTTGTTTCTTAAACCGTGAACCAGGCCACGTTATAACCCTTAAAACTCCTAGCTGAAGCATGGGTTAGTTCGAAAGCATACTGTTACAAAAGGTATCCTGACTCCTGTAGGGCTTGCTGTAAATCCTGAGTTGACATCACATTTTACAAAAATTCGCTTATTTTATTGAAAATTGCATTTTCAAAGAACTTCAAAACAGACATAAGCTTTGCATTCTTAAAATAACATTGTTTGCATATGACTATTTGTTCAACAGCAGAGAAATTCACACGATGAATATCTAGTGAACAAAAAAAACACTTCCAACCAAGGGGAACGACATGATCATTGTCCATCATCTGGGGCAGTCAAGTCAAGATTCAAGGAATCTCTCAAAATGCCAAATAGCCAGGGGAAAATCTCCATCTGAATTAATTGGGGCATTGGACATGAATTCCAGCAATGAATCTTACATGATCAAACATCTTCTGGTAGTATGGCAATACGACACTACTGACAGTGACAACTCCCTACACTCTGAGAGCGTGGACATAGTCAAAAAAGTACTACGCATAATCAAAGACCCGCTAGGTTGACTGGCCTAGGCAAAAATAAGGGCTTCCCGGTGAACCAAAAGGGTTCGGGCAAAAATAAGGGATGAAAATGAAAAATATGTACACCCAGCAAGTCGAAAACCTGAAAAGGCGGCTTGGGCAAAAAAGGGTATCCCGATGAACTGAAAACCCGAAAGGGCGGTCCAGGCAAAAATTAGGGATCAAAGCGTAACACTATGTATCATTGGATCACCTTGCAACCAGACTTCGGTATCGACTATCAAGCTCGGACGACACTAATCAATCTGATCTACCTTCAACCAAGTAGTAAAGTGATGAGATGTTTGAGGACATAAAGGCAATAGCAGAGTTGGAACCCAGTGGGATCATTCACATTGTTGTTTTGTTTAGTTTTTCAAAAAATGTATAAACTCTTTTGTTCGGCGGTGTTCTCTTACTAGGACGTCAGCCTCTTGTACAAAAATGCCTATTTACAGGCTAAACTGCATAATCAATACAATTCATTTTCAGACAAATTTCAAACTGTTTTTCCTTTATCTATTTTGTTTTGCAAAGAAAGTCTAAATGTTCATTTTTGATATATGCATTTGAAATTAATTGCTGCTCATAAATATGCACGTGCGAAACAAAAGACGATTACTGGTAATATCAGAAACAGGGGCAATAAGAATTATCCAAACTGTACAATTTCTCTGTCCATCGGGTACAAGGTAAATTCAGCTGAAGAATATGGCCAAGGTACTTTCACTCCCCGCAGAGTAAGACAGTAATGATAACTCTCCCCAGCTGAGACTTGCAATTGTGAATGAATGAATCGATAATATTCTCCCCCTAAGCAGAGTTTATCTACCATCAACACTGAAAAGGCTTAATATCCCCGGCAGTCTTAATATTCCCTAACGGAGTATTAGAATATTCCCCGACAGAATATAAGATATCTCCAGTGGAGTTAAAATTTTCCCAGCGCAGCCTGAAAAAGCTTCCCCAGTGGAGTTAAAGAATCATCCCCAGTAGACTCTGGAAGTTCGTCCCCGACGGAGTATAAAATTAAATATCCCCAGCCGAGTTCAAAGGAAGATTGTCCCCAGCAAAGCTCAAAGTATTATCCCTATTAGAGTCTAAAAGGTTATCCCCAATGAAGTCACAACTGAAAGATCATCCCCAGCGGAGTTCTTTCCTTTCACAAACAGGAATTCAATCCCCAACAGGATTCAGTATCACCAGCAACGTTAATTCATCCCCAGCGGAACTTATCGGTTGAATCCTCAACAGAACATATCTTCTCCACAGAGTAATCTCCTCATCAGTTTATCTCCCAATGAAGTTATCCTCTCCCGCAGGTTTATTCTCACAATCATCTTCGTTCACCATCCCCAGCGGAAACGAAGAATCCAACTCTTTTCTCCAGCAGCTATACGAGATTTATTTTCCCCAACTAAAAACATTACATCCATATACATCATGACACATGCATATACGCATCATACAACATGTTGTACCCCAAAATTTGCCCTCCCATATTCTTCAAGATTTGTCAAGGGTCATCTTCAAATGGTTCAAGACTTCTCAAGGGGTTGCACAGTCCAACTGCCTCCTAAGCCAGTCAAAATTAGGGTTTTAGTTCTTGCAATGAATCTGAGGTTTTCAATGGCCCAATCAAGTCTCATGTGCCTATATACATTTCCAAGCATCTATATGCCAAGTTTCAAGGCTCACAGGGTCAGGTTGCACAGTCAAAAGCCCTATTTGCTTCACAATCAACTGCAGGGGCAAAATGATCATTTTACAGTCAAAAGTCAAAATTTTGGTCAACATCTTATGTTGAAGCCACAATCATCATTTGATCAAGTCTTGATCATGATTCCACAAGAATGGCTCAAAAATCATCAAAGATGCAAAAGTTTCCATTTTGGGACAGCTGAAAAGTCAACTGTAACTTGACCAAGGCATAACTTTTCATGTTTCATCAGAAAAATCCCATCAAATGCTCATTTTGAATGGGATGACATTTCCTACAACTCATCTTCACATTCCAAGTCCAATAAATGCTCTCACAAAAAGTTATCAATTTCTACATTATAGGTCAATTTCAAAAGTCAACAAAAAGGCACTTTAAGTCAAAGACCATAACTTGAGATTGGTAAATCAAAATGACATGGGACCAAAGGCATTGGTTATAGGACTTCAAGACCTTTCCAAAATGTCCAAGAACATGTTCATATGATCAAAATTGAGCAATATATGCATTGGAGAAGTTGGGAAATTTTTGGGAATTTGCAAAAGTCAACTTTGCCTAAAACACTTCATTTTTGCTAATGGGCCTCAAACTCTTTCTTGAAACATTGTCCAAGGCCTATGCACGACCCATTGAGCTTAAATTGATTTATTTTCTTATTTTTAATTAATTAATTGAATTTTTATTAATATTAATTCATTTAATTCATTTAATTGTAGGAAAATTCAAAAGATATTATTTTCAAATCTTTTGTGGAGCAAATTTGATCAACACATGCTGAAGATTTCATGTATCAATCAAGGAGACAAAATCATCCAATTTTAGCAAGTTTTCTCAATCAAAAGATGCAAAAATATTTGATTGGAAATCAAAGATGCAAAACATTATTCCATGGATTCTTGGACAAAAGATTTAACCTAATTCATTCCATTACATATACTGAAGCTAAACCTAAATTCATTCACGTGAAAACTACTGCAAAACACCATAACCAAATTCCAAAAAATCAAGAAAAAGTTGAAAACTGAAATCAACCTTCCAGGCCAATTCAAACCCCTTTCTTGATTCAAACACGTTGCTAGCATACTCAGAAGCAATTTGCAATAAAAAACAAGCCTCAAAGCTCAAGAAACACGCCATAACAGTTTCACGGTTTGAATAACTTTTCCATAATCGAAACTCATAATTCCTGCATATTTAATGTGATTTTTTGTATGCTTTGCATTGCTCTAACCTTTCTGAAGCTTTTGGTATTGGTCAATTAGATTATGGTGCCCTAAAACGAAAACTGCCATTGGAGAATGCTAGGGTTTCCAAGCTTCAAAATTAGGGGTTTACTATTGAGGAAAAATTGGACCTTCTTAGACCTATGGTTGAATTCGTCAATGCCAGACGAACTCAACCCAACCCTCGCGCCCTATTTATATAACACACAGAGCTAATCGCTATTTTTGCATTTTGCAGTTTGTGGGGGTTAAAAACCCCCGCTATTTGACTCTTTTTGTTACAGGCCAAGCGAGGAAGACAATACATGGACGAGCGTGACTGGATAATTCAAACATAGCGCGCGTTTTTTGTTGATTTCCAGCATGGACGTTGTTTCTATATAATATATTTAATTGCCATTATAATAACAAAAGCGCTCAACTGGCTCAGTGGAAAGGGACGTGTCTGGCAATTCCCAGGTCCACCCCAATATTTATTTCTATTTTCATAACATGATCCTATGCAGGATGCCCAGTGCGTTTTACCATGTATCTCACCTCCAAGCTTGCCAAGTGGCCATGAAGCTCAATCCAAAGGCCAGGGATGGTTGACCACCATGTTCTCCAGTCAAAGCGTGCATAGCCAATCCAGAAAGTCAACAAGGGCTTTGTGTTATTGGGCCTAAAATATGCAAAGTAAACCTCCCTTTGGGTCATCAAACCCCCCTGGTTAATTACTTCTTTTCTTCTTATTTTTATTTTGTTTTCTTTTAATTACTAATTATTAATATTATTAACTAATAAATTAATATTTTTAATAAATTCAAAGAATAAAAAGTGTGAATATTTTTATTAATTATTACTATTTTTATTTATTAATTTATTTTGTAAATAAATTCTAATTAATCAACTTAGTTTAATTTAGGTTTAATTTTAACCTTTTTCTCAATAAGTAAAAATTATGTAGAATTAGGGTTTGACAATTTTCAATCATATTTTTTATTACCATTATTTTATTTATTAATTATTATTTTGTAAATAAAATGTAAATTAATTAAATTAGTTAAATTAGGTTAACTTTAACTCTTTCACAAAAAAATAAAATAAATCTAGAACTAGGGTTTTTCTTGACTTTTAATTCCTTTTCCTTTTATTTTCATAAAACATAAAAAACACAAAAAAACATTTTTTCTTGTAAATAATTAATTAATTAATTAGTACTAGGTTTAATAGTTTAATTAAATTGCAAAAAAGGACAAAACTTGATTTCTTTATTTCTCAAAAGGGTCAAAACCCTAAGGACGTCCCGATTATATTTCTTTTCGCGCATTATTCTTATTCTTGATTATTTATGTATCTGCTCAAAGGATGTAATAGTAATTAGGTTTTACCGCTTTCTTTTACTTTCTCGCACTTATTTACCAAAACGGGTTATGTTTTTTGGAATTGTATAGACTCGCGCCTTGTAATAGCGTAGCTTTACCTTTCCGTACTTTATTTTCCTCACCCTTAACTGTTAATATGCATGCAAGACTTGGATGAAAATTAAAAACAACTCGTAGCTCACAAATAACTGTGCAAAGATAAACCTTAACTGAATTGAACACACATGCACATGCCACTCCTAGGGTACGCCTCACTGGTTGCCTCGAACGTGGTCGTCAAGTATAGGGTGTTTTAGAGGTCGCCCTCCTGTCTATGATCCAGTTGCCTCGAAACGGTTGCCTCAGATAAAAAAAATGATCTAGGACATTAGGGTTACTCCTAAGGTGTCCTACTATTGCTTCGGTGACCATACTGTCCCTTTATCGAATTGACCCGAATACCTCCAACGACGGTGCTACCTACTTCTCAATAGTGGGATAGCACTGTCTGAAGGACTCTTACACAGCCTAATTCCTTAGAGTAGGTAGATCTCATTGGTACTTTCTCTTTTCAAACAAACAAAAACAACTTTTCACACCGACACTTTCAAAAAGTTTTCAAACAAATTTTTCATACACTCTTGAGGACAGATACAAGAGTTACTTAGAAATCTTTCAAACGAAACTTTTTCAAAACCCACAAACACTTGAAAAGCAAACAAATTTTGAAAATATAAGAGCAAGTACCTAAGAGCCCGTGGATAACCACAGATAGAAAGGGTGCTAACACCTTCCCTTTCTATAAATATACCTCCCGAACCGAGAACATTCTCAAAGAAGGAATTTTGTTGTGCTTTTGTCCTTTCCATGTTGGAGAACATAAAAGACGGTGGCGACTCTTGCTTACCGCGACATTTCGCGAACCAGCTTAAAAACAGTCAGTTCTATTTCCACCAATCACACAACACAATCTCATTTATTTTGAGAACATCATTGCTTGATATATATCATGCATTGCATACGACTGACCTTTACCTTTCAGGATAGATGCAGTTAGGTTCTCAGCTATGTCGAAGACCCGACCGGTTCTTAAATCTCAACTGAATTATTCTCGGTTGAATTACAGATAAGGTTCTTAATCTCGACAATTTTCCTCCATCGAAGTGTGGACGAGTTCTAAAATCTCAACAGAATTATCCTCCGTTGAAGACCAGACAGTCCTAGATCTTGATGAAGATGTTTCCCTCAGTCGAAGACCTGACCGGTTCTTAAATCTCAACTGAATTATTCTCGGTTGAATTACAGATAAGGTTCTCAATCTTGACAATTTTCCTCCGTCGAAGTGTGGACGAGTTCTAAAATCTCAACAGAATTATCCTCCGTTGAAGACCAGACAGTCCTAGATCTTGATGAAGATGTTTCCCTCAGTCGAAGACCTGACCGGTTCTTAAATCTCAACTGAATTATTATCGGTTGAATTACAGATAAGGTTCTCAATCTCGACAATTTTCCTCCGTCGAAGTGTGGACGAGTTCTAAAATCTCAACAGAATTATCCTCCGTTGAAGTAAACAGACAGTCCTAGATCTTGATGAAGATGTTTCCCTCAGTCGAAGACCTGACCGGTTCTTAAATCTCAACTGAATTATTCTCGGTTGAATTACAAATAAGGTTCTCAATCTCGACAATTTTCCTCCATCGAAGTGTGGACGAGTTCTAAAATCTCAACAGAATTATCCTCCGTTGAAGACCATACAGTCCTAGATCTTGATGAATATGTTTCCCTCAGTCGAAGACCTGACCAGTTCTTAAATCTCAACTGAATTATTCTCGGTTGAATTATAGATAAGGTTCTCAATATCGACAATTTTCCTCCGTCGAAGTGTGGACGAGTTCTAAAATCTCAACAGAATTATCCTCCGTTGAAGTAAACAGACAGTCCTAGATCTTGATGAAGATGTTTCCCTCAGTCGAAGACCTGACCCGTTCTTAAATCTCAACTGAATTATTCTCGGTTGAATTACAGATAAGGTTCTCAATCTCGACAATTTTCCTGCGTCGAAGTGTGTACGAGTTCTAAAATATCAACAGAATTATCCTCCGTTGAAGACCAGACAATCCTAGATCTTGATGAAGATGTTTCCCTCAGTCGAAGACCTGACCGGTTCTTAAATCTCAACTGAATTATTCTCGGTTGAATTACAGATAAGGTTCTCAATCTCGACAATTTTCCTCCGTCAAAGTGTGGACGAGTTCTAAAATCTCAATAGAATCATCCTCCGTTGAAGTAAACAGACAATCCTAGATCTTGATGAAGATGTTTCCCTCAGTCGAAGACCTGACCGGTTCTTAAATCTCAACTGAATTATTCTCGGTTGAATTACAGATAAGGTTCTCAATCTCGACAATTTTCCTCCTTCGAAGTGTGGACGAGTTCTAAAATCTCAACAGAATTATCCTCCGTTGAAGACCAGACAGTCCTAGATCTTGATGAAGATGTTTCCCTCAGTCGAAGACCTGACCGGTTCTTAAATCTCAACTGAATTATTCTCGGTTGAATTACAGATAAGGTTCTCAATCTCGACAATTTCCTTCGTCGTAGTGTGGACAAGTTCTAAAATCTCAACAAAATTATCCTCTGTTGAAGACCAGACAGTCCTAGATCTTGATGAAGATGTTTCCCTCAGTCGAAGACCTGACCGGTTCTTAAATCTCAACTAAATTATTCTCGGTTGAATTACAGATAAGGTTCTCAATCTCAACAATTTCCTCCGTCAAAGTGTGGACGAGTTCTAAAATCTCAACAGAATTATCCTCCGTTGAAGACCAGACAGTCCTAGATCTTGATGAATATGTTTCCCTCAGTCGAAGACCTGACCGGTTCTTAAATCTCAACTGAATTATTCTCGGTTGAATTACAGATAAGGTTCTCAATCTCGACAATTTCCTCCGTCGTAGTGTGGACAAGTTCTAAAATCTCAACAGAATTATCCTCCATTGAAGACCAGACAGTCCTAGATCTTGATGAAGATGTTTCCCTCAGTCTAAGACCTGATCGGTTCTTAAATCTTAACTTAATTATTCTCGGTTGAATTACAAATAAGGTTCTCAATCTCGACAATTTCCTCCGTCGTAGTGTGGACAAGTTCTAAAATCTCAAGAGAATTATCCTCCGTTGAAGACCAGACAGTCCTAGATCTTGATGAAGATGTTTCCCTCAGTCGAAGACCTGACCGGTTCTTAAATCTCAACTGAATTATTCTCGGTTTAATTACAGATAAGGTTCTCAATCTCGACAATTTTCCTACGTCGAAGTGTGGACGAGTTCTAAAATCTCAACAGAATTATCCTCCATTGAAGACCCGACAGTCATATCTTGATGAAGATGTTTCCCTCAGTCGAAGACCTGACCGGTTCTTAAATCTCAACTGAATTATTCTCGGTTGAATTACAGATAAGGTTCTCAATCTTGACCATTTCCTCCATCGTAGTGTGGACAAGTTCTAAAATCTCAACAGAATTATCCTCCGTTGAAGACCAGACAGTCCTAGATCTTGATGAAGATGTTTCCCTCAGTCGAAGACCTGACCGGTTCTTAAATCTCAACTGAATTATTCTCGGTTGAATTACAGATAAGGTTCTCAATCTCGACAATTTCCTCTGTCGTAGTGTGGACAAGTTCTAAAATCTCAACAGAGTTATCCTCCGTTGAAGACCAGACAGTCCTAGATCTTGATGAAGATGTTTCCCTCAGTCGAAGACCTGGCCGGTTCTTAAATCTCAACTGAATTATCCTCGGTTGAATTATAGATAAGGTTCTAAATCTCGACAATTTTCCTCCGTCGAAGTGTGGAGGAGCTCTAAAATCTCAACAGAATTATCCTCCGTTGAAGACCATACAGTCCTAGATCTTGATGAAGATGTTTCCCTTAGTTGAAGACCTGACCGGTTCTTAAATCTCAACTGAATTATCCTCGGTTGAATTACAGATAAGGTTTTAAATCTCGACAGATTTCCCCCAGTTAAATTACGGACAAGCTCTTAAAACTCAGCAGAGATGTTCTCTCAGTTGAGGTACAGGCAAGTTCCTAAATCTCAACAAAGATCAGGCTCCCCAGCGAAATCTTCCACAACAACAACTGTGCAAGCTCTCGATAAGGAATCTCTTATGCAATCGAAACTCCTGCAGATGGCATCCTTAAGCCCATCCTCCCGTCAGCAGTCTCCAAATGGTATCTGTAAGTCCATTCCCGACATTACAAGGCTGATACCACTTCATGCGAGTGCAAATTTCTGGGCACTCTAGTGTTCAATCATCTTCCACCTTCGGATCACGAAAGACATGAAAGCCAATCTACATCCTCAGGTTTAAGAAGATTTAATAGGGGCAGCTGTTGTACCCCAAAATTTCCCCTCTCATGTTTCTCAAAATATTGCAAGAAAATCTCCAAGTGGTTCAAGATTGCTCAAGAATTGGACAGTCAAGTTATCTCCTAAGACAGTCAACCCCAAATTAGGGTTTTGTGTTGCATCAAGATCCTTTAATCCAAATGAACTCAAGTTCTCCCCAATGTCCTAATATGTTCTAAAGGTCATCCATGTCAAGTTTCAAGCCTTGCAGAGGAAGTTTGCTTAATCAATTGCTCAAAGGTCCAAAAATCGACTGTGCTAGGGCAAAAGTCAACTGTGACCTATAAACAGTCAAACTTCAAGATTTTTTGTCAACATTCTAATTTTGAAGGATATTTCATCATTTTATCAAGGGTTGATCATGATTCATCAAAGATTGCTCAAAATTCATCAAGACTCAAAAGTTGCTAAATTAGGGTTTTGTAGGAAAAGTCAACTCAACTTTGACCAAGCATAACTTTCTCATACTTTATTATAAATGACACATCCAAAGCTCATTTTGAATAGGATGCAATTCCCTACAATCCATCTTCATACCCCAAGTTCAGAAAATGCACTCAAAATAAGTTATAAATTTGGACATTATAGGTCATTTTTGAAAGTCAACAAAAACACCTTTTTTTCCAAAGCTTATAACTTGAGAATGGAATATCAAAATGAGATGAGAACAAAAGGGTTGGTTATAGGACATCTCAAGATTTCTAAAAAGTCCAAGAACACTTCCAAAAGTTCAAAATTGTAGAAGTTATGCATTGTTGAAGTTGGGCATTTTTGCAAAATTGCCAAAAGTCAACTATCCCTAAAACTTCAATTTTTGTCAAATGGGCCCATTCTTTTCCACTTGATTTGAGCTTGCATCAGTGTCCACGTGTCATAGCTTCAGCCATGAGCCCGTATTTTATTTTTACTATTTAATTTGATTTTTATTGAATTTATTCATTTTAAATCAAAATTAAATCATATAAAATCCAAATATTGATTACTTAAGATCTTTTTGGTTGTTTCAGGTCTTAATTATCATCATGATCATCATCAAATTCGTATCTCACCAATTCATGTGAAAAAGATTGAGATTTGGGCAAATTTGGCAAGTGGTAAAGAGTGAATCAAATCACATTACAATGCATTGATTTAGAGGGATTCCATCCATATTTGTTACCCTAACACATTGTATCATACATAAGCAAGAGAGGCACGCGAAAATAAAGGTTGGAGGCTGCAAGAACGGGCAATACAAAAGTTGCAAAATTCACTAAAAAGTGGGAAATCAAAATCATACTTAGAGGTGTTTTCAGAAGCAGAGACCAATCCCAATTGATTCCTGGGTGATCACACAACCTTCCTGGATCAAAAGCACACGTCCTCAGGCCTTCAAAAGCACTGTAAGTGTCACGATAATCACCTTGGTTCTTGAATTCGTGATTCATCATTCTTGCATCATCTGAATAAATCATTAGCATATTTATACTCCTCACAACATTTGCAAACTTTTGGCAATATCCAATTGCGTTTTTCTGGCCTAAATGAGGAACCCCCATAGCTAGGGTTCTTCGTTTGTATTTTGGGGTTTTCTTTTGCAGGAAAAATCATGACTCAAGAAGGGCATAGTGTTGATCAGGGAGCCAAGGCGAATTCAGCCATGATTTTGGAATTGATTTATGAGGCCTAGGGAAGATTTTAGAGCAAGCTTGCGCATTTAGTTGCGGATTCAAATTCGCAGGTAAAATTACAGTAGTGGAAGGACAGAGACGAGTGCGTGTCAGTTTCCGGTTAGCCCATTCAAATTGTTTTTCGCGCATTTTTTGTTCTGACCAATAATTGCGTTTTTGTTATATTATTATTATGTGATATATTAACAGATAAGCAAATCATCCTAGTGGCAAGCGTGCGTTGGCAATCACCTACAGGACCTGGGTTCGAATCCCAGGTCCCCCACTTTCATTCATAATTTTATTTTTCAGGTGATTTGGTGCATTTGCGTTGCTATAGCATACCATGCGCCCTCCTACATTCAACAGCCAGATGGTCATTGGCCATATCTGGTGGTCCAAGGGGAACGTCCACCATAGATCCAGTCAACAAGCGCTCACCTGATCCAGGAAAAGTCAACAAGGCTAGATCCATGTGGGCCTCAGCATTGTTATTCACACCATGGAAACAGGCCCATACTCCTTTCTCTCATATTATTTTGCTTATTTGTTTTATTTTATTAATTTCCTAATTATTTTTATTTAATTTACTAACCAATTAAAAATTCTTTTTTTTTATAAAATAAAAACTACAAAAATATTTTTTATCAAATTAAACTTTAAATTTTATTTTTATTAATAAATACTAATTAAATATAACTTAGGTTTTAATTAGAATAACTTTAATTCCTTTTTTAAATAATTAAAATTAACTAGACTTAATTAGGCTTTTACTAATTCAATTAATTTTTATTTCTTTCTTAAAATACCAAAATCCAAATATTTATTTTTTTATTAATTCATTTATTAATTTAATAATTAATTTAGGATAGTTTCTTTCTTAAAATCAAAAACAACAAAAAATGTTTTTCTTTAACAAAAAGGGTCAAAACCCTAGAACTTTGCGCTCGATTTAATTTCCCGCACGCGATTTATTTATTTGTATCATATTAATGTACTTGCTCCTGGATTGTAATAGTTTAATAGGACTTTTATTATTTTTATCGCTTTATTTATTCTTTAAGGGTTTGTCTTTGGTGATGTAAATACTCTGCGCCTTGTAATTTAAATTCCGCATTTTATTTCCCGCAAATTATAACTGTTAGATGTTTGATAATAGGATGGCATGACAAGACTGAATGTTTTAACCTAAAATCAATGTAGATCACCATTAACATGTACAAAGATAAAAATAACTGAAAACAACACACTCGCACATGCGCACTCTTAGGGTACACCCCACTTGGTTGCCTTCGTACGCGGTCATTAAGTATAGGTCACTTTAGAGGTCGCCCTCTTGTCTAAAAGATCATAGTCGCCTCGAAACGGTTGCCTCAAAACAAATTATCTAAGACATTAGGGTTACCACTAAGGCATCCTAACATTGCTTTGGTAATCGTAAGTCCCTCATTCGAATTGACCCTCAAACTCCAACGACGGTGCTACCTACTCATCAATAGTAGGATAGCATTGTCTAAAGGAAGATAGCATAGAACAATTCCTTTTTTCGAGTAGGTAGATGGTTCTTAAGTACTTTCTCTTTCAAAAAAATAGAAACTTTTCACACTTACACTTTTCGAACAACGTTTTCAAAACACTTCATTACACTCTTGAGGACAGAAGCAAGAGTTAAATCAAAGTTTTCAAACACTTTGAGGCCAAATCACCTGAAAAATAAAATTATGAATGAAAGTGGGGGACCTGGGATTCGAACCCAGGTCCTGTAGGTGATTGCCAATGCACGCTTGCCACTAGGCTGATTTGCTTATCTGTTAATATATCACATAATAATAATAATATAATAAAAACGCAATTATTGGTCAGAACAAAAAATGCGCGAAAAACAATTTGAATGGGCCAACCAGAAACTGACACGCACTCGTCCCTGTCCTTCCACTACTGCAATTTTACCTGCGGATTTGAATCCGCAGCTAAATGCGCAAGCTTGCTCTAAAATCTTCCCTAGGCCTCATAAATCAATTCCAAAATCATGGCTGAATTCGCCTTGGCTCCCTGATCAACACTATGCCCTTCTTGAGTCCTGATTTTTCCTGTAAAAGAAAACCCCAAAATACAAACGAAGAACCCTAGCTATGGGGTTTCCTCATTTAGTCCAGAAAAATGCAATTGGATATTGCCAAACATTTGCAAATATTGTGAGGAGTATAAATATGCCAATGATTTATTCAAATGATGCAAGAATGATGAATCACGAATTCAAGAACCAAGGTGATTATCGTGACACTTACAGTGCTTTTGAAGGCCTGAGGACGCGTGCTTTTGATCCAGGAAGGTTGTGTGATCACCCAGGAATCGATTGGGATTGGTCTCTGCTTCTGAAAACACCTCTAAGTATGATTTTGATTTCCCACTTTTTAGTGAATTTTGCAACTTTTGTATTGCCCGTTCTTGCAGCCTCTAACCTTTGTTTTCGTGTGCCTCTCTTGCTTATGTATGATACAATGTGTTAGGGTAACAAATATGGATGGAATCTCTCTAAATCAATGCATTGTAATGTGATTTGATTCACTCTTTACCACTTTCCAAATTTGCCAAAATCTTAATCTTTTTCACATGAATTGGTGAGATACGAATTTGATGCTGATCATGATGATAATTAAGACCTGAAACAACCAAAAAGATCTTAAGTAATCAATATTTGGATTTTATATGATTTAATTTTGATTTAAAATGAATAAATTCAATAAAAATCAAATTAAATAGTAAAAATAAAATATAGGCTCATGGCTGAAGCTAGGACAAGTGGGCACTGATGCAAGCTCAAATCAAGTGGAAAAGAATGGGCCCATTTGAAAAAATTTGAAGTTTTGGGGATAGTTGACTTTTGGCAATTTTGCAAAAATGCCCAACTTCAACAATGCATAACTTCTTCAATTTTGAACTTTTGCAAGTGTTATTGGACTTTTTAGAAATCTTGAGATGTACTCTAACCAACCCTTTTGTTCTCATCTAATTTTGATATTCCATTCTCAAGTTATAAGCTTTGGTAAAAAAGGTGTTTTTGTTGACTTTCAAAAATGACCTATAATGTCCAAATTTATAACTTCTTGTGAGTGCATTTTATGAACTTGGGGTATGAATATGGATTGTAGGAAATTGCATCCTATTCAAGATGAGCTTTAGATGGGTCATTTATCATAAATTATGAAAAGTTATGCTTGGTCAAAGTTGAGTTGACTTTTCCTACAAAACCTTAATTTAGCAACTTTTGAGTCTTGATGAATTGTGAGCAATCCTTGATGAATCATGATCAAACCTTGATAAAATGATGAAATATCCTTCAAAATGATAATGTTGACAAAAAATCTTGAAGTTTGACTGTTTATAGGTCACAGTTGACTTTTGCCCTAGCACAGTCGATTTTTGGACCTTTGAGCAATTGACTAAGCAAACGTCCTCTGCAAGGCTTGAAACTTGACATGGATGACCTTGAGAACATATTAGGAAATTGTGGAGCACTTGAGGTCATTTATATTCAAGGATCTTGATGCAACACAAAACCCTAATTTGGGGTTGACTGCCTTAGGAGATAGCTTGTCTGTCCAATTCTTGAGCAATCTTGAACCACTTGGAGATTTTCTTGCAATATTTTGAGAAACATGAGAGGGAAAATTTTGGGGTACAATAATATATTAATTATCATGCGCTTTATTATATTGTTAGATATCTCACCCATTATGTTTGAATGTTGCCCCTTATGTTGGTAACATGCAGGTAATCGATAGTGAAGGTTGTATACCTTCAATAGTTCGAGTCAGTGTCATTGCTCTAATATGTAACACTCAGGGGGGATGAACGCTTATTGCTTTTGATTGTTGATTATTCAGTCGTTGAACTTTAAGTTGATTATTACTAAGTATTTGTTGGTTTGCAGTTGTTGTGATGATGATAAAGATGTTATTAAGAATTCTGCTACGTAGATGTTGAATTATTTAATTAAATATGTTATGATGATGGTTCATCCGATGTTTTAAAAGTGTTATATATCCACGATGAATGCAATGTGTTTTGAAAGAAGAATTTGTGGCATCCCGATTCATTTCCATGATATGATTTTATAACTCTGATTTACTTATATAATTGACAAGTAGAATTGGGGTGTTACAAAGTTGGTATTTGTGATACAGTGGGAAGAACTGACTGTTTTTGGAATGCTGGTTTGCATTTTGCGTTTGTTTTTGCAAAATGTCGCGCTAAGCAAGAGTCACCACCGACTTTTGTTTTATCCAACAAGGAAAGGAAAAAAGCACAGAAAAATTCCTTTTTCGAGATATTTCTTGGGTTCGGGGGGTAGATTATAGAAAGGGAAGGTATTAGCACCCTTTCTATCTGTGGTTATCCACGGGCTCTTAGGTACTTGCTCAATTGTTTTCAAAATTGTTTTCTTTGTGCTTGTGGGTTTAAAAAAGTTTTTGTTTGAAACTTCGATTTAACTCTTGCTTCTGTCCTCAAGAGTGTAATGAAGTGTTTTGAAAACTTTGTTCGAAAAGTGTAAGTGTGAAAAGGTTTTTTTTGTTTTGAAAGAGCAAGTATCTAAGAATCATCTACCTACTCGAAAAAGGAATCATTATATATTAATTTCCTTTAGACAATGATATCCTACTATTGATGAGTAGGTAGCACCGTCGTTGGAGTTTAAGGGTCAATTCGAATGCGGGACTTACGGTCACCAAAGCAATGTTAGGACGCCTTAGCGGTAACCCTAATGTCTTAGATCATTTAATCGAGGCAATCATATCCGAGGCAACCATTTCGGGGAAACTATGATCTTTTAGACAAGAGGACAACCTCTAAAATGACCTATACTCAATGACTGTGTACAAAGACAACCAAGTGGGGTGTACCCTAAGAGTGCGCATGTGCGAGTGTGTTATTTTTCAGTTATTTTTATCTTTGTACATGTTAAAGGTGATCTAATTTGATTTTAAGATTAACATTCAGTCTTGTCATGTAAACCTATTATCAAACATCTAACAATTATAATTTGCGAAAATTATAGGTGCGGAAATTAAATTACAAGGCGTCGGGTATTTACATCGCCAAAGACAAACCCTTTGAAAAATAAAATAAAGCGATAAAAAATAATCAAATGTCCTATTAACTATTACAATCCGGAAGCACATACATTATTGAATAAAAAAGAGTAAATCGCGGTGCAAAATTAAATCGGACGCACGATTAGGGTTTTGACCCTTTTTGTTAAAGAAGAAATCTTTTTTAGGTTTTTGTTGTTTTTATTTAAGGAAAAGAAATCAATCCTAAATTAATTACTAAATTAAAATAAATTAATTAAATAAAATAAATTATTTTTGAAGTTTTGATTATTTAGGAAAGAAATAGAATTAATTGAATTAGCAATTAAAACCTAATTAAATCTAATTAATTTTAATTATTCACAAAAAAATGAATTAAAGTTTTATAGAATTAAAAACCTAAATTAATTAATTAGTGTTTATTAAGAAAAATAGATGTTTAAAATTTGATTGAATGAAAAATATTTTTTTGTGATTTTACTTAATAAAAAAAAAGGAATTTTGTGATTGGTTAGAAATTAAATGAAAATAATAAAACAATTAATAAAACAAAATAAATAAAATAGAAGAGAGAGGGGTGTTGGGCTTGATTTGAGAGTATGAGAAGCAATTTTATAGGCCCAAAAATGCTGGCCCCTTTGACTTTTTTTTGGATCCAGTGTGGATGCGTGGACTAGGCTTTTGGTGTTCCTCCATTTATGGACCAACAGATCTGGCCATTGGCCATCTGGCGCCTAGATGGGTGAGGATGCATGGTCGATAGCAAGCTAGCGCGCACATATGATTACCTGAAAAGAAATAAGAAAATACAAGGTGCTGGAGGCAGGGATCGAACCCCTGACCTCCAGCCACTAACGCCTTGGAACTTGACCTGTTGACCACTGGGATACGCTGCTGGATTTGTTATAATAATACAAAATATATATTATATAAAAAACAAAATCATTGCCAGAACATAAAAAAACGCACGTAACATTTGAATCCACCAATGGACGGGGGACACCTCATCGTCCCTGTCCTAAAACCTGTAAAAGAATACCTGCGGATTTGAATTCGCAGCTAAAAGCGCAGGCCTATCCTAAAATCTTCTCTAGGCCATATAAATCCATTCCAAGAACATGGTTTGACTCGTCCTGGCTTCCTGATCAAAACCATGCCCTTCTTGTGTCTCAATTATGCCTGAAACAAAAACCCCTAAAACCACGAGCCAAACCCTAGCCATGGTGTTTCTTCATACAGAGCACATAAATAAAATTAAACAATGCAAAAAGTTTAAACATGTTCTTGTGATCACGAATGTACCATTAGTTTTCTCAAATGATGCAAGAATGAATCAAACCGAATTCAAGAACAGAGATGTGTTACGTGAGACTTACAGTGCGTTTAGGAGTCTGAAAATGCTTGGTTTTGGTTGGGATGGCTTGTGTGAATGCCCGGGAAGCGATTGGAACAAGTCTTGACCTCTGAAAATGCCTCTAATCTGGATTTCGACTTCTCACTTTTTTGTGAATTTTTACACTTTTGTTTTGCCTCTCTCCACAGTTTCCAACCGTGATTTCGTATGCTTTTGCTTGCTTATGTAATGTGCTTTGAATTAGGGTAAAAATCATGGACCAAATCCCTCCGTATCAATGCACATGAATGTGATTTGATCTCCATTGAAAACCTTCCAAATTTGATTTGATTTGGATCTTTTTGCACATGATTTGGCTTGATACGAATTTGATGGTGATGCTAGCTATGAACAAAGCCTAAAACAATCAGAAAATCATGAGTTATTAATTCTTTGGATTTTCTATGATTTTATTTGATTTAAAATGAATAAATTCAATTAAAAATCAAATTAAATAATAAAAATGAAATATGGACACATGGATGAAGCTAGGGCACGTGGGAAATGATGCAAACTCAAATCAAGTGGAAAAGAATGGGCCCATTTGACAAAATTTGAAGTTTTGGGGATAGTTGACTTTTGGCAATTTTGTAAAAAAGTCCAACTTCAACAATGCATAACTTCTTCAATTTTGAACTTTTGGAAGTGTTCTTGGACTTTTTAGAAAGCTTGAGATGTCCTCTAATAAAAAATTTGGTATCATCTCAATTTGATATTACATGCTCAAGTTATAATCTTTGACAAAAAAAAGGTGTTTTTGTTGACTTTCAGAAATGACCTATAATGTCCAAATTCATAACTTCTTGTGAGTGCATTTTGTGATCTTGGGGTGTGAAGATGGATTGTAGGGAATTGAATCCTCTTCAAAATGACATTTGGATGGGTCATTTATCATAAAGTATGAGAAAGTTATGCTTGGTCAAAGTTGAGTTGACTTTTCCTACAAAACCCTAATTTAGCAACTTTTGAGTCTTGATGAATTTTGAGCAATCCTTGATGAATCATGATCAAACCTTGATCAAATGATGAAATATCCTTCAAAATGAGAATGTTGACCAGAAATCTTGAAGTTTGACTGTATATAGGTCACAGTTGACTTTTGCCCTAGCATAGTCGATTTTTGGACCTTTGGGCATTTGACTGAGCAAACTTCCTCTGTAAGGCTTGAAATTTGACATGGATGATCTTGAGAACATATTAGGTAATTGGGGAGAACTTGAGGTCATTTGGACTCAAGGACCTTGATGCAACACCAAACCCTAATTTGGGGTAGACTGCCTTAGGAGAGGGCTTGTCTGACCAACTCTTGAGCTACCTTGAGCCACTTGGAGATTTTTCTTGCAATGTTTTGAGAAATATGGGAGGGAAAATTTTGGGGTACAACAGCTGTCCCTGTTCAATCTTCTTAAACCTGAGGATGTAGATTGGCTTTCGTGTCTTTCGTGATTCGAAGGTGGAAGATGATTGAACACTAGAGTGCCCAGAAATTTGTACTCGCATGAAGTGGTATCAGCCTTGTGATGTCGGGAATGGGCTTACAGATGCCATTTGGAGATTGCTGGTGGGAGGATCGGCTTAAAGATGCCATCTGCAGGAGTGTCGATCGCATAAGAGATTCCTTAGCGAGAACTTGCATACATGTTGTTGTAAAAGATTCCGCTGGGGAAGTCTGATCTTTGTTGAGATTTAGGAGCTTGCTTGTACTTCAACAGAGAGAACATCTCTGCTGAGTTTTAAGAACTTGTCTGTAATTCAACTGGGGGAACTCTGTCGAGATTTAGAACCTTATCTGTAATTCAACTGAGGATAATTCAGTCGAGATTTAAGAACTGGTCATTACTTCGACTGAGGAGAACGGTCGAGATTTAGAACCTTATATGTAATTTAACTGAGGATAATTCGGTTGAGATTTAAGAACCGGTCAGCACTTCGACTGAGGGAAACATCTTCATCGAGATTTAAGAACTTGTCTGTAATTCAACTGAGAAAATTCTGCTGAGATTTAAGAACTCTCAATAATTCGACGGAGGAACTTTATCGAGAATTAGAACCTTATCTATAATTCAACTAAGGATAATTCGGTTGAGATTTAAGAATCGGTCAGTAGTTCGACTGAGGGAAACATCTTCATCGAGATTTAGGACTTGTCTGTAATTCAACGGAGGATAATTCTATTGAGATTTAAGAACTCGTCCATACTTCGACGGAGGAACTTTGCCGAGATTTAGAACTTTATCTATAATTCAACTGAGGATAATTCGGTTGAGATTTAAGAACCGGTCAGTAGTTCGACTGAGGGAAACATCTTCATCGAGATTTAGTACTTGTCTGTAATTCAAGCGAGGATAATTCTGTTGAGATTTAAGAACTCGTCCATACTTCGACGGAGGAACTTTGCCGAGATTTAGAACCTTATCTGTAATTCAAACTGAGGATAATTTATTTGAGATTTAAGAACCGGTCAGTACTTCGACTTGGGTAAAAGCTTCATAGCTTTTGATTTTTCATGAGAATCTAGCCGCATCCTTCCTGAAAAGTAAAGGTTAGTTGTATGTAATGCATGATATGTATCAAACAATGATGTTCTCAAAATAAATGAGATTGTGTTATATGATACGTATATGTGTGTGTCATGATGTATGGAAATGCAATGCTTTTAGCTGGGGAAAATAAATCCCGAATAGCTGCTGGAGCAAAGAGTTGAATTCTTTGTTTCTGCTAGGGATGGCGAACGAAGGTGACTGCGAGAATAAACCTGTAGGAGAGGATAACTCCGTTGGGGAATAAACTGATGAGAAGATTACTCTGTGAGGAAGAGATATTCTGCTGAGGATTCCACCGATAAATTCCGCTGGGGATGAATTACCGTTGCTGGTGATACTGAATCTTGTTGGGGATTGACTTCTTATTTGTGAAAGGCATGAACTCCACTGGGGATGATCTTTCAGTTGCGACTTCATTGGGGATAACCTTTTAGACTCTAATGGTGATAATCCTTTGAGCTCTGCTGGGGACAATCTTCCAAAGTCTACAGGGGATGATTCTCCAAACTCCACTGGGGAAGCTTTTTCAGACTGCGCTGGGAAAAGTTTCAGACTCCACTGGGGATATTTTGTATTCTGCTGGGGAATATTATTATACTCCATTGGGAGAATATTGAGACCTTTCAGTGCTGATGGTAGATAAACTCGGCTTGGGGAGAATATTACCGATTCATTTACAGTTGCAAGTCTCAGCTGGGGAGAGTTAACATTACTGTCTTACTCTGCGGGGAGTGAGGGCACCTTAGCCATATTCTTCAGTTGAATCTACCTTGTACCTGGTGGACACAGCAACTATATAGTTTGGACAATTCTTATTTGCCCCTGTTTATGATATTACAGGTAATGGTCTTTTGTTTCGCATGTAAATGTTCATGAGCAGCAATTAATGTCAAATGCATATATCAAAAATGAACATTGGACGTTATTTGCAAAACAAAACAGAAAAAGGAAAAACAGTTTGAAATTTCTATGAAAATGAATTGTATTGATTTTTGAAGTTTGGCCTGTAAATAGGCATTTTTATACAAGAGGCTAACGTCCTAGTAATGGAACGCTGCTGAATAATAGAATTTACACAATTTGTGAAAAACTAAACAAAACAGCTATGTGAATAATCCCACTGGGTTCCAACTCTGCTATTGCCCTTATGTCCTCGAGCATCTCATCACTTTGCTACTTGGTTGAAGGTAGATCAGATTGATTAGTGTCGTCCGAGCTTGAGAGTTGATACCGAAGTCTGGTTGCAAGGTGATCCAATGAGACATAGTGTCACGCTTTGATCCCTAATTTTTGCCTGGACTGCCCTTTCGGTTTTCAATCCACTAGGATACCCTTTTTTGCCCAAGCCGCCTTTTCAGGTTTTCGACTTGCCAGGTGTACAGTTTTTTTTCATTTTCATCCCTTATTTTTGCCCGAACCCTTTTGGTTCGCCGGGAAGCCCTTATTTTTGCCTAGGCCAGTCGACCTAGCGGGTCTTTGATTATACGTAGTATCTTTTCACTATGTCTGCATTGATGGGGTGAGGAAGGTCGTCACCATCCATGGTGGTTAGAATCATAGCTCCTCCTGAGAAAATGTTCTTAACCACAAATGGCCCTTCATAAGTAGGGGTCCATTTGCCCCTGGGATCACCCTGAGGTAAGATAATGCGCTTGATTACCAGATCCCCAACTTGATACTCTTGTCGTCTTACTTTCTTGTTAAATGCCTTGATCATTCGCTTTTGATACGTTTAACCATGACAAATAGCAGTAAGTCTCTTTTCGTCGATTAAGTTCAGCTGATCAAGCCGGGTCTGGATCCAGTCATCTTCGCTTAAACCTGCATCCTTCATAATCCGAAGAGAGGGTATTTAAACTTCAATGGGCAAGACTGCCTCCATGCCATAAACCAAGGAATATGGTGTTGCACATGTTGACGTCCGTGCTGAGGTACGGTACCCATGAAGAGCAAATGGCAATATCTCGTGCCAGTCTTTGTATGTCACCGTCATCTTCTGCACAATCTTCTTAATGTTCTTATTAGCTGCTTCTACAGCCCCATTCATCTTCGGCCGGTAAGGAGAAGAGTTATGATGCTGTATTTTGAACTGCTTGCAGAGCTCGGTGATCATCTTATTATTGAGATTTGTATCATTGTCTGTAATGATCCTCTCTGATATACCATATCGACAAATCAGATTGTGCCGAATGAACTGTGCCATGACGTTCTTGGTTACAATAGCAAAGGAAGCTACTTCAACCCACTTTTTGAAGTAATCAATAGCTACCAGGATGAAACGATGCCCGCTGGACGTTGTAGGTCTGATCTCGCCGATCATGTCGATGCCCCACATTGCAAAAGGCCACGGAGTTGTCAAGACGTTCAGAGGTACTGGAGGTATATGCACCTTATCAGCATAGACTTGGCACTTGTGGTAGGTCTGAGAGTGCTGATAACAGTCGGCTTCCATTGTGGACCAATAGTATCCTTCCCGAAGGATTTTCTTTGCCATGGTGTGCCCACTGGAATGCATTCCGAAAGTACCTTCATGTAACTCTATCATGATCTTTTTTGCTTCGTTCTTATCCACTCAACGCAGTACGGTTGAATCATGGTTACACTTGTAAAGAATACCATTGCTGATGAAGAATTTTGACGCGAGCCTCCTCAGAAACTTCTTATCATTAACAGATGCACCCTCGGGGTATTCCTAAGTTTCAAGATACCTTTTCACCTCATGAAACCAGGGTTTATCTACTACCTCTTCAGTCTCAATGTCGCAACAATGTGGAGGTTCGTCCAACCTCTCAATGGTAATTCGGAGAGCTTCGTTATCCCAATTGACTTTGAACATAGAAGACATTGTAGCCAGCGCGTCCGCCAACTGATTCTCCTCTCTAGGGAAGTGTTCAAAAGTTATCTCCTCGAAATATGGAAGCAACGTCAACACATACTCTTTGTATGGAATAAGATTTGGGTGTTTCGTATCCCACTCGCCTTTGATCTGACTGATCACGAGAGAGGAATCTCCGAAAACACTTAAGAACTTAATCCTTAAGTCAATTGCTGCTCGAAGACCCATGATACACGCTTCATACTCCGCCATATTGTTGGTGCAGTTGAAACATAGTCGGGCGGTGAACGGAGTATGAGAGCCTTCAGGAGATATGATCATGGAGCCAACGCCATTACCCAAAGCATTTGAAGCTCCACCAAAGTACATAGACCATCGGGATCCTTCCTCAGGTCCTTCATCCGGTCCAGGTGTCTCACAGTCAGTCACTATCATGATATTCTCATCTGAAAATTCAAAGTTCATAGACTGGTAATCATCCACTTCCTGATGTGCCCAATGGTCTATGAACACACTTCCCTTGATTGCCTTTTGGGTCGTGTATTGGATGTCATACTCAGTCAGAATCATCTGCCATCTTGCTATTCTTCCGGACAGAGAAGGCTTCTCAAAGATATACTTGATTGGATCCATATTTGATATCAACAGAGTAGTGTGAGTCAGCATATACTGTCTCAGCCAGCGAGTAGCCCATGCCAAAGCGCAGCAAGTTTTCTCGAGCAACGAGTATCGGGTCTCGCAGTCGGTAAACTTTTTGCTAAGGTAATAAATAGCATGCTCTTTTCGGCCAGACTCGTCATGCTGACCCATCACACACCCCATTGAATTGTCGAGTACTGTCAAGTATAAGATTAAAGGTCTCCCTTCAACTGGAGGCATTAGAATAGGAGGTTCTTGGAGATACTCTTTGATTCTTTCGAAAGCGGCCTGACATTCATCGTTCCATCTTACCACTTGATCTTTCTTCAGTAGCTTGAAGATTGGCTCACAAGTAGCAGTCAGGTGTGAGATGAATCAGGCAATATAGTTCAAACGTCCCAGAAAGCCTCTGACTTCTTTTTCAGTTCAGGGAGCCGGCATTTCCTGTATAGCCTTCACCTTTGCAGGATACACTTGAATACCTTTATCGCTTACGACGAAACCCAGCAGTTTACCAGATCTCACCCCGAAGGTGCACTTGTTCGGGTTTAACCTCAGCTTGTACAACTTCAACCTGTCAAATAGATTCTGAAAGTGGTCAAGATGTTCTTCCTCAGTCTGGGATCTTGCAATCATGTCGTCGACGTATACCTCAATCTCATGATGGATCATGTCATGGAACAAAGCGACCATGGCGCGCTGATACGTTGCTCCAGCATTCTTCAATCCGAAGGGCATGACCTTGTAGCAAAAGGTACCCCATTGGGTAACAAAGGTTGCCTTCTCCATGTCTTCGGGAGCCATCTTAATTTGATTATAACCGGAGAAACCATCCATAAAGGAGAAAACCTTATGTTGTATGGTGTTGTCAACCAGAACGTCGATATGAGGCAGAGGGAAATCATCCTTGGGACTTGCCCTGTTTAGATCCCTATAGCCAACACACATCTGAACTTTACCATCCTTTTTCGGCACAGGAACCACGTTGGCCACCCACTGTGGGTAAGAAGTAACTGCTAGAAAACCGACGTCAAATTGTTTCATAACTTCAGCTTTGATTTTCTCAGACATCTCTGGGCGCATTCGGCGGACCTTCTATTTCACTGGAGGACAGTCTTCCTTGGTAGGAAATCGGTGAACCACAATATCGGTATCCAACCCAGGCATATCTTCATAAGACCAGGCGAAGATCTCAACGTAGTCATGCAGCATCTGAATCAACCGTTGTTTAATACTAGCTTCCAGATTTGCACCAATCTTGACCTCTTTCTTGTCCATCTTTGTACCCAGATTTATTGTTTCCACTAGCTCTTCATGCAGATGTATGGCCCTCTCTTCCTGAAGTAACAGTCTAGCAAGTTCACCAGGCACTTCGCAATCATCTTCACCTTCGTCTTCGGCTAAGTTGATCGGACTTTCGAAGTCATAACTGGCAGTAGCAGAGTCGTTACCAGTGAGATCCAGAGTGGATGTATACTTGTATATGTGAGTGTGTGTAAAATAGTTGTTTTGCAATATATAAAAAGAAAAACAAAGAGCGCAAAATTTGAAATGCAAGAAACATCCAATGCTTTTATTAATGATATATGTAGATGACACACATAAATCCCTCACAAACAAAGCCACGGTGCCTCGGGTAAGACACCGGGCCGTAAAGTTTAAAACATTGTATGTTACAAATACAAAAACAAAAGTCTCATTACTGGGTAACAAAAGAAATTAGGACGAAGTCCTTTGCTGTCCAGTTGCTTAATCCACCGTCAGTAGTAGGATAGATCCAACTGTCGAACTCAGATTCTTCAACATCGTCTTCAATGGCATTCACTCCTGAATTGCTGATAAACATGGGAGGTCCTCTGATCCGTGCACGCCGAACAACCCTTTGAGATTCTGCAGTGAAACCCAAACCAAACTTGTTAGTCTTATGTGCAAAATCAGGGAGTTGGCCCCAATTTTCACACCCACCTTTCTCAACAACAGCCCGGGCATCCTTTAGGGAAGCCATCTTCATTGGAGGATCTTCAGTAATAATTTCAGTTGATGCCAATGTTTGGGGAACCTCTTCAAAATGCTGAAACGGGGTTTCAATGAACTCCCTGTCCATCTCTACATATCGGAAAGAGTTGAGGTGGCTCACCATGTACTCTTCCTCTCCTCGTACCGTAACAATTTTCCCTTTGACTGGGTATTTCAGCATATGGTGGAGCGTAGAAGTGACTGCCCCAGCTTTTTGGATCCATGGGAGACCCACTAAACAAGAATAGGATGGCCGAATTTCCATCACATAAAAAGTAGACACAAAGATCTGAGAATCAACCTTCACTGGAATATCCACTTCTGCATGTACCATTCTCTTTGATCCATTAAAGGCCCTAACAACAATGTTACTTGGCTTCAACTCTAAACCTTCATAGTCCAATCGGTCTAGAGCTTTATTAGGTAAAACATTCAATGAGAAACCAGTATCCACCAATACATGAGCTAGAGTGGTTCCCCTGCATTCAATGGAGACATGCAGGGCATCATTGTGATTCCTCCCCTTAGCAGGCAAGTCTACATCGGAGAAACCTAACCCATTATCCGCTGTCAGACTAGCCACACAATCTTTAAACTGATCAGCTGATGTTTCCTGCGGAACGTGCGTAGTATTCAGGAAGGAAATCAGGGCCTTGGTATGGGCTTCTGAGCATAACAACAGAGACAACATAGAGATTTTAGACGGGGTTTGCCCCAGCTGTTCGACTACATTATACTCGCTCTTTTTGATAATCTTCAAAATTTCCTCCATCTCTTGTCTAGAGGCTTCTACAGTAATCGTCTTCGGCGCCTCCGTCCGGGCAGGCTCATCAGTGGTCCCTTTGCCCCGAGTATCAGATGACTCAGCAACAGGGGTAAGAATGGGAACTTGAACAGGGATAATATCAGGTGCACTAGCAGGCGTAATGACAACAAGCATCCGAACAACTAGCGGAGAGATCTCAGGGGAGAAAAGTCTTCCGCTGCGGGTGACTTTGGCAGGTCCAACAATATTGCTGACGTCAGTATCAGCATTCAAATCTTGTTTAACTCTGTGATAATATACGTCAGCCATGTAATGCCACGGGATAACTTTATCGGATGTATAGGGGATAGGCCCAGGAACAGTGATGATCAAGGGAGCGATTCTTGGAACAGATGTAATTCTAACAGGATTTCTCGAGGAAGCCTTGGAAGAATTATCGAAAATGGTGATTATAACAACTTCTTCAATAGGAACCAAAGGAACAACAGTCTTCTCAAATAGAATTTCTTTATTATTCGTCAGGCGTTGGACACTTGACTTCAAAAGATGGCAACCAATAGGTAGGACGGAACACACATGGCAACCTTCGTCACAACCCGGAAATAAACCGGCTAACAGAAGGTTCTTCTTCACAGTCATTAATGGAGTAACAATGTCTTTCACAGAAACCACAAACGAGTCTTCCTCTACAGCATTCACTCCATGCTTGGGCATAGGAGCAGTCACAACATTGGGCCTTTCAAGCACTTCAAACTCAATCTCTTTAGCATCAATCAAGTCATGTACCTTATTCTTCAGGACCCAGCAATCATTCGTATCATGCCCCGGGCTATTAGAATGAAAAGCACAGCGGGCGTTTGGATTGTACATGGGTGATGTTGTGTCGGGATTCTTTGGAGCCTCCTTCGAAATCACCAAGTTGGTCTTCAATAACTGCGGCAAAATCTGAGATAAAGTCATGTTGAGCTGAGTGAATTGTCTCTGTGGCCTTTCGGTCCTTGGCTGATTGTTGCACTGAGGAGCAACAACAGGTCTTGAAATAACAACCGCATTAACAGCTTGGCGGCGTTCAGGTCTATTCTGGCTTTTTGAACTATAAACAGCACTGGACTCCTTCGTAAAAGGCTTCTTTTCGGTATTTGATGAAGCACCCTTCTATATTTTACCGCTTTCGATATCGGCCTCAATTCTTTCCCCGGTCATAATCAGCTCTGTAAACCCGGAAGATGAGCTTCCAATCAGATGGTTAAAATATGGACCAGACAAGGTCCCCAAAAACATATCCACTAGCTCCCTATCAGCCAGGGGAGGTTGCACTCTACCAGCAAGATCCCTCCACTTCTGAGCGTAATCTTTGAAACCTTCGCCCGCACCCATAGACATACCCTGGAGTTGGGTATGTGTGGGAGCGAGTTCGGCATTATATTGGTACTGCTTGTAGAAAGCAGCAGCAAGATCTTCCCAATTACGGATACTAGCTCCTTCCAGCTGGTAAAACCATCCAAGCTGAGTCCCTGATATACTCTCTTGAAAGAAGTGGATCCAGAGGTTCCTGTCAGCGGTGTATGGCTGAATTTTTCTAACATACGAACGGAGGTGCAGCTTTGGGCAAGAAACCCCGTCGTACTTAGTAAAGGCTGGTGCTTTGAACTTGTGGGGAATCACCACCCCATATGACAGACCTAGATCACCAAAGTCCAACCCAGGGACCTTCTGAATCTCCATCGCACTTAACCGGTCTTCAAGCTGTTTGTACCTATCCTCAGCAGGAGGATACTGGTCTTCGTAAAAGTCAGTCTCGTGGTCAGATACCACAGGGCTAGGCACCCTCCTTTCTTCTTGGTTTTCTCCCCCTCCAGATGAGTGGGATAGATTGACTTCATCTCGCAGTCTGTTTCCAAAACCGTGACCCATGTTCAGGAGGACCGTCTTCTTCTTCTTCTTCTTCTTCTTCTTCTTCTTCTTATCCTTTAAGATAAGGGTCTTCAAATCTTGCTGACCCTTAGCCAAATTCATGAACATTTCCTGAAATTGAGCGTTTTGAGCTTGTAGCGCCTTGATAGCTTGATCAGTTGATGTTTCAGAAGACATGATATGCTGAAATAAACAGCGAAGAAGATGAGAAAACCTGTAAGGGTACCTGTTATGAGGTGCATGGAATGAAATGCGCATGATATGATTTCAAAGACTTTAGAGATTCAAATTCGTAAACCAAAATAAAACACACTTTTATTAGATAAATTTTGAATTCAAATGTTCAACAGATGCCTTTAAGGCGTTACAAAAGGGAAATACTGAAAGATAAATCAAAACTAGAAATAATTGAAAGACAATCAATGCTCCCATGGTCGTTTCCTGTCAGTGCGGACATAGTCATTGAGGATCTTCTCATTCTCCAATTGCCTTGTCAACTTCTGGATCTTTTGCTCTTGCTCGTGATACTTTTCTCTGTAAGTATCCCGCTCTTCTCTCAGTTGCATCCACGGTCTCTTTAATGCCCCAATGTCAGTAGGCATGTATGGATGGAGGATGGTAGGAGGAACCCCTTCTTCATCAGCAACCTCAAGAGTTATAGGCAAGACAGCTTCGTACGACATTCCCAGCTTTTGGGCACGGATTCTAACCCATCGGAGATATGGCTCCATCGGAAGAGAAGTCTTCGCACCTAGCTCGTATGGATCAGACCTGTGTACTCTATCCCAAGCTCTTATGAACCTGCGGCGTTGCTCGTCACTATCCCCTTGGAAGTCAAAGACAATGCTCGGCATCAGTAACTCATGAGGTCCTTCCCTCCTAGCTCGCCCAAATTGACGTAAGGCCAAACATGGATTATAGGTGATTTCTCCATGGGTTCCTAGCAGTGGAACATTGGGGTATTCCCCACAGCGATCAATAATAGCCACGTCTTCCATGCCCTTGATAGTCCAAATGATGTCATTATGAGAGAGAGACATAATCCTATAGGCCTAACCCATGCCTTCCTTGTTCTTCAAAACTGACTTGGGGAGGTGAGAAATAAACCACCTCGCCAGCAATGGTGCACAGCACATAAGGGTTCCCCGTTTCCGAGCAGTACGGGCATAAAGAGAGTGCAAAATGTCACCCAAGAGAGTGGGCACAGGATTACCGGATATGAAAATCTTCACTGCATTCACGCTGACGAAAGAATCTGAGTTAGGAAACAACACCAAGCCATATATGAGAAGAGCCAGAATGTCTTCAAATCCTAAAAATCTAGACTGTCCTAGAACTGATTAGCCCGATCAACCAGGAATTTAGCCAAGAAACCTTTTGTACCACTTTTGGTCTCCCAGTTTGACATTACCTCAGCCTTTGTCAGATGGAGGGCTAAAGCAATTTCTTCCGGCCTAATGACTTTCTCCCAACCTGTAAACGGGGTCTGCTCCAGAATAGAGATACCAAGTAGATCAGAGAACTCTTCCAAGGTGGGGACCAACTGGTAGTCTGGAAAAGTAAAGCAATGGTACAATGGATCAAAGAACTGGACTAAGACACTTATCATCTGTTCATCCATCTTGGAGGTGACCAAACCCAGGAGGTGACCATGTCTTCTTATAAAGGAAGAAGTATTTGGCATCTTTGCAACCAAATCCTTGAGCTGAGTGGGAATCTGGACAAAGTTGATCTGAATAGTGTTTCTACGCATGGGTGCCATGACCTACAAAATAGAAAAAAGATGAATCCCCTCTGTCTTTGAAATAGGTTAGTCTTTATGTAAGATGCATGCAGTGTCATGATGCATGATGTTATGATAAGAGACACACCACAAGTATTCACAAATAGCAAACATGGTAAGGGCAAACAAGTCACACAGATAGCCCTTAGATTTCAGGCTGGCAAGGAGTTTAGGTATTACCCTCTTTCAGTTTAGTTGGTTCAAACCTGTCCTAAAAATAGTAACCGGGTTCTAGAGGATCTCAATATCACTGACTACCCTCGATCAGTCATAATTCCAGTTTAGAAACCTTTTCTTGCGGCCGGAATCATCGCGAGAGTTTAGTCTCAATGAGTGTAGCATACTGCTACTGTTCTATGGCCAAGTTGGTCAATTAAAGGTGCTAAAGTCAGTTGGTGCTTAATGACCCCTTAGCAGACCCATATTCTCCTTGTTGCGCCACAAGGGATATCGGTACATACTAAAGTGCCACACCAACGTAGCTACTGCTTCAACCGTATTGGTCTACGCCGTACAGTTCCCTCACAGTTTATTGCTACTTACCTAAAAGGTATCCCCCAGATCCGGGTTAGGATCTATAGTAACTCCGATTCAACCCACAAAGATAAAGCATACAAGTCAAGCAATTGAAAACATTATGAATTATTCCTAAGGTACACACCACTTATAAATATCCCCAGCAGAGTCACCAGTTCTGTGATACGGTGGGAAGAATTGACTGTTTTTGGAATGTTGGTTTGCGTTTTGCGTTTGTTTTTGCAAAATGTCGCGGTAAGCAAGAGTCGCCACCGACTTTTATTTTATCCAACAAGGAAAGGAAAAAACCACAGAAAAATTCCTTTTTCGAGATATTTCTCGGGTTCGGGGGGTAGATTATAGAAAGGGAAGTTATTAGCACCCTTTCTATCTGTGGTTATCCACGGGCTCTTAGGTACTTGCTCAATTGTTTTCAAAATTGTTTTCTTTGTGCTTGTGGGTTTGAAAAAGTTTTTGTTTGAAACTTCGATTTAACTCTTGCTTCTGTCCTCAAGAGTGTAATGAAGTATTTTGAAAACTTTGTTCGAAAAGTGTAAGTGTGAAAAGGTTTTTTTGTTTTGAAAGAGCAAGTATCTAAGAACCATCTACCTACTCGAAAAAGGAATCGTTCTATGCTAATTTCCTTTAGACAATGCTATCCTACTATTGATGAGTAGGTAGCACCATCGTTGGAGTTTAAGGGTCAATTCGAATGCGGGACTTACAGCCACCAAAGCAATGTTAGGACGCCTTAGCGGTAACCCTAATGTCTTAGATCATTTATTCGAGGCAATCATATCTGAGGCAACCGTTTCGGGGCAACTATGATCTTTTAGACAAGAGGACGACCTCTAAAACGACCTATACTCAATGACTATGTACGAAGGCAACCAAGTGGGGTCTACCCTAAGAGTGCGCATGTGCAAGTGTATTGTTTTTTAGTTATTTTTATCTTTGTACATGTTAAAGGTGATCTAATTTGATTTTAAGATTAACATTCAGTCTTGTCATGCAAACCTATTATCAAACATCTAACAGTTATAATTTGCAGAAATTATAGGTGCGGAAATTAAATTACAAGGCGTCGGGTATTTACATCGCCAAAGACAAACCCTTTGAAAAATAAAATAAAGCGATAAAAAATAATTAAATGTCCTATTAACTATTACAATCCGGAAGCAGGTACATTATTGGATAAAAAAGAGTAAATCGCGGTGCAAAATTAAATCGGACACACGATTAGGGTTTTGACCCTTTTTGTTAAAGAAGAAATCTTTTTTAGGTTTTTGTTATTTTTATTTAAGGAAAAGAAATAAATCCTAAATTAATTACTAAATTAAAATAAATTAATTAAATAAAATAAATTATTTTTGAATTTTTGATTATTTAGGAAAGAAATAGAATTAATTGAATTAGCAATTAAAACCTAATTAAATCTAATTAATTTTAATTATTCACAAAAAAATGAATTAAAGTTTTATAGAATTAAAAACCTAAATTAATTAATTAGTGTTTATTAAGAAAAATAGATGTTTAAAATTTGATTGAATGAAAAATATTTTTTTGTGATTTTACTTAATAAAAAAAAAAGGAATTTTGTGATTGGTTAGAAATTAAATGAAAATAATAAAACAATTAATAAAACAAAATAAATAAAATAGAAGAGAGAGGGGTGTTGGGCCTGATTTGAGAGTATGAGAAGCAATTTTGTAGGCCCAAAAACGTTGGCCCCTTTGGCTTTTTTTTTAATCCAATGTGGATGTGTGGACTAGGCTCTTGGTGTTCCTCCATTTATGGACCAACAGATCTGGCCATTGGCCATCTGGCGCCTAGATGGGTAAGGATGCATGGTGGATAGCAAGCTAGCGCGCACATATGATTACCAGAAAAGAAATAAGAAAATACAAGGTGCTGGAGGCAAGGATCGAACCCCTGACCTCCAGCCACTAACGCCTTGGAACTTGACCTGTTGACCACTGGGACACGCTACTGGATTTGTTATAATAATACAAAATATATATATTATATAAAAAACAAAATCATTTCCAGAACATAAAAAAAAACACGCGTAACATTTGAATCCACCAATGGACGGGGGACACCTCATCGTCCCTGTCCTGAAATCTGTAAAAGAATACCTGTGGATTTGAATCCGCAGCTAAAAGCGCAGGCCTATCCTAAAATCTTCTCTAGGCCATATAAATCCATTCCAAGAACATGGTTTGACTCTTCGTGGCTTCCTGATCAAAACCATGCCCTTCTTGTGTCTCAATTGTGCCTGAAACAAAAACCCCTAAAACCACGAGCCAAACCCTAGCCATGGTGTTTCTTCATAAAGAGCACATAAATGAAATTAAACAATGCAAAAATTTTAAACATGTTCTTGTGATCACGAATGTACCATTAGTTTTCTCAAATGATGCAAGAATGAATCAAACTGAATTCAAGAATAGAGTTGTGTTACGTGAGACTTACAGTGCGTTTAAGAGTCTGAAAATGTTTGGTTTTGGTTGGGATGGCTTGTGTGAATGCCCAGGAAGCGATTGGAACAAGTCTTGACCTCTGAAAATGCCTCTAATCTGGATTTCGACTTCTCACTTTTTTGTGAATTTTTACACTTTTGTTCTGCCTCTCTCCATAGTTTCCAACCCTGATTTCGTATGATTTTGCTTGCTTATGTAATGTGCTTTGCATTAGGGTAAAAATCATGGACAAAATCCCTCCATATCAATGCACATGAATGTGATTTGATCTCCATTGAAAACCTTCCAAATTTGATTTGATTTGGATCTTTTTGCACATGATTTGACTTGATACGAATTTGATGGTGATGCTAGCTGTGAACAAAGCCTAAAACAATCAGAAAATCATGAGTTATTAATTCTTTGGATTTTCTATGATTTTATTTGATTTAAAATGAATAAATTCAATTAAAAATCAAATTAAATAATAAAAATGAAATATGGACACATGGCTGAAGCTAGGGCACGTGGGAAATGATGCAAACTCAAATCAAGTGGAAAAGAATGGGCCCATTTGACAAAATTTGAAGTTTTGGTGATAGTTGACTTTTGGCAATTTTGTAAAAAAGTCCAACTTCAACAATGCATAACTTCTTCAATTTTTAACTTTTGTAAGTGTTCTTGGACTTTTTAGAAATCTTGAGATGTCCTATAATCAACCCTTTTGGTCTCATCTCAATTTGATATTCCATGCTCAAGTTATAAGCTTTGACAAAAAAAAGTGTTTTTGTTGACTTTCAGAAATGACCTATAATGTCCAAATTCATAACTTTTTGTGAGTGCATTTTTTGATCATGGGGTGTAAAGATGGATTGTAGGGAATTGCATCATCTTCAAAATGAGATTTTGATGGGTCATTTCTCATAATGTATGAGAAATTTATGCTTGGTCAAAATTGAGTTGACTTTTCCTACAAAACCTTAATTTAGCAACTTTTGAGTCTTGGTGAATTTTGAGAAATCCTTGATAAATCATGATCAACCCTTTATCAAATGATGAAATATCCTTCAAAATGAGAATGTTGACCAGAAATCTTGAAGTTTGACTGTATATAGGTCACAGTTGACTTTTGCGCTAGCACAGTCGATTTTTGGACCTTTGGGCATTTGACTGAGCAAACTTCCTCTGCAAGGCTTGAAATTTGACATGGATGATCTTGAGAAAATATTAGGGAATTGGGGAGAACTTGAGGTCATTTGGACTTAAGGACCTTGATGCAACACCAAACCCTAATTTGGGGTAGACTGCCTTAGGAGAGGGCTTGTCTGACCAACTCTTGAGCTACCTTGAGCCACTTGGAGATTTTTCTTGCAATGTTTTGAGAAATATGGGAGGGAAAATTTTGGGGTACAACAATATCAAAGCAAAAGGTTGGTCCGACCTTGTCACCGAGTCGTAGTTGTCTAACAATTGAGTATTGTTAATTTGAGTTCTAACTGTTGTTTATGTTGTAGTGATAAGTTGAGATGGCTGGAAGGAATGATGTTGCACTGGCTGCTGCTTTATAAGCAATGTCTCATGCAAAGGAAAATCAGTTGAATACTGACGAGAATGATGGATCTCATAGCTTGGCGACTTTCCAGAGAGAGAATCCGCCTACGTTCAAGGGAAAGTATGATCCTAATGGAGCATTGGAGTGCTTGAAAGAGATTGAGAGAATCTTTCATCTGATGGACTGCACTCCAGCGCATAAGGTTTGATATGGTACTCATATACTAGCATTCGGAGCTGATGACTGGTGGTTAGATACCTGTCAGAGATTGGAAGCTGCAGGTGAGAATGTCACTTGGGTTGTGTTCCGTATGGAGTTTCTGAGGAAGTACTTTCCTGAAGATGTCCGTGGTAAGAAGGAAATTGAGTTCCTTGAGCTGAAGCAAGGGAATATGCCGGTTGTTGAGTATGCTGCCAAGTTTACTGAGTTGGCTAAGTTTTATTCGCACTATACTGAGGCAGATGATGAGTTTTCAAAGTGTATCAAGTTTGAGAACGGGTTACGCCCGGAGATCAAGAAGGCGGTTGGATACCAGAAGATCCATGTCTTTGTCGATTTGATTGATAGCTGCAGGATTTATGTGCATTACAAGATTATCAGTGAGAAGAGGGGTAAGCACCAATAGAATCGTGGTAAGCCTTATGATACCGTAGTTGGTAAAGGTAAATAGAAAATTGCTCAGAGTCAGAGGACTAGTGGGGGAGATGCTCCTGCTGGTGTGGTTTGTTTTAAGTGTGGAAAACCTGGGCATAAGAGTAATGTGTGTACTACTGAAGTGAAGAGGTGTTTCCGTTGTGGTAAGAACGGACATGTTGTATCTGAGTGTGAACATAAGGATGTGATTTGTTTCAATTGTAGAGAAGAAGGGAACATTGGTAGTCAGTGTCAGAAACCAAAGAGGGTGCAAACGAGTGGTAAAGTGTTTGCTTTGGTGGAGGATCAGACAGCTGTTGAGGACAGACTTATCAGAGGTACATGTTTCATTAATAGTACTCCTTTAATCACTATTATTGATACCGATGCTATGCATTATTTTATTGCTGCTCATTGTGTTGAAAGATTGGGTCTTATGTTGTCTTCTTTGAGTGGAGAAATGGTCGTCGATACTCCAGCCAAGGGGTCGGTGACTACTTCTTTTGTGTGTGTTAAGTGTCCCTTGTCGATCTTCGACAGAGACTTTGTTGTTGATTTGGTTTGTTTATTGTTAAGAGGTTTGGATGTGATTTTGGGTATGAACTGGTTAGAGCATAAATGTGTTCATATTAACTGTTATGACAAGTCTGTGAGGTTTTCTACTCCTGAAGAAGAGGAAGATTGTCTGTTGTCTGCTAAATAGTTGAGGAAGTTGATGCACGAGGAAGCACAGATGTTCTCGTTGATGGCATCGCTATCTGTAGAGACTTAAGCTATAATTGAGGAATTGCAGGTGGTGTGTGAGTTTCCTAGAGTTTTCCCTGATGAAATTCCTGATGTACCGCCGGAGAGGGAAGTTGAATTTGCGATTGATCTTGTACCTGGTACCAGACCTGTGTCTATGGCACCATACAAGATGTCTACATTTGAATTGTCAGAGTTAAATAAGAAATTGGAAGATTTACTTGAAAAGAAGTTTGTAAGACCAAGTGTATCGCCGTGGGGAGCTCTAGTGTTGTTAGTAGAGAAAAAGATGGAAGTATGAGGCTTTATGTTGATTATAGACAGTTGAATAAAGTGACGATTAAGAACAGGTATCCACTTCCAAGAATAGATGACTTTATGGACCAATTGGTGGATGTTCGTGTGTTTAGTAAGATTGATTTGAGGTCGGGTTACCATCAGATTAAAGTGAAGGATGAAGATATCCAGAAGACGGCTTTCAGAATGCGTTATGGACATTATGAGTATTCAGTGATGCCTTTCGGTGTTACTAATGCATCGGGAGTATTCATGGAATATATGAATTGTATCTTCCATACTTATTTGGATCGGTTCGTAGTGGTGTTCATTGATGATATTTTGATTTACTCTAAGTTAGAAAAAGAGCATGCAGAACATTTAAGAGTAGTGTTACAAGTTTTTAAAGAGAAGAAGTTGTATGCAAAGTTGTCCAAGTGTGAATTCTGGTTGAAGGAGGTTAGTTTTCTTGGTCACGTAATCTCAGGTAGTGGCATTGTTGTAGATCCATCGAAGGTTGATGCTGTGTTACAATGGGAAACTCCAAAATCGGCTACTGAGATTAGAAGCTTTTTGGGATTAGCAGGTTATTATAGGAGGTTTATCAAAGGTTTTTCTAAGTTGGAACTTCCGTTGACTAAGTTGACCTGTAAAGGTAGAGCTTTTGTATGGGATGTTCAATGCGAAGAAAGTTTTACAGAATTGAAGAAGAGGTTGACGTCGGTTCCAATTTTGACGTTGCCTAATCCAGGAGAGTCTTTTATGGTGTATTGTGATGCTTCTAAGATGGGTTTAGGAGGAGTGCTTATGCAGAATGGTAAGGTAGTTGCTTATGCGTCAAGGCAATTGAGGACTCATGAGAATAACTATCCTACGCATGATTTAGAGCTTGCTGCAGTTGTTTTTGTGTTGAAGATTTGGAGGCATTATCTTTATGGTTCTAGATTTGAAGTGTTTAGTGACCATAAGAGCTTAAAGTATTTATTTGATCAGAAAGAGTTGAATATGAGGCAACATAGATGGTTGGAATTGTTAAAGGATTATGATTTCGGTTTGAATTATCATCCAGGAAAAGCGAATGTGGTAGCTGATGCGTTGAGTCGAAAGACTTTACATATGTCGGCAATGATGGTTAAAGAGTTGGAATTAATTGAGCAGTTCAGAGATATGATCTTAGTTTGTGAGGTTACTCCGCGAAGTGTTATGTTGGGTATGTTGAAGATTAATAATGAATTTCTAGACAGTATCAGAGAAGCTCAGAAGTCGGATGTGAAACTGTTAGATTCGATGGTTGGAATCGATCAGTCTGAGAATAATGATTTCAAGCTTGATGCGCAAGGTGTGTTGAGATTTCGTAACCGGATTTGTATTCCTAATGATGCTGAGATAAAGAAAGTGATACTTGAAGAGAGTCATAGAAGTAAGTTGAGTATTCATCCAGGAGCTACAAAGATGTATCAAGATTTGAAAGGTTTGTTTTGGTGGCTTGGGATGAAGAGTAATGTGGCTCGGTTTGTGTATGCATGTTTGACTTGTCATAAGTCGAAAGTTAAACATCAGAAGCCTGCAGGGTTGATGCAACCGTTAGAAGTTCCAGAATGGAAATGGGATAGCATTTCAATGGACTTTATGACGGGGTTACCTAATACTTTAAGAGGACGTGATTCAATTTGGGTGATTGTTGATAGGCTTACGAAGTCAGCTCATTTTATTCCTATTAACATCAATTTTCCAGTGTCAAAGTTGGCTGAGATTTACACGAGTGTGATTGTGAAGCTGCATGGTGTTCCTTTATGCATTGTGTCAGATAGAGATCCAAGATTTACTTCTGATTTTTGAAAAGTTCGCAAGAAGCGTTGGGTTCTAAGTTGAGGTTAAGTTCAGCATATCATCCTCAGACAGATGGTCAAACTGAACGAATGATTCAATCGTTGGAAGACTTGTTGAGGGCATGTGTTCTTGAGCAGGGAGGTTCGTGGGATACTTATCTTCTATTGATAGAGTTCACCTATAATAACAGTTATCATTCCAGTATTGGGATGGAACCTTTTGAAGCATTGTATGGTCGAAGATTTAGAACTTTGTTATGTTGGCATGAATCTGGTGAAAGTGTAGTACTTGAACCTGAACTTGTTCGTGAAACTACTGAGAAGGTGAAGTTGATTCGAGAGAAGATGAAAGCTTCCCAAAGTAGACAAAAGAGTTATCATGACAAGCGAAGGAAAGATTTAGAATTTCAAGCTGGTGACCATGTGTTTTTAAGAGTTACACCTGTGACTGGTGTTGGGCGAGCGTTGAAGTCTAAGAAGCTCACTTCTTGTTTTATTGGACCGTATCAGATTTCAGAGAGAGTGTGGAATGTTTCTTATAGGATGGCCTTACTGCCTAATCTTTCGAATTTGCATGGTGTGTTTCACGTGTCGCAACTCCGGAAGTATATTTCATATCCATCTCATGTGATTTGTATGGACGATGTGCAAGTACGGGATAATCTTACGGTGGAGACGATGCCTGTACGGATTGCGGATCGTGAAACGAAGACTCTGAGGGGCAAAGAGATTTCTTTTGTTAAAGTGGTTTGGCTAGGAGCTTTCGGAGAAAGCATGACTTGAGAGTTATAGAGCAAGATGCGAAACTCCTACCCTGAGTTGTTTGATTAAAGTAAATTTTAGAGGACTAAAATATTCTAAGTGGGGGAGAGTTGTAACGCCCGTAATTTAATTAATTATTTAATTAAATTATTATTGGAATGTTTGTGAAGATGTGTTGTGATTAATTGGATTTAATTATTTTATTAAGTGGTGAAATAATATTAGAGGAATGATATTATTTTGACGTGGGCTTGTTTTAAAGGAATAGAAGTAATAAGGGGGTGTGGTAGTTTTAAGCCGAATAAGGAATAAAGAATAATAGGTTATTCTATTATTGTTAGAAATAATGGAAAAAAAGAAGCAGTAGAAGAATAAGGGTTGGAAATAAGAACGTGAAGCTGCTGGAAAAAGAGGAAAATGGCAGAACGAGGATTCAACCGGAAGCATAGAGCAACCTTCAATACAAGGTAAGGGTGTGGTTCTGACTCTATAATTGGATTCATGATAATTGGAATGTGGGGTTAGAGGTGATTTTTGTCTTGTTCATGAATTGGATGAATATGATGTTGTATGATGAAATTGATGAATTTTAGATGAATAATGACGTCACGATGTTGTTTGATTGATGTAGAATTATAGGATAATTGTAAGTGATGATCATCCATGATTAGATTAAGTTTTTAGGGCTTAAAGTATGGAACCCGTAGTGAAAACGCAGAAAAATCGCAGAAATTATGTAGGATATAGCAGTATGCGTCAACCCCAAATATGATGTGTCGATACAAGAAGGTTTAGAGATTCAGGATGAGTCGACACAAAGGAGTCTTGCATAGATCCATGAGGGTTTTCAGACTCAGGATGAGTCGATGCATAGGAGCATGCGTCGATACATGATGTGTGGTAGACTCAGTATGAGTCGATACAAGAGAGGATGCGTCGACTCATGTTGCGAGTTAAGTGTAGTACGCGTCGATCCAAGGAGTTATGCATCGTTCCATGTTGTCTGGTTTTTGGTGGAATCGTTTAGAAAAGGCTGTAACTTGAGTTTTCGGATGCCGTTTGAGGTGTCGTTCGAAGCGTTGAATAGCTAACGCGATGAGATTTATTCTTAAGGACTAAAATGAGGAATAGTAAGGATAATCATAAGATTTGAATTAGCTTCCGTGTAGAATGTTGTGTTGGTTTTTATGCGGAATGATAAAGATGAGATGCTTATAGGCTGTTGTTTGATTTGTAACAGTAGGATTAATAATAAGAACGATGTAGTATTACAGAATAGTAGTATGTAGAGATTTGGTGATTTAGGAATTAAGCCTTAGTTGGTTAATTAATTATAGGCAATATCTTGTATAGGCCTATGGCCAACGTTGTGAAGTTGATGAATGTTGTTGTATTACTGTACGGCTGAGTTGTTGATGAGATAGTATTAATGAGAGTTTGTTTTAATGAATTATGATGTATAAATGATGTTTGATGATTTATAATGATGTCGATGAATGATGTTGATGAAGAGATGTTGAGATTCTTTTGAGATGTAGGACTTTGGCCAACGATGGTGTTGTATTGAGATGTTGTCAATTATGGTATTGTTATTACATTCATGATTGTGTCGCATACATTGCATTTTGAGATGGGGCTTATGCTCGTTGAGATGGCCTGTATTGAAGAATATTAAGATGAAGGCTTATGTCTTATTGATGCCTCTATTAATTGGCAATTTTGAGATGGGAGTTCTGCTCTAATGGTACCACGTGCATTTGCATAGTCTTGAGTTGCATTATATGATTGCATAAAGAAGTGTGTATTGATGTTGTGAATGTGTATTATTGTTTTAATTATTAATTATTATGAGATGAGAAGTGGTGATGTTATGTGATCTAATTTAATATATTAATTATCATGCGCTTTATTATATTGTTAGATATCTCACCCCTTCTGTTTGAATGTTGCCCCTTATGTTGGTAACGTGCAGGTAATTGAGAGTGAAGGTTGTATACCTTCAATAGTTCGAGTCGGTGTCATTGCTCTGATATGTAACACTTGGGGGGGATGAACGCTTGTTGCTTTTGATTGTTGATTATTCAGTCGTTGAACTTTAAGTTGATTATTACTAAGTATTTGTTGGTTTGAAGTTACTATGATGATGATAAAGATGTTATTAAGAATTCTGTTGCGTAGATGTTGAATTATTTAATTAAAGATGTTATGATGATGGTTCATCCGATATTTTAAAAGTGTTATATATACACGATGAATGCAATGTGTTTTGAAAGAAGAATTTGTGGCATCCCGATTCGTTTGCATGATATGATTTTATAACTCTGATTTACTTATATAATTGCCGGGTAGAATTTGGGTGTTACAGCGGACGTAGGACGTTTGTATATTCATAGAAGGCAACCTATGGGACGTTTTAGAATGTCGTTTAAGGACTAGATCGTTTACCGAAGACAACATTAAGGGTCATCGAGGGACTACAATCTTTTATCGATGGTCTTTGATAAAACGCCCATTTTCGAGGGACATGACTATTTTTTCAAGGCAACAAGTGAGATTACCCTAAGGGTGCATGTGTGAATAGTGTGCTTGATTTTCATGCATTTAGTCTTTGATTAGGGGTTGTCTACTTGTTGTTTTTATCTTGCCATACATACCCTATTTTACTAGCAACCATACAAAAGTAATAAAATGCATAAAGATAAAATCCTACACTATTACAATCATATTGAATAGCATAAAAATATAAAGGCAAAATAAAATAAAAGCAAGAAAAAGGGGTCTTTCGATTTAGGCATAAACACCCTTCGATTCTACACTTTCTGGCTCTCTTCGATTTGGCCTGAAAGGGGTGAAGGCGTGACTTTCGATTGGGGTCTGAAGGCCAGTGTGGCGTGCCTTTCGACTGGAGCCTGGGAGTCAGCATGGTGTGCCTTTCGACTGGGGCCTGAGAGTCATCATGTTGTGCCTTTCGACTGGGCCTGGAATCAGTGCAATATGCAATCTGCCTTTCTGCCTCCTTCGACTGGGGGTTGGAATCAGTGAGGGAACTTAAGGCTTCATTTCATACTCATGTCTCATGTTTCTTTTGTTTGGGTTTTTGAATAGTAACACGGCACAAGGCCATGCTAGCATTACCTTATGGCCAGGTTAGTTCTTAAAGCATGTTTAAATAAACTAGAAGCAAAATCAAGAAGGAGTAGCCATGAAAACAAATTGAAAGGGTGGAAACGAAAAGATGAACAATGGTATGTACATGTTTGAAACGAAAAGAAAGTTTTATTCATATATCATTCCTGAAACGAAAAATTCAAGGGTAAGAGGTACTTACCTTGCTTGAGTCTGGGACGTGTGTTGGGCCTTTAAGTAATTTCCTTGAGTGCTTCTGGATTCGAAGGGAGGAACCAGGGGTTATGACTTTGATACTGGATTCGAAAGAGAAGAACAAGTGTGAGGTTCTTCCTACTGGATTTGAAGGGTAACAAGGTGTGGGGATATTTCATATTCTAAGGGGACAAATGTTTGGATTCTGAGTTTGTGTTTGATGAGTGTTTAAGTGTATAAGAATTTGATGATGTTTGAGAGTTTTTTGAAGATTCGTTCTTCTGGCCAAAAAGTCCTCCTAAACATGTTGTGGAGCCTCTTATTTATAGGCAAAGCTGGCTGAAGCTTTTGGAGGGAAAACAAAATAGTTTGAACAATTTGAGTAAACTGCTATTTGTAGCTTTCGAGGGGCAGTGCTTTGTATGCTACTTTGGTGCAATAACGGGGAAGTGTTTTAGGACTGCTGTGCAGCAGTTTTGGCCAGTGTACCAGGCCTGAACTTGGCAGCAAGCATCTTTGAACATTTCATTCTTTCTTTTTGACCCTCCTTCGACCAGATTCCTCTTCCAACAATATTATTTGATTTTCCTCCAACAAGTGTCTTTCGAATGGGTCACTTTTGTGCATCCTTAGAAGGAGCCAAAAGTGTGACCCTCAAATGGGTCACCAAAACATGCCTTAAGGTGGGCTTTGTAAATCTTTCGAATGGACCATCAAGCATATCCTTCAAATGGGATGCCCAGACGTGTTCCTTAAATGGATCATGTATGCTTCTTTGAAAAGGGCCAAATGTGTCCTTTGAATGGACTAGTAAGGTATACCCTTCGACAGGGACTCATATGTATGCCCTTCAAATCCACCATTATATGTCTTTTGAAGGGGCCATCAACCATGTGTGTTGAAGTTTGTCAAGGATGAAAATGAAGCATACTAAAGAGAAATGTTGTCCAATCGAAGTTAGTACAAACATAGCCAATGTCTTGTCGAAGCCTGCATGCAGAAGGTCTAAACTTTGTGACTCCAAGCAAGAACACAAGAGGTCAATGCTCAAATGAAGACTTGCATGAAAGGAGCCACATGCCCAAACGAAAGAGGAATGCAGGAGGCAAAAATGTCCAGATTCGAAAGAGGCATACAGGAGGCAAAAAAGTTCAATCGAAGGAAGCCAAAAGGGAGATTTTTGCCTTGGAACCGAAGGAAGTTATAGGAGGCTTTGTACCTTGTGCATGCTAGCATGGGGGAAGCCTTTTGCGCGCAAGAAAGAAGTTATGGCTCAAATGAAGGATTGTATGTAACTAGTCCTCAACTGGTGAATCAAAGTAAGTATGGGGGAAATATTTGTCCAGACAACACAGGTATGCACGCATCAAACATCCAATCGAAGCAGGCACATAGGCAGCCATTGCATTGTGAATCCTGTTAGGCCAAAGATGCATTCGAAGGTGGTATGTAGAAAGCTCCTTCCTTGTAAATCCAAGCCAGCGTGCCAGAGGCTAACGCTCAGTCGAAGGATGCAACCAAAGCCTGCATCAAAGGAGGCCAAAAGGCCAATCGAAGGAGCTGAATCGAAAAGACTTGTTTTTTCTCCAATTTTGTCAAAAATATTATTTTTATCTATTTTCCCCTTTTTTTAACAGTCTCCCTTCTAACTTGATACTGGAAAATCCAATTGTACTTGTGCAAGCTTGGATCTTTGAGAACCCTTGTGAGAAATGCTTTGAAAAATGAGAGGGCAAATTTTGGGGTACAACAGCCGGGATACGGTTTCTTCCCCGAAGGTGACAAAAAGTTCAACGTACCCCCATAGTTTGGAGTTCGAGCTATTGAAGCCTTACAGGTCGGACCCCACGTATGTAGAAAGGTGGGTGTTGTCGAGCTGTAAGGTTCGGAACAGATGGTTGTACATAACATCGACAGAACTTCCCTCGTCAACTAAGACGCAATGAATGTCGAAATTAGCCTTTCTTTCCCTCACCAACAGAGGGATGATCGAGTTAGGGGCCCCTCCAGGAAACTCTTCGAGGTAGAACGTGATTGGTTTTGATCTGCCATTGACCTTCTCGAATGTCACCGCTTGAGTCGGGGCTGCGTCGACCAACTCGTTGAGCTTTCTTTTTGTGGAATTTATGGAGATGTCGTTAAACCTCCTGTGCATGGACAGAGGTTCCTCCTCGTATCTGTCGGGGACATAGAAGTCCTCTGGCCTTGTAAGGAAGAAAGCTATCTGGACGGGGGCCGTCTCATCCGATGGTCGGGTGTCCTCCTCGACCTCTTTTGTCTCACAGGCATCTCGGTGAGGGGCGTCATTCCATCGATATTTCTCAAGTCTGCCACCCTTGATGAGGGTTTCCATGGCGTCTTTGAGATAGACACAGTCTTCAGTCATGTGCTTGTGACTTTGATGGTACTGACAGTATTTGCTTCTATCAGCCCCGAGCTTCACAGGAGCAGAGCAAGGGCATTTGACGTCATCGTCCTTGAAGTCGCTATTAGCGCACTCCTCCAGGATGTGCTCGCAGGAAGCGGTCAACAAAGTGTATTTGGTGAATTAGCCCGCGAGTCCCCTATACCCGCGGGGATCACTCGGTTTATCCTCCCTTCTCTTCTCGCATGTTCATCGAGGAGGGCCTACATCCTGGTGTCACAGGGTGTTGGCCGGTCTGCGATTCCTTGGGTCGTGGGCTCTATTGGTCGCCTCCCTCTCCTTGTAGTCCATATAGGCCCTGGATTTTTTTAGGAGAGCATCGAAAGTCCGTGGTGGTTCGATGTCGACGGCCTTCCTGAACTCTGTGTCTGGGAGGAGTCCTCTCTCGAGCAAATATTTCTTAATGTGATCGGTGCACAGGACCTGAATGGCCTCGCAGTTGAACCGATCGATGAATTCCCTGAGGGTTTTGTCGCTTCTTTGGACGATAGCCTCAAGGGAGGCCTCAGTCTTCGGGTGTCGATGAGATGTAGTAAAAGAGCTGATGAACTGGCTCTTTAGGTTCCTCCAGAAGGTGATTGACCCTGGGGGAGATTCTTATACCAGTCCATTGCAGTCTTTCTCAAGGTCGTGGAGAACAACCGACATTTGATCGGTTCCGCGACGTTATGATAGTGGAGCATCGCTTTGAACCCGTCGATATGGTCGATTGGGTCAGCAATGCCGTCATATTCCTTCAGTTGGGGAGGCTTCTCCATTCCCCTGGGAATGGGCACCTCCATGATTGATTGTGATAAGGGACCGCGGGGGTCATCTTCGTCGCTCCTGTAGGGGGAGTGGGAAGGAGATCGATTGTAGTGGCGGTCGTAGTGATGTCATTGGCCTCAGAGAGGGTCCCTTGGTCGAGGATGCACTTCTGCGTTGCCCCTGTTTCTGGTTTTAGGGGATCGTTGTTCCCTGCGTGGGGGAGGGGGGTGAGGCCGCGTCTCCTGGTAGTCTCGGGCATGGTTCTTTCCAGCGCGGAGCGTCGGCCAGTCCGTCGGGGAGAGAGGCTTCGCGACCTGTCCTGTCTGTGTCTCCGCGGGGGAGATTAAAGACGGTCTTTGTTCTGACTAGGTGGTGGAGTGTTAGGTCTTCTATGTCTTCTGGGGGCTCGATGAGAGTCCCCGAGCACCCTTAGTCGCTCACCTTGCGAGAAGATCAAGTAATTCGTCTGGTTAATAACCGCGAACAGAGCCTTGATCGTGGCATTAGTGTCCGGAGAGACGGGGATCTTCTGGAAAACGTTGGCTCGTAGTTCTGGGGCGGATGGGTGCCCTCGTGTGGTCGAGAGCGTGATGATAAAGAGGCGGTCATGCCGTCTCTGTAATTCTGCGCGAGACCGACCATGTCAACGTCTTTTCTGTTGTTGTTGTTGTTACCCATGTTGTCTACGACGTTGTTGTTGAGGTCGGTGAGATGGGCGTTTAGGTTGTTGTTGGTAGCTGGGTTGGCCATGACAATCAAAAGAGTTTGAAGAATTGCTTTAGTCTTGGGTTAATGAAAGACGGGGAAGCTTGTTTCCCACAGACGACGCCACTGATCCTACCTGACCAAAATGGATCGTCAAGGCCTACGAGCTGTGAGTTGAGCATCAATTGAAAATGAGTTGGGGGGTATCTGTAAGACACTCTGATGCTAAAGTAAAATTCAGGGAGAGTGCTAGCAAGTATGAGAGTGTAAGTATCAAAGAATGAATACCTGACCTTCTCAAGTGAGAGAGTATTTATAGCTCCCGACGTTGGGCCAAGGTCTCCAAAGTTGGGCCACGATGAGGCCCAACAATAAAGATTGTCAGGACTTATGTGTGTATGGAGTTCAGCACGTGGAATCCCTCCTAATCAACTGCCACGAGGGAATAGGTGTTGGATTCGTGATTTCCGGAGGGGGTTATGATGACAATGGCACAAACACGTGGGCCACGTTCTCCAATAGACATGTGGGGAATTGTCCAACAATCTCCAACTTAAACTGCTTGTCTTTGAGCCTTATGCAAGGGTGCTAGATTGGGCCTCCTTATCAGAGGGACAAATGCAGACTCAGTCCAAATTAGTTTCTATTAAGACATGCAGTTTAGTGAAGTTAATTTAATATTTTATTACATATGTACAAATTTATTTTTTAATTTTATCACATGATATTTTTTGTTTTGTCATTAATTAATTAATTAAAAAAATTAACAATCATTTATATATAGAAATAATTTTATTTTTCTTAATTATATTTTTATTATATTTTATAAATAAAAGTATGGATATCACACCATTAACCATATAAACATATGGATGTTAATATGACATGTATATATCATATTCATATTAAGCTGTTAATTTTAATATTGAACAATAACGAAACAAGTTTACTATTGATTTAAATTTTTTTATAATTATTTCCAAAACAAAAATATTATGTATTCGAATAAATGAAATATTGATTCAAATATTTTTATATACGAAAGAAATTGTAAAAATCAATTTATTATCTCATTTAAAAATTATAAATTATTTTGATTAGACGATTTTATCTTTTTTTTCATTTCATCTATATTATATATTTGAAAACAAATGCGCTAACACACACTAGTACCTGTGTGAAATCACGAATAACATATCAATATCGTATGAACACACCGATAATCATACCAAAATCAATATGAACGCACGAATTAAAAATAATGTATTAATGCAAACACAAAAAATGTATTGTTTTTTAATTATTTATGTATCTAATTTTTTGAAATTATTTTTAATTTAGCATATAAGTTTTTTTAAACTAATATATGAATAGTTAAAATATATATTATTAATGTAAAATAATTTTAAAATAATTTTATTTTTATTTTAAAAATATGTCTTTTTAAAAAATTATAAATTATTTTAATTTAAAAAATTATCTATTTGCGTGCATGCATATAACCCCGTCATTTAGATATTTTCGTGATGTGCCGCCGCAAGGAAATCTGATGGACAGGAGCTCCCCACTAAATCGAAAAAAGTCCGCGCCTCGACGGGCTTGATGTTATTGCTACGCTCATTAACCTGCGTGTGGGTCACGCCAACTTTCACGCTTGCTCCTAAGTCCTAAAGTACACCACAACAGCACAAGCATAAATGTTATACAAGCAACGTTTAGATAAAGATCAATACCTAATCTCACCGTCCAATTGATGATAAAAATAAAATCAAATCAAGCCACGTGGCGTGATGTAAAAGTTGGATGTGCTTGATGGATGAGAGCTGCTTTGTTGGATTGGATGCTTAGTTACTTATAGAGATACAAAATTGTCAATTGTTTATGATACGTGCAATAAAACAAGGAAAAAAACAATAATGTAACAATTCCATAGAAATATCGAGGGGCCCATTAGTACATTACCTGGCAATTGATTATTACAACGGGACCAAGATTTATTTTCCATTTATATTGGCATCAAGCTCAATAAATTTATAGGATAGAAACTCCAATAAATCCACGTAACAATGGCAATAATTTATGAACTGGCCACGTCATTACAATGGCACCCAACTTGCGTCATAGGAATCATTTTCATAATCACTATATATATATAAACATTTGTTTTGCAAGTTTTTTCCTTTTTCTGCCGCCAAAAAGTGCTCCCATTAAACTAGAGGTTTGGGGAAATTTTTAAAAGGTTCGCACCCTTTGCTTCCCTCCAAGAATCATCAAGCAAGCTCCTTTTTACAAGCCAAATTACACACCTGCATTGAGCACGTGAGCGGTAAACCTCTGATAACTAACTACCATTTGAAAATTTGATTAATAGGGCAACGGCTATATGTGAAAGGCAAGAGGGAAAAAACACTAACAACTTTTTGAACATAACACATTTCCACCCAACACACAATCCCTTTTCCTAGTATCTCCTCTGTCCAACAGCTAAATTCCTAAAAACTAACCATTGTTCTATAAATCTAAACTGAGGTTTCTCTGCTTCCAATACATGGAAGTCATCACAGAACAAGAACATGATATAATTTATAATGGTGTGCCGTCAATGGTGCTTCTTCGATGGCTTTGTGAGTGCTGCTTCATCTTCATCTTCCTCGTCATCTTCACCATCAGTGTCCCTCTTCCTCTTGGGGTGTGAAGAGGCAGGAGGCAACACCTCCTGAACATCATCGTCATCATCGTCAACTTCCTCCTCCTCTTCACCATCCTCGTTTTCCACTTCGAAAATGTCAGCAGCATCATCATTGAGAGCCTCAGCCTGTCCAACTGGCTGAACAAGATATCCAGCACCATAGTCTTCTTCCTGTAGTTACAGCAAAATTCAAAAGTATGATTAAAAAGGTGAAAATGGAACATAAAAGTGAAAAATAATTCTCCATACAAATACATCAAATTAAATCCATAACAAGTCAAAGTCACAGGACACACGGAAACATAATCCTTCACTATATCAGAATACTATATTGAACATAAATACATGATTTTTGGTAGGAAAACACATATAGCAGTTCAAAATTCAGAAAAAAGAAATTGAAACAATATAACACAAGTCAAAATTCAGAAAAAGAAATTGAAAACATTATACTACAAGTCAAATCAAGCAATTAAGACAAGTCAGAGTAGAATCAGCGTATGAAAGGAACAAAAGCTCATGATTGGCCAATCATGCTTACATATAGTACAAATGTCCCAACCTTGCACAACACACAATCCTAACTGTAACCTCATAACCATCAAACATTCAAAACAGAAGTTGTAATTTACACTAATATAAGATTTCTTTTCATTTTATTTAAAAACAATATAATTGCATCATTTCAATAACACTTAAAACCAATGCAGAGTGTACCCACAATTACGCGAAATCAAGATGTCCAAGCCTCAACCCTACAAGCTCCACAAGAACAAGTAACACAAAGGAAAAAACAGGGCTACTCTTAAAATTCCATGGAAAGCATATTTTAAGAATCTACTATAAAAATATCACCAATACTGTTCTGCATAAATGGTTGGAGGAAATAATTAGTATACTTTATTAAGTGCAAATCAGCTGAAATTTTGGTTTAAATCACACACAAAATACAAACAAAAGTTCAAATCAGATTAGCAAGCATCAGCCAACAAAATAAATACTATCAATATCAAGAGAATCCAGAATTCATCGCCTTTTCTTCTACAATCTGACAATATCAAGCAGAACAAATTCGCAAATCAATGTAACAGAAAAAGCAATCAATTAATAAACAAACATAACAAAAATAGTCATGCATGCAAGGAACAAAAACAAGAGTTTCTGAAAAGAAATATCTCACTTCATCTTCATCTTCAAACTCTACATCATCATCGTCATCGTCATCTTCTTCTACTCCCATCTCATCTTCACCAGTCTCCCCGTTGTCATCTTCATCTCCATCTTCCTCCCCTTGCTCGTGCCCATCGATCTCACCTTCAGTACTCACCAACCGTCCAGAAGTACTCTCCGGTTCAGCAAAATCCCCTTCATCATTATCGACCTCCTCATCATCATCGTCATCATCATCATCCTCATCAAACTCAACCCCGTCATCATCATCATCACTATCATCGATCTCATGAACCACAACCACATCATCATCATCACCCTCTTCCTCGTCAATCTCTTCCCCAGAATCCTCATCATCATCTTCCTCCTCCCCGTCATCACCCACAGCAGGAGCAACATGGAAACCATTCTCCTGATGGTTCAACCCATTCACCCTCCCTCTCGAACTCTCAGTCACCTCCTCATCTGCATCACTCTCCTCTTCCTCATCAGCATCAACAACTCCATCAACACCCTCACTGTGACCATTACTCATCCCAAACGGCCGATCTTCCTCTCCTCCATCAATCTCACCACTCCCAGGATCCTCCTCCTCTTCCTCCTCCTCTTCATCCTCCTCCTCCTCATCATCCGACTCAGGCCTCTCGTTCTCCTCGGCATCCATCTTATCCAAGAACTTAAGCGACTTAATCAAGCCAAAAACCCTAGATCGATAATCCTTAACCCGAGTAACAGCACACTCATACAGATCCAACGAAACAAGCTTCAACTCGGCCAACGGCGCGAGATCCTCGATCGATTGAATCCTATTATTCGACAGATCGAGGTCTCGCAACGAATCAAGCCCCGCCTGAACCAAATACTCAAGTCCTCCGGCGATCCGGTTGTCGGAGAGGTTCAACTTCTGAAGACTCTGCAACCTCGGGAACTGCTCCAGAGAAGAAACACCAACGTTCGCAATAGAAAGGTGTTGAAGGTTCTGGAACCTCTCTAGAAGGCTCGGAGGAGGTAAACGTCCTTGCACACACTTAACGGCGCCGTCAAGCGTTAACGTTCGAGCAGCGGCGTGGTCTTTCTCGCCTTCTAACGCCGTTTCCACAGCCCTCTCCCAGATCTCATCCATCAAATACGAAATCCTATGTCTCATACAAAACCACAAACCAACAAAAAAACCACGCGCTTAGAATTACACGAATATGAACGAACTGGAAATTCGTGTCTGAAATTTCTGCTATCAACGAATTCGTAAGCTCTAACGGAACCCTAACGTGGTTTCGTGTGGGGAAAATACGATGAACGAAATTGAAAATTGAAATCAACGGTTGTGGAAGAGGAACGAAGAGATTGAAATTGTATTGTGAAATTTCGAATACGAATACACTTACTGGTTTTTGCAGATTTTTGTTTGGGTTTGGTTTCTCTCTCTAGCTCTGTTTTATAATTTTCTCTCTCTATTGTTTACTGGTTAGGGCAGGGAAATAGAGGATAAACCTCTCTATGGCCCGAACCGGTTCTGCTCTAGGGTTCAAGTGGGCTCAACCATTGTGGTTTGAGATGTTTTTGTCTTTTTGTGATGAGTACCGTTGGATCTTCAACGACGAGGATCGATGACGTGGAGGGATATTGAATGGTTCAGATTGTAGGGTTCTGTGTTTGTTTAGAGTAGGTTGTAAAGAATGCGCGTCGAAAAAATAAATTGGAAAAATGAATTCTTCTTTTTTTTTGGGTAGATATCTTCAATTATTGTAACAAAAAAATCTTCAATTTAATTAATATTTTAATATAGCAAGATTTTCATTCTCTTTCTGGATTTGAATTTAAATTATATTTATATCTTTTATTATTTTAATTTTTTTAAGAAATCTTGATTTTTTTTAATCAGAAGAGTCTTCATTAATTTCTTTTAAATATTTTGTGTTTTTAGTGTATAATAATAAAATCAGTGTTTTAAAACTCAGTCTAATCCGGTCGGTCGGACCGGTCTGACCAAAAACCGATAGGTCAGGCGGTTCGATTAAGGGATAAGACCGGAATTACATTTAGACCGGATGAAACCGGTGTGAACCGGCCGGATCACCGGTTAAACTAGTGAATCGGTGGTTTTTACTGAACTGGCGGGTTTGGCTATTTATTTTATTTTTTAGAGTTTTTGAAAAAAAAATTAACATAAACGATTTGCCTCCTTGTTTCCCAAACCTAGGCATTTGAAAGATTTTCTTTTTTATTCTGTCTTTTCTTTTTCTAATTGAAGTCATATTCTCAATTTTCTCTACCAACAAAAACTCACACTTGCTGCTGTTATTTGATATTCCTTGTTTGCCGTCAAAAATTTCATCAAAACATCAAAAACAGGTTATTTCTTTTTTACTTGGTCTAATTTGCATTGATGTTTTTCAATATGAATATTATTGTTTCATTTTGTTGATTAATTGATATAAAAAATAAATGATTAAATTTGATCATTTTTTATAAAATTGGGTCTTTTAGCTTAACAAATTGAGATAGAATTTGTATGAATGAAACAATTTTATACTTTTATGAATTAACTTATTATAGACTGGTAATGAAGTTGTTGTATATTGGAAATAGAAATTGGAATAGATATATATTACTGTAATAGTCGTTGTATATATTATGGAAATAGAAATTGAGTTTAAAATTATGTAATCTAAATTATATAGTAAGACAAAGTTTTCTGTTTTTTATTAATTTAAATTATATAACAAAGAAAAGTTTCAGGATTTTATTAATCTAAAATATATAGCAAAGGCTGGAAAACAAAGTTTCTATTTTTTTATTATATATGGTGATGCACAGTAACGATGCTTGGTAGCTTATATGTAATATACAACAACATATTCATATATTTTGGATTTAGATATGCTACATATTTAATGTTTCTTATAATATTTTTATAAATTCGATAATTTTTGTTTAGAATTGTGTTTTGTTAATATTTTTGTAATATAGTTTTGTATTTTTAAATTTTGATTGATATTAGATATGGCATCACCCGCTGAAGTAATAACTTCGAAAGAAGTTACATCTCAAAATCCAACCAAACTCCAGAGCAGTAGGGGGGAAGCTGATATAGCTTGGGGTCATTGTAAACAAATTGAAGAGAAAGGAAAACTTGTTAATTTGTGTATTTACTGTGATAAAATTATTAGAGGAGGGGGGATTAATAGGTTCAAATTCCATTTGACTGGAATAAAAGGTCAAGTTGAAACATGTAAAAAGGTGCCTCCAGATGTTCAATATCAAATGAAACAAAATCTTGATGAAGGTGCAAATAAGAGAAGAAAGACTCAAGCACAAAATTTTGATGTTGATCTTACTACTCAAGAGGGTGGTGTAGTAGAAATAGATGTAGAACAATCAAGATCAAGTTCGGTGGTTGTGTCTCAAAAGAGAAAGAATACTAGTCGTATTGGTAATTATTTTATGCCTAGAACAACTCCTGGAGCTCAACCTTCTTTAAAACGTGTGTTACAAAGTAAGGAATTGATGGAGAAGTGTGATCTAGATATTGCAAGATGGTTCATTGATTCTTCTATGCCATTCAATGCAACTAATTCTGCGTATTTTCAATCTATGGCTGATGCACTTTACAGCATGAGTCTGGGGTATAAAGTTCCAACTATGCATAGTCTTCGTGGCTATTTGTTAAATAAATGGGTTGAAGATGTGAACAAATTGATAGAGGAGTATCGTGAGATTTGGAAGAAAACTGGTTGTACTCTAATGGCCGATGGATGGACTGATCGAAAAAGAAGAACTCTTATAAACTTTCTAGTTTATTGTCCCAAAGGTACTATTTTTCTAAAATATGTTGATGCTTCTCATGCTTCAAAAACTGCAAATATGTTGTATAAGCTTTTTAGAGAGGTGGTTTTATTTGTTGGGCCTAAAAATGTAGTTCACATAGTGACAGATAATGCTGCAAATTATGTTGCTGCTGGAAGGTTATTAGAAAATGAGTTTTCTACTTTATTTTGGTCTCCTTGTGTGGCACATTGCATTAACTTGATGTTGCAAGACATGGGAAAATTAGAGGAAGTAAGTGAGACAGTGTCATATGCTTCTAATGTTACCAAATATATTTATAACCATTGTTATGCATTGTATTTAATGAGAAAGCAAACAGGTGGAAGAGAAATCCTCCGTCCTGCTCCAACTCGGTTTGCCACTAATTTCATTGCTTTGCAAAGTATTTTGTCTCACAAAAACTCACTAAGAGCCATGGTAACATCTAAAGAATGGACAAGCTCAGCATATGCCAAAGAAGCAAAGGCAAAACAGTTTGTGGATCAAGTTTTAGATTCTGAATTTTGGAGTAAATGTGCTGATGTAGTTAAACTCATTGAACCACTTGTGCGTGTGTTGTGTATTGTTGATAGTGAAGATAAACCTGCTATGGGCATTCTATACAAATCTATAGTCAAAGCTAGAGAGAAGATGGTGATGAGGTTTCAAATAAATAAGAAAAAAGTGGATCCTTACTTGAAAATCTTAGATAAACGTTGGGATTCACAGCTCCACAAAAATCTTCATGTTGTCGGTTATTGATTGAATCCAGCTTGTAGATATAATGATGTAGAATTTGAAAAACATGCATCCACAACATCAGGACTTTTAGATGTCATTGAAAAGCATGTTAATGGAAATTCTGAACTTCGATTGAAGTTAACAGATGAGATGAGAATATTCAAAGACGGTGAATTAGATTTTAGAAGGAAATCAGCCGTGGATGAACGATATATTGTGAGGACAGGTAATTTCATAACTTCTAACTCTTAATATATATTTTATTTTATATTTCAATATGTTTATAAATTTATTTAATCACATGGTATAAACAGATCAATGGTGGGAAACTTATGGCACTTGTACACCAACTTTGCAAAGGTTAGCTATTCGTATTTTAAGCCAAACTTGTAGTGCTTCGGGTTGTGAACGCAATTGGAGTATATTTGAGCATATTCATTCCAAAAAAAGAAATAGATTGGAGCACCAAAAGCTTAATGATTTAGTGTTTGTTAGTTACAACTTTAGACTTCAAAATAGGTATTATTATGGTTATTTTTCTCTGATCATTATATTTTTATATTTAAATACATATACTTAGATTTAATTCATGTTTGCTTAGGAAAATAAGAAATGGGAGTTATGATCCTATCAATATTGAAACAATTGCCGACCATTCTAGTTAGGTATTAGAGGATTCACCACCTCTCTTAACCAATGAAGAGTTGGAAGTATTATGGAATGATCTTGCAAATATGACCATCTAACCAATTTCAAGTGATATTGGTATGTTCTAATATGAGCATAATATAGTTTGTGGTTGTGAATCAATTTAATGTCTCATATTTACCATCTCTAAAAAAATTTTGTTAATTATTTTTTAAAATATTGTTATAGATCAAATAGATTTAGATGAGGATGAAGATGAAGATATGGGTAATGCACAGATACTATTGTTGATACTGTGAATCAAGAAAAAAGCAACACCAGAGAAGATGAAGTTGGTGGAGAAGACAATGAAGTTGAAGATGGATATGAATATCAAGATTATGACAATTTGACTTCATGGACATAAAAAATTATGGATCGTTGAGTATGGATTATTGTGACTTATTATAATACTATAACTTATGAATTATTAAGTTTCTATCACTTCTTTGAATTTATAATTTGCTACATTAAGTTTCTATCACTTATTTTGATTGTTACTAATACTTTTGTTTATTCTAAATTATTTGAATTTATAATTTTCTATATTATTATAGTTACAAATTTCAGGTAATGAATATTTTTTATAGAAACCCGGGTCAAAAGCCATGGGGTCTGACTAGTGACCCACTGGTCCGACCAGTAACCCAGTGACCCAGTAACTTTACCGAGTCGATCACCAGTATGGGTTTTAAAACATTGAATAAAATAGTGGATTGGCTAATGTGAATTAATATGAATGACTTTTAAAGCTGGTGTAGACCAGTGAATTATATAGATTTATGATCGACGGAGGACAGAGTCAGTATTCTTCAAATACGTTGTGTTGGGTGAGATTATGGAATAAGAAAATCGTTTAGAAAGGAGTGAATAAACTTAAAACAAAATTCAATAGATTTTCCAAAAAGGACTGTTGGAGGTTTTGAGAGGTTGCACACAGAAAATTTAGAGTGAAAATATGAGAATTACATTTTTATTGAAACTTGATTACGTTTGCACTTAATTACTTCACAAATATCAAAGAGGTTATAATGATGGTACACAAGGTATTCAATTAATTCAGTTGTATACTTCATGAGTTGTGTTTATACAATGATTCAATTTTAACGAATTTTAGACTCAATAGTTTCTCAGATTTTAGACACCACTAAAGCTCAATTAGGTTTCAATTCTAACAAAACCTAACCTTACGTAATAAACTGTTACCAATTGAATAAATGATAAACTAAGCTAAGAATTGTAAATCTAAGCATTCAATATCCTACGAAAATTAAATGTGTAAGAGAGAGAGAGAGACCGAGATTTATAGTTCTTTGGCGTTCGACCTTGTGAGTGCACTTGTCCGTTAGATGTTTTATATGATTTCAAAATTAGAAAAACTTTAGCATTTATGTATATTGACGATAACTCTGAGTCATTATGTACACTTTTGTATTAGAGGATCTTAGAATGCATTTAAAACATATTTGGAAAAGGTATTATGCCTTAA